>JAJLZJ010000001.1:0-600000 GCA_030572155.1 Suhomyces taliae | reverse complement strand
GAAGATCATCCGCCGCCAACTTATTTGGCTTCAGGAGCTCAAGCTCCTTCGGAAGGGTATTTCCCGTTAGTTACTGAAGAAGGTCCAGACCTGGACTCGCGAACTCGTTGGGAAGACACAATCTTGGCCAATGCGCATAAGATGAAGAGATTGGTTGACTTTAACCATATAAAGATAGAGATCCAATTGACTTCAGCAGCTGGTAAAACTGGTGTACCACCTCAGACGCTTGAACATGAGGAATTAGAATTCCATCAAGGTGATCCAATTCATGGATTTATTACTATTCAAAATACTGCAAAAGTACCGCTACCATTTGATATGTTTTCGGTAGTATTTGAGGGTAAAGTCACTGTTATGGGTGATATGGTGGAAAATAGAGAACCTTTAGTGTTTTATAAATTTCTAAATATGTTTGATTATAATGCATCATGGGCTCCTGCAAATCTTGATGAAAATGATGAAATTGAAGTCGATCCAATAGACAATACCTATAGAAAATTCCCCATGAGTAAAGTTTTAGAACCAGGAATAACTTATAAAAAATTCTTCAATTTCACCGTTCCTGAAAGATTATTGGATTGTGTATGTGATTCTCATAACTTCCAAAGGCATATTCAAATGTTACCAACCATTGGGGTTGATAAAGATCAATTTTTAAAGAATATTAGAAAACTCCGTGAAAAGACCACCAAAAGTGAACTGGCTCTGCCTTTAAGAAGACCTGATTTAAAGGGAAAGAAACCAAATTTTAATAGAGTTTTAGATCGCAGAGTAAAAGATTTTTCTTTCTCTGATACTTCAATCAGTTACAGTGTGGAAGCAAGACTTATAGGAAAGAATTCTGATTATTCCAAGCTTCTGAGAAAATTGTTTACTGAAAAAGAAGAATTTATTATCATTAATGAAGCAAGTTCCTATCTAAGAGTGATTCCTAAAGATCCTTTGATTTATGAATTCGACCGTGCTGTTTTAGATCAACAATCTCAATCAGTTTACAAGAGTCTTTTAGATAGAATATCCCAAAAAATTGAATTGGGTAAAAGTCTATCTCAGGGTCAAGATTCTGCCGAAAAAACAGTGGATTTAGGAAGAACATCATCAGTTACCAAACTCAAACAGCTTTACAACAAACACACTGAGGATGGAAGATTGTCTGCATTAGAAAACAATTTACGATATGAAATATTCTTTCCATACAAGAAAAAATCACTTACGGCAGGTCCGAAAATCGTCGGTATAATTGGAATGGCTACTGATAAAACTGAATACAAAGTGCCCTATATACCTCCTTATAAGTATCAGACTATCAGACCATATATTCCATTTGAAAATTTATCCACTGTGGTTAACGTGCCTATTGATTTAACCTTAAAATATAATAACGAAGCTACTCCAAAAGTAGTTAGACCTCCCGATATTAAATCAGTTGGAGCTGAATTGGTAATTTTCACTTATAGATCCAAAAAATTCCCTATTCCTCTTGAAGTAACTCATGATTTGATATTCAAAAACAATGGAAGTGATAAAGATAGTTTTGATGGTATGGTCACTGCACCTTTCAAAAAGTTTGTTACTGAATTAAGTGCTTTAACTAAAAAATTCAGTTGTGAGGTATTGGATGTTGATGGACTGTTAATTATGGACTTGAAATGTTTGGCCAACCTTCAATCTAAAACCAATACTTTTAAGGTTGATGAATGTAAAGGAGTTAATATGCATGGTGGATGGGATCAAATTTCTGAGACTTCATTCACCAAGAAATTAGTAGTTTCTTTCGATTTAAGAAGCGTCATGTGCCGAGAAACAGTGCAAGATTTCAGTTCTGAATCCCATGCCTTGGTGCCAAACTTCCAGAGTTGTATTTTAGGACGTACTTATTATGTTGTGGTCACTATTAGGTTGCAAAATGGTGATAATATGCACATTAAAGTACCATTAAGAATCGTCCGCTAAAACTAATTAAAGAAAGAAAAAGGAATTCGGAAAGAACTCCAATTTTGATTTATGATAATCTTTTATGTTTCTTTGTTTGGACTTTGTCAGGTGAATATTTTGTTATCTGAATATTATGTACCATAGTCAATTGTTAGTAGAGCAATAGTACAAGTAAATTGGGCCAACGGCCCTTATAATTTAATGCCTCTTAATCAAACCAACTGTAGACCAACAGAGAAAATAATTAGAAACCAAACCAAACCCAATGAAGTAAATTACTTCCCATAATACCTTCATTTCCTTCTATTCTTTCCAACAATGGAACGTTTCATTGACTTGTTTTTTGCAATTTCGCAGCTAAAAAAGTGTCCATCTGTCCTGCAGGCAATATCGTGTCATGCGTACCAACCCCCTCGTTATCTAACCCGTCTAAACTCTGCTTACTATCTCTACCAATACTCCCATCAGATATGGCCAAAGACAAATGTTCAGTATTTGAAGGAGCCAATCCGGCAAACTTCGTTATGCTGGTTATGATGACAGTGGCCATTTTCCTTAGTTATGTTCCGCAATACCGAAGAATCTATATAAAGAAGACCTCCGAAGGTTTATCAACCAGTTTCCTTTTATTGGGGTCTTGTTCTTCTATTTTCACAGTTACAAATATCATCTTGGTAACGTCCAAGGCAAGACATTGTTGTGAGTTTCTTACTTGGTTCGAGTGTATCAATTCTCAAGTGAGTTTGCTTCAGATTGGTACTCAATGTACTTGCGCGGTGATGATTTTGGTGTTGGTATTGGTTATTACCAAGGACTCCATCAAACAGGACCACCACGAATATGCCAGAATTGTTAAGGTGGCCAATTTAGTGGCTCTTCATGGAGCAGTCTCCGTTCTTCAGATCTTTATTGGTCTTCATACCAAGTACCTTTACCCAATTGCCAATGCCAATGGGCTCTTATCGACCTTATTAACAGTCATTAAATATGTGCCTCAAATCTACACCACATATCAACTTAAGCATCCTGGTACTTTGTCCATTGGAATGATGTGCATCCAAACCCCTGGTGGGTTTGTGCTTGTTGCAACATTGATGTTAACCAAGGGTTCCCATTGGAGTTCTTGGGTCTCCTACTTGGTGGCTGCTACCTTACAGGGCTTGCTTTTGACATTGTGCATATATTACGAATACTTCAAAAACCACGGTCTTGATGCAGTATTGGGTGAAAGAAGAGCCGTTGAACACATCGTGGAAGAAAACTTGGGTGTTGAAGGTGGAGAGCTCGGAGCAGAAGAAGAACCACTCTTGGAAGAAGACCGTGAACGAACCCACGTTGTTCGTTCTTAAGGTTACTTGGATAAAATATGGAAAAAGAAAATTCAAAAAAAAAAAAAATTAACGAATAAATTAAAAGCACACTTTCTGAGCGTCTTCATTCATACTATTCTTTTAATGTCTGCATTTTTACCATGAATCTTATCAATTAATATAGAAAATTTAATGAAGAGAATAATAAAATATATTACTATAATGTAGACAGTGTGTCACTGTACATAGCCCTTACTACTGGTTTCAAGCCCTAGTTTAAGGAAATTATATGGGCTCTAAAGTCATGTGGACATCACGTGCTTATATGCTAACCAATACAACCAAGTTAATAGCTTAGCTACCATACTATTACTAAATTTTTACTAGGGAAATTCTTCAATACTTCTAGACCCAAGTGGCGAATGTATAATCCAATAAGGCGAGGGTTTCGCACACACTACCTAATCAGGCATTCTGCTGACTCAGGCGTTACGTAACCAACCACGCATCCATTGGTCAAACGAAAAATTGAGTAAATTTTTCAATCGAATCAGCAACTGACTATTCACAAGATGTTCAAACAATTTAGTTCCTTGCGTATTACTGGCCGTATTGCCACCAAGGCTCGTCCAACTTTGGCTAGAGGTTACGCCGCTTTTGACCGTTCTAAGCCTCACGTTAACATTGGTACTATCGGACACGTTGATCATGGTAAGACCACTTTAACTGCTGCCATCACCAAGGTTTTATCCGAAAAGGGTGGTGCCAACTTCTTGGACTATGGTTCTATTGACAGAGCTCCAGAAGAAAGAGCCAGAGGTATTACTATCTCTACTGCTCACGTTGAATACGAAACTGAAGCTAGACATTATGCTCACGTTGATTGTCCAGGTCACGCTGATTACATTAAGAATATGATTACTGGTGCTGCTCAAATGGATGGTGCTATTATTGTTGTTGCTGCTACTGATGGTCAAATGCCTCAAACCAGAGAACATTTGTTATTGGCTAGACAAGTTGGTGTCCAAAACTTGGTTGTCTTCGTTAACAAGGTTGACACCATTGATGACCCAGAAATGTTGGAATTAGTTGAAATGGAAATGAGAGAATTATTGACCACTTACGGTTTCGATGGTGACAACACTCCAGTTATTATGGGTTCTGCTTTAATGGCTTTAGAAAACAAGCAACCAGAAATTGGTTCTGAATCTATTGTTAAGTTATTAGATGCTGTTGACTCTTTCATTCCAACTCCTCAAAGAGATTTGGAACAACCATTCTTATTACCAGTTGAAGATGTTTTCTCTATCTCTGGTAGAGGTACCGTTGTTACTGGTAGAGTTGAAAGAGGTTTGTTAAAGAAGGGTGAAGAAATTGAAATTGTTGGTAACTTTGAAAAGCCATTCAAGACCACTGTTACTGGTATCGAAATGTTCAAGAAGGAATTAGACTCTGCTTTGGCTGGTGACAACTGTGGTGTCTTATTGAGAGGTGTCAAGAGAGATGAAATTAAGAGAGGTATGGTTTTAGCTAAGCCAGGTACCGTTACTTCCCACAAGAAGTTCTTAGCTTCTCTTTATATCTTATCTACTGAAGAAGGTGGTCGTCACTCCCCATTCGGTGAAAACTACAAGCCTCAAGTTTTCTTCAGAACTTCTGATGTTACTGCTTCTTTCAGATTCCCAGCCGGTGAAGGTGTTGACCACTCTCAAATGGTTATGCCAGGTGACAACATTGAAATGGAAGCTGAATTGATCAGAGCCGTTCCAATTGAAGTTAACCAACGTTTCAACATTAGAGAAGGTGGTAAGACCGTTGGTACTGGTTTGATTACTAGAATTATCGAGTAAACAGTACCGGCTTGTATATAGTTAATACACCTCTTGTTTATAATAGGAGAAGAGTCATTTGCACTGTTGTTGAAAGTGTCTCAATTGTACTAAAAACGTAGTAAGAGGAATGTGACTGGTAATGAAACCCCCACAATTAAAGTGCACTTTCTCAGTTCTTTTGGTAATTGTTCTTTTAATGCTTGGTAATCTTTCGCGTGTTCTTCTACCCGCTCTTTTAGTAGAAGTCTTGTTCCATAAATATTTTCACCACTGTTGGTTCTTGAGACACTCTCTTCACCTGAAACTGGCCGCAAACCCTTAATCTCAAATATATCACCACTTTTACGAGCAAACTTCACTATCTTTGCACCACCAAAAGAAGAAAATATTGTTGGCCCCACATTTGAATATCCTCTTCATTTTAGTAGCTCACTGACTCGCACCTTCTGTTCCTCCTCACACTTCAACCGCTCTCAATCTCTTGAACCGTTTGGTGCTTGTTTGTTTGCACCCACGCGTTATATACACAACAAACTCAATAACATCAACACTATCACCATCGCCATCACCAGATCATCTTAGACCATTCACCCACTTGCATAACCACATGAGGTCCAAAGCCATCGATGCGCTTACGCTACCCGCCATCGACCTCAAGTCGGAGATCCGCCACCCTTACTCGTCGTCTACGGGATATATCACCAAATTGTACTCTCACAACAGACACATTTTGATAGGCAAAGACGAAGTAGTGGTGATCCAAGGGTCTACAATCTCCAAGAAATATACATATAACGAAAAGATTATCACTGCCACATTTACCTGCTTTAATAACCAATCAGGGGCCGCCATCAATGAAGATGCCCTTGTGATCTGTCTCGCCAAATCAGCACATGTCTACTATAAAGATGGAAGATCATATGTGGTAAGTTTCCCATTCGTACTCAAGAACGCATTCCCATTTGAATCTGGATTAATCTTGGAAAAGGATCAGATATCTCCTTCATTTTCTAATAATCTCCATCCTCCTCAATTGAATAGCGCCAAGTTCTTGACCTTAGTGGATCCAATTGGTGACTTCAGAATCGTTACTACTTCATCAACATCAATTCTATCCCGCCATGAAGAAATGATGACGTTTCCAAGGCGGGCCTTGAACAAATCAACCAGTTTATGTGCTACCTACAACACCAATGAAGGTAATGTCCTCATCTATCAAATCAGAGCATCCACTAGAAACAACAAGATTTTAAATTCAAACAAGTATAAGAGGAAACAGTCCTCGGTATATACTCCCAATCCCACCAGAATCTTGGAAGATGATATGGAATCCAACCCTAACCAAAATGTTCTTTCATTAAATATGGAAAAGAAAAGAACATCTACTCTTTTATCTGATGTTTCATCAATTGCCAGAATGAGTACCGATCCTTCCTTTTCTGAACCTTCCAAGAAGAAAGCAAATACTTCACACGAATATCCAACTTTAAAGAAGGATATGATTTTAACTAGAGTGGATGTTTTGCCTTTAAAAGTGGATAAAAATCAATTACAAATTCATGGCTTAATCTACGAAGACCAAGAGGCCGTCGTGGTTGTCAATAAAGCTAAGAAAGAAACAAGAGCCTACATATATAAACATCCTACCTCCGGTAGATTTCTTTCGTGCTACACTTTACAAAGTACAGAATGCATACCATTGAACCATCAAAGCTACAATGGATTTTTAATTTGCTTGCACGAAGGCTTCATTACTTTGGTTAACCCTTTCTTAGACATAGTATCCCCAAAAATCAACTTATCAGGGTTATCTTCAAGTATAAGAGGAATTCTTGGATCGTGTGAAGAGAAATTGAGTTTATTAACTTCTTCGGGAAAAGCATACAATTTGATATTAAAATTGGAACCTCTGAATTCTTTTGTGCTAAGTTGTTTGAAATGCTTCAAATATTTATCTGGTTCAAAAATTAATGAAATGGTATGGATGTTATGGAGAACAGCATTAATGTTGGACGATTACGGTGACGAATGGAATGCTTTTGTAATTGCATTACTTTCTATAATTTATCCATTCGACGCTTCACCTCCTCAAATCACAAATGATGTTACTAAACTTCTTCCAAAGGCAAAGCATTTACATGAAACATCCAAATTGAATTATTCCCTTTCAGATCTTATTCCTTATATCACATTATCATTGCATTTACTCAGAGAAGAATTAAGACTTGATATTATGTCAAACCAATATATAGATAGAGTTGGTTTGTTATTAAGTCAATTAACTACTTGGATGGGATGGCCTGATCAATGGAACAAGTATTACATGATTGATAGTAACAAAATAGACCCTGAATTAAAATTCCTACTGGTTTTTATCTTAGAATCTCCTCCAAACCTTTTAGAGTCATTGGCCAGTTTATTCAGTAATAAAATAATACGATACCTCACATTTTCTCAATTGGTTGAAGAAGGGGATTCTATTGATGCATTAATCACACCAAGAACCCATTGCATTTTGAAATTCTTTGAAGTTATTGTGTCTCCTAATTATGGTCCAAATACAGTGATTGATTTGATGTGTGAATATGGAATCACTCAAGGCGATTTGGAAACTTATCCACCAGGTATTTCAATTCCCCTCAAGGAAGCTATTCTGATTTGTCAAGAAAATCCATTATTTGAATGGACTGAAAAGGCATTGGAATTGGTTGGCAGAAAAGATCTTAGTATGTTTGTTACTGATGGATTTTCTAATCCTAGCTCTATCACAGCTATTTCTGAACCTAAAAGTATCAAACAGGTATTATCTAATTTATTAGATAAAAATGAGACTATATCACCTTGGGATGGTGAGTCAGAAGCCGAGAGAATTAATATCACCAAGCTCATGTTTGACTATGATAGAAGATACTTTGAGATTACTACCTTGTTACATCAAACAAAGACACAAACTGCAACTTTACATGTTGATGAACATATTAATGAATATGATCTAATATTATTACAGAGAGAATTGGCTTCCATTGTTGCAATGAGAACCTTGACTATCCCATTGGGAAGAGCATCGTTATTCTATGCTAGTAGAAAACCATTGTTGACTGAAAAGTTTCCTATTCCTAAATTCAATTTAAATACATTGATTTCTCCAACTATGACAAATATTGTGCTTTCAGAAGGATCTATACCTGCTAATATATCTGAATGGGGATCTTTCCACAATGGTGTCTCATCGGGAATGAGTATAAGTCGTGATGTAAAGGGTATTTCTGGTAGTTGGATTATATTCAACAAGCCACCAGATTTAAATGCTCAACATGCTGGTTTCTTATTGGGTTTGGGACTCAATGGTCATCTCAAGAAATTAGAAGAATGGCATATTTATAATTATTTGGGTCCAAAACATCCATTAACAAGTGTGGGTTTATTAATCGGTATGGCTGCCAGTATCAAAGGTTCAATGGATAATAAATTGACCAAAGTTTTATCTGTTCATGCAGTTGCATTATTACCTCAAGGAGCTAACGATTTAAATGTTCCAGTCATGGTTCAAACTGCTGGTTTAATTGGTATTGGCTTACTTTACTTAGAGAGCCAGCATAGAAGAATGAGTGAAATTTTATTGTCACAAATTACCAGTTCTGTTTTCCAAAATGATGCTGAACAAATACATGAAGGTTACAGGTTAGCCGCAGGAATCGCTCTTGGATATGTTAATTTGGGTAAAGGAGATGATTTAAGAGGATTACATGATACTCATGTTGTTGATAAATTGATATCCTTAGCTGTCTCAATGAAGGACCATCAACCAGTACAAGAATTAGATAAATCATGTTGTGGAGCAATTATGGCTCTAGGATTTATTTATATGAGAACAGAGAATACCTCGATTGCCAATAAATTAAGAGTTCCAAATATTGAACAATTATTAGATTATATTCGTCCTGATTTATTATTACTTCGTTGTGTGGCTAAGAATTTAGTCTTATGGCTGAGAATTGAAAATACCATTGAATGGGTTGAATCAGAACTTCCTACTCCATTACACGAAAAATACTCAAACAGTCCACTTGACACACTTGACAGCGATCAATTGGGTTATTTCTATATTCTTGGAGGATCATGTTTGTCTATTGCAGCAAAATATGCTTCCAGTCATAATATTACTGCTAGAGATACATTGCTTCATTACTTAGATATGATGATGGCAGTCTCTTCCAAGGATGCTGTTAATTACGATCAAAAGATAGCTCACCATAGTGCTATCAATATGCAAAACCTTTTAGCCTTATGTCTTTCAGTTGTCATGGCAGGTAGTGGAGACTTGGAATCATTCCGTAGACTCAGAGTCTTGCATAATGATACTAGTAAAGAAATGGGTTATGGAAATTATATGGCTATTAACACTGCGCTTGGTTTCTTATTCTTAGGAGGAGGTCAGTATGCATTCAGTAATAGTAATTTTGCAATTGCTAGTTTGATTACAGCATTATATCCAATTTATCCAAACCAAGATACTGAGTTCGAGGTGCATTTACAAGCATTGAGACACTTTTGGGCATTATCAGTTGAACCGCGTTGTCTTATTGTGAGAGATGTAACTACACATAAACCAAGTAAGATTCCAGTCAGAATAATCTTGAAGAATGGTACTAAAAGAGACACATTGACTCCATGCTTATTACCAGCATTGGATAACATTGAACTGATTGAGACACAATCTAGTGATTACTTCCATGTTAAGATCGATTTAACTACCAATTCGCAATATCTTGATATTTTTAAGCATCGTCTTACTATTTATGTTTACAAACGCAAGAATTATCAAGTTCTCAAATCGTCAATCAGCACGTTGTTAAGTAATGAAAATAGAGCCTTGCAGGTAGCTAATCGCGAATTACAAATATGCGAAGATTTAGCTAGGATGCTTGAATTGAGTCCGATGAAACAATTGAGTTCCCATGACAAACAAGTACTTCTATTTGATGCCAACGAAAATGACGATAATTCGGGATTATCGCTTTACAATATTATTGATACTAAGTTAGATCTTGCACGTATGGCCAAGAACCCAACTTCTGCAGAACAACTTTGGAACCTTCGGTTACTATTTGCTTACACTGATACATTGTTAAGTGATGAACTTAGATATGTATCATTGGATTTCATAGAACTGTTAAAACAAATGTTATGGAAATTGACCTCTACCACCTAACTGGCAAACGGAAACATCATCTTCACAAACATAATAATTATAATAAAATAATGTACAAAAAAAAGTTCTGACCAATCTCAATCCACAGTGATAAGACCTGTAAACGCATCAAAATTAGCCAGGTGTCCAAGAGTTCCTAATAAGGAATTAGATCCATGACAGTCGCGGCTTCGGTTACCACATTGATGGGATGCGTGGATGTAACCTTCACAGCAAACAAGTTTATGCGGGGTGGTAGTGGGCTCCTTGCCGTAAGTAGTTTGAGTGTGTCCATTACTATAGGATCGTAACATGCATTGATTGTGTTCAGTACAATGCCTAAATAGGATAACCAATGAACGAGCCTAGGACGACCGATCATACGGTAACCATAAATTTTACTAGTAAACAAAACAAAAAGAGAGAGAGAGAGAGATAGAAAAAAAAAACTAATATAATTTTTGCAGCTATTGATTATCGCCTATCTTTCAAACTTGTATCCTTTACTATAAACGGCTAAAAGTCATCATTATCTTCTTCTTCTTCTCCTCCTCCTCCTCCTCCTCCGCCTTTCTCCTCTTCTATTGTCCCACACTAACGGTTATACCCCTCCGGTGTATTCTCCCCCTCTATAACTCTATACGGTTTACTAATTTCATGTCGTGGACCGCCTAAACCTGCATGTTTACGACAAAAAGACGTTACGTTTTACAATCAATGAACCTCACACGACAAAATTAATTTTTCCCCTAGTTTTTTTCATCTGCGCGCGTTTTTTTTTCTTGTCCTCTCGCTACTTGTGTACACATTGGTCCGTACTTCCCCTCCAATAATAAGGCAGTCGTGTAATTTCCACTAAATGGCCCTCTCGTAACGTTGTTTGTGCTAGTGTTGATAATCCTTTTCAGAGCGTGATTTATTGTCGAGGGTTAAAAGTTCCAGAACTTATTATTACAATCCACTCTCAAATCCCAACTCCCACTTTCTTTTCTTTTTTTGTTATTTATTTATTTTAACCTTTGCTTTGGTTTTCTTAAATTAAATTTCGCACCCCTCCTTTTACAACAAACCTTTCATTACAGGAGTTCATAATCCAATTTTCCATCCTTTGGTCCTCCTCCTCCTCCTCCTTCTCCTTCTCCTTCTGCTTATTCACCTCAATCACCTGATTCACCTCAATCTTATATCATGGCTTATAGACCTCCATCTTGGGGAATTCCTGGTGTAAAGCGCAAGATGAGACCTTCGGTTTCTCCTTTTTTATTTGGTCCACAACTGATGAATATTAATCAACCACTTTCAAGAGCTTCTAGTGGAGCTGAGTTTGCATTTAAACAACATCTTCAACAACAGCAACAACAAGCACAACAACCTCAACAGCAACAAAGAAGACACTTCAGTTCCTATTATTATCCATTCCCAAAGATTCCAAGACCAAAGAGAAATGTCTTATATTATTCAACTTGGTCAAAAGGTGCCAAGTATATTCCAAGTCATAATAATCTTCGTTTTCCAAATTTAAAGATTTCTCGTAGGTCAATTTCCAATGCTAATCAAAAATTGAAACTTAAGACCAAAAAGTTGCATAATCGTTTCTTTTCAGTAGAAGCTCGTCGTAAAAGACAACAAAGAAGAAGATTTATTAGATGGTGGACTGTAACTTCTTTAGCAGTTATTTTAGGAGGTGTTGCTGCTAAGATTAAATATGAAAGAGGTGAAGCTCATCCTCAAAATAAGTATCAAATTAAACCTCAACTGTGGCATTTCTATGCTTATTCTACATTACCTTTAAAAGCTATTTCTAGATTATGGGGTCAAGTTAATTCTATAAATTTACCAACTTGGCTTAGAAGTCCTTCCTATAGAATTTATTCTGCTATTTTTGGTGTTAATTTAGATGAAATGGAAAATCCAGATTTAAAAGCTTATTCCAATCTTTCTGAATTTTTCTATAGAACTCTTCGTCCTGGAGTTCGTCCTATTAATGATTTTGATTTAGTTTCTCCTGCAGATGGTAAAGTTTTACAATTCGGTATCATTGAAAATGGTGAAATTGAACAAGTCAAAGGTATGACTTATTCTGTTGATGCATTATTAGGTTTGAAAGATGAAAGATTAGCTGCTCCATCTCATTCTTTGGATTTTGAACATGATTCTGATGAAGAAACCATTTTCCAAAGAGATTCTGAATTCGCTAAAATTAATGGTATTTCTTATACTGTTGATGATTTAGTTGGTGGTGAATCTGATTCTTCTTATCATTTCAATGATTTGGAATATAAAGATAATGGTGATAGAGCCAATTCTAAATCTTCTTTATCTAAAGAAATCACTGTTGCTAAAAGTTTGGCTCCAGGACCTTCTGAATTAAGTAATGGTCAAAAACAACTCTTTTTCACTGTCATATATCTTGCTCCAGGTGATTATCACCATTATCATTCCCCAGTCAACTGGGTTACTACTTTAAGACGTCATTTCATTGGTGAACTTTTCTCAGTGGCTCCTTTCTTTCAAAAGAGTCTTCAAGGGTTATTTGTTTTGAATGAAAGAGTGGCTTTATTGGGTTACTGGAAATATGGTTTCTTCTCCATGATTCCAGTTGGTGCCACCAATGTTGGTAGTATTGTTGTTAACTTTGATAAGGATTTAAAGACCAATGATGTTTATGAACATGAAGTTTATTCCAAGAGTGCTGCTGAAAGTGATGAAGGAACCCCACTTTTATATGGTTCTACTTCTGATGTTTCTACTGTTGCAACAACTGAATCTAAGAAGAAGAAATTGAAGAAGAATACTGTTTATGAAGCTACTTATTCCAAGGCCAGTAGAATTCTTGGAGGTTACCCATTGACTAAAGGTCAAGAAATGGGTGGTTTCAAATTGGGATCTACTGTTGTGTTGGTATTTGAAGCTCCAAGCAATTTTAAGTTCAATTTGACTCAAGGTCAAAAGGTTAAGGTGGGTGAATCATTGGGAAGTTTTGAATGAATATCAAAAGGCACTACAAATAGGCAAATTTTTTGATATTTTGAACTAATTAGAATCCTGAGTTGTATTCTTTTATCAACTCATGGATATGTAGAGGAATATTTAGATATAAAGATACCTTTATGCAAAAGAAGAAGAAGAAAATAAAAAAGAAAAATAACTAATATGGAAACGTACAGTCAATCGTTGAGAGTTTATGGTTTTCTCTAAATCTATTTAAATTAAAATAGTAAAAATTAAAAAAAAAATGAATAAATAATAAAAGAAACATCAGTGTAGCTATCGTATCAACTAGTGCATATATATGGGTAATGGTTAATTAACATTGTAGCGATTGTAATTGTAAGATTGTGAAAGTCCGAGCTCGTAAATTTGACGAAGTATCAAATTGAGTCAGATTCAATTATCCAATATTTGAATAAAACAAGTAGTATGAGTTTTCTGGCCTGATATTCCAAAGGAATGTCACAGCCACCATACCGAATTCTGAGTCTCACAATTCTAGCCAACCCAATTTACAAATTTTCAAGCTATTTGTCTGCCCAATATTCCAATATCCCAATCACCTCTACCTTATCTATTTTGACGGTTTCAGGTTGACGGTACTGATACCCCTCAATTACATACAATTTAATAGAGATGAAACGCGTAATCAGCATGCCAGTAAATGAAATTTAGTCATCGTATGACTCTCTGTCGGCCCAAGCGGTTTCAAAGTGGTCCCTGTGAATTATTCTACATTCACCACTGAAACAACGTTATCACTTCAAGACCTAATTAAGATTAACGAGATCACTCAAAACCCAATTTTTTTTCACTATATAAAAAACGATCTATAATTAGTTGACATAATGACAGAAGGAGTTTAAAAAAAAAATACTGAACTATCGAAATAAAAAATCGAAAATCGAAATATTGTAACAATTAATATAAGTCAAATCAATTTTTTATATTTGTTGTTATCCTCATAGTTGTGGATAATTATGGATCCCCTCTAATTTATAAATTAATAAGGCTATTAGTGATAATTGAACACTCGCATCACGTGGTTTTAGCCAAGTACCAGTGTCGGCTCAAGTTGCTGAATTTTGTCACAGGAATGTGTCATGTGACACACCCACCCATCTTTTTTTGTCCCCTTTTCTCTCAACACAATAGAAATCACTACTTTTTGTTTAGGATACTACCTAACTACCAAATCGTGTTTTTGACAAAACAATTTGAATTTTCGAATTTTCATCGTCTTCATCAAACTTTCCCAAACCAGTAATCAACCCGGATCATACTTTCATTTTATTTGTTCACCTTAAAACGCGTAGATCATCATCATCATCATCATCAACAACAACAACATGTCATTTCTTAACACCATTCGTGGGTTTGGTAGAAGCTCTAAAAAAAACAAGAAGGATTTAGATCCAAATGCTTCATTATATACAAATCATACTGGATCTCCATTAAGGAGATCCCAATCACCAACCAAGTCAGCATCACCAAAGAAAATGGGTAATCAAATACAATTTACTCCACAATCACCTACTAAACGAAATAGAATATCTCATCCTGGATCACCTAAAAAACAACAGTTTCAAAATAATCAACAATTACAATCACAATCACAAATGGGCCAACTGGGTCAAGCTCAACAGTTACAACAACAAAATCAACAACAACAACAACAACTGATCCAACTGCAATCAAATATAGATGAAAATCCTCCATTATTTTTATGTGAACCATTTGTTAAAACTGCTTTAGTTAAAGGTTCTTTTAAAACTATTGTTCAATTGCCAAAATATGTCGATTATGGTGAATGGATAGCTCTTAATATTTTTGAACTGTTTAATAACTTGAATCAATTTTATGGTGTGATTGCTGATTTTGTTACTCCTGAAGATTATCCAACCATGAATGCTGGTCCAAATACTAATTATTTATGGGTTGACTCAAATGGTCAAGCCATTAATTTACCAGCTGGTCAATATATTGATTTTGTATTGACTTGGATATCAACCAAACTTAATGATCAATCAGTTTTCCCCACTAAAAGTGGTGGTGCATTCCCTCCAAATTTCTTGAAAGATTGTAAAAATATATCTAGACAAATGTTTAGAATTTTTGCTCATATATACCATAATCATTTTGATAAAATCGTTCATTTATCTTTGGAAGCTCACTGGAATTCATTCTTTGCCCATTTCATTAGTTTTGTTAAAGAATATAATCTTATTGATAGATCTGAATTAGAACCTTTGTTGCCTTTGATTGAAAATTTGGAACAACAAGGAAAGATTATATAAATTTGAAAACAAAGAAAAGAAAACTTGAACGTGTCAAAGAGTGCAATTAGTACCATTTCAATGAATATCTTTCAATAGAAACGAGAAAGGTTACTTTATATAAAAGAGGGAAGATAGAGAAACATAGAAAGGGAATCATATTAAATGATCCACCCATCCATTCATTCAGATCAGAGCAAATCAAATCGGATCAGAACTAATAAACATAATTAAGTAGTCTGATTTACCTGATGAATGGCCTCTTTTATAAAGGTATTGAAACACATCATAAAACTCAAATTCATCAACTAAACCAATTAAACGAAAAAGATCCAAACCTACTGTTCTCATCTATTGGCTCGTTCATATCGCATGGTACCTTATGGTTGATCCAGGTACCTATTAAAAGTTAGACTTACAGGCAGTTATTCTATAATATACATGTTAAATATATACAATGATTGATTTATGAACAAGACGTGGTATCGTTGGACATATCAGACGTAATTCCTTTCTTTTAATATAATGAAATGATTCTGATATGTCCCTATATGGCATGAAAATTTTGTGAGGGGGGCACTATCGATTAGTTTATTGTCTAATCGATAATTGAATTTTTTAAATAGTATGCAAATGGGGTTTTATTTTAATGATTTTGAGTTTCTTAATTTTTCAAGAAGATTAAGAGAAGAAATAGTCAGATTCCTTGACCTTTTCAACATCCAAATCACCTCTAGTTGGAACATCAGGGAATTTCAAAGGCACCAAGATTTGGAAAGCCTTAGAACTAGCACTACTAACACTTAATGAATCAACATCATAACCTTCAGTAACACTAATGGTAGTAACCATTTCCTTTCCGGTTTGAACCACGGTTGGATCACTGGAATTCAAGAGTTGTAATCTCTTCTTTTCCAAGTAAATTTCATCAGCCACAGTCAATGCTCTTCCTAAACTCTTGACGATATTTCTTCTAATATCTTTAATTTTCTTTGCGAGTTCATGATCACCTGGAATTAAAATAACTTGAAGACAATCCTTATATCTCTTTTCAAATTCATCTCTAACTTGATTAATCAAATTATTTTTATGTAAATCCACAAATTGGTTTCTAATTTCAGCATTCATAGTATCAACATCACAAGCATGAGTCCAATAAGAATCATGGACAGCAGCAAATGAAAGTCCCTTAGAACCACATGAATTAGATGTCATCAACATATGAGTAGCATCTAAAGAATGAACGAAATTAGGTGGGAAAGCAGCCATTTGCTTTCTAGCATCAACTTGAGAAGTACCAAATGGATCAGAAATAGAAATATCTTGTAAGTTAGTCTTAATTAATTGGTTCTTGGCAACTCTATATGGCTGAACACATGGTAAACCTAAAGGAGTAGTCCAAATGACAGAAGATAAATGGTTTGGTTTATTAGTAACTTGAGAATCTTCGTAATCAATCCTAACAGACTTACTGATTCTCTTGGCAGATTCACCCAACCAATCTTGAATATGATGTGCACCTTCGAATAATTCTCTGACAGATGCAAAAACGTGTAAAGTCAAGTATCTAGCGTAATCAACAACATCTTCTTCCATATCCTTGGTGAAATGATGGTCAAGTTGCTTCTTAATTTGTGCAGCAGCACCAACGAAAGTAACACCATAAACATTAGTCATAACGGTTTGTTTGACCACTTTTCTGGTGATTTTATCTTGAAGGAAAAGAGCATATTTATTACCAGCTTCAGCTTCACTGTCGATTCTCTTTTGAACTAAAGAGGCAACGAAAGAATAAACATCTTGTGGCTTATCAGCAGGTAATAAATTGACTTGTCTGGCACCTTCAATATCACCACCTAAAGCAGCATAATGTTGTAAACCGTTACAGGTACCATCTTGATGAACAGGAATATGAGAAACAAATTTGGTAGGATCATCTAATTTGAAAGCTTCACTTAATTCAAAACAAACACTCAATACTTGCCATGGTTTTTCACCCTTTAACCACCAAGCATTTGGAGCATTTGGGTTTTTGGCAGATTCTATGATATTATCAATATTTTCTTCAACAAATTCAACTCTCTTGGCCAATGGTGCTTTATCAATACCATAAACATTAGCCAAATGAATCTTTAACCATTTCAAACCAGATTCACCAATTTCCTTACCTTCCCAGAATAAGAATAAAGATCTAGTTAAATCATTACCCAAATGGTTGAAATGAGGGGATAATGGATATGCTCTACCTCTGAAATCAACATTATGAGGGAAGAATAACTTTTCACCCAAGAAACCTCTAGCAATTTCCAATTTATAATTGGTATCACATCTTTGAGATTTGGCAGATGCTGCATCATTAATGGCTTGTCTTACTTTCTTTTGGTATTCAAATTTTTCATTTGGCTCAGCATCCATTGGAATTGGAGCTGGCATATTTGGTTCTTCAATGATTGGTGGGATATCAAGGAATTGAGATCCAGTATTCCAATATTTAGTGATAACATCCAAAACCTTTCTATTAACAGTCCAAGCAGTGTTACCTAAAACATTAAGACCTTGATATATTTCATCTAAATTACCTAATTCAGATGCGGCCTTTAAATATGCTGAAGTTTCCACGGAATCTTTAATTCTAACCAAAGAAGTTTGTGAAAATAAATATCCTCCATCATTATAAGAATTCCAAGGTCTTGGAGGTACCAACATTGGTAATAATTGAGGTTGGACACAATTACTGAAGGACTTACCAGCTAATTGCTTGACAACTTCCTTATGAATAATGAAAACACCCAACTTTTGACCATTGGAGTATTTATAAGTATGATGAATGGCTGGTTGACTACCAGTAATAGATTTTCCAGTGGATGGATCAACTCCCTTAACTGGAACCTTTGCGACATGCTTTAATAATGATACCAATACTGCACCAACTTTGGCATAAACAGTATAACTCCAATCACTTGGTTGGTTGGTAGTGGAATCAAGAACCACATTCTTCTTCTTTCTTAATAATTTTTTCCATTGATTGGTGGTTTTTAATTTCTTAGAATAAACCTTCTTTTCAGTATTCACTAAAGCTTGAGATCTATATTCAAGTTCAATAGCTTTACCAACAGAAATTAATGCTCTGGCAGCTCTCATACCATTATCAATACCACCAGTGGAAGTCAACTTTAATAATTCTAAAATAGTGACAACACACATCTTTTGTGGTGGAACAAGAACCAAGTATGGAGCATAAAATTCTCTTTCTTTTATCACCTTAAGTTCTTCTGGTGAAAGACCTTCTTTATCAACAGTTCCCAGTAATAAGTTTTGGCATTGTTTGATTTCTTCTTCCACATATGGTAAAAATTCAGAATACCATTTAAATAATTGGGCATTTAATCCTTTATTAAGACTAATACCACCTCTTTTTTGCATTTCTTCAAATTCATGCTTCCACTTTTCTTTGGCACCATCCACACCTCTAATTTCCAATTGTCTTTGTCTTGCTTCATTAAACAAATCTAAAGCTTCATTGAACTTATCTTTTTGTTCTTGAGTTTGTAAAGTTCTATAAAGTTGGAAATAATCTCTTTTAGAAGTATTGGTGGTGGTGGCGTTATGCAATAAATGACCATCTAAATCTTTTTCAAGATCTTTAAGAATAGTTTCGAATTCTTTTGAACCAGTTTCTTCTTTTAAACCTAATAAAGTATGTCTAATAATCTTTAAACCAAAAGAATCCACTGGTTTTAAATCTTCACTATCTTTTTCAATGGTTGGAGCTTGTAAATCTTGAGTGAAATATTGAGGAATATCTTGAACTAATTCACCTCTAACTTGTTTAAATAAATGAATAAAATCATTTGGAACATGACTTTCAGTGATTTCTTTATTTTTGAAAATTTCCATTAATCCTTCAGTACCAATAATATCAATATGAGTGAAAATTTGTCTAGTTTTTTGAACTGAAAATTTGGTAATATAATCTATATATGATTGATTAGTATTCATATACTTGGTAAGTAAAATGGCATAAGTTCTATCATTTAATTTAATGGCAGGAAATTTGGTAGTAAATTTTGATAAACTAATTTCGACTTCTTTTAAACTAGTACTTTCTTCAAGAGCCCATACTTTAAGATATTCATTTAAAGTGAAAATAAAGGTATCAGGATTAGATAAAAGAGGATAAATGGCCCCCAAGATTCTTTCTGCTCTTTCAAAGTTTTTACTTGCTAATAAAGCATCTAATAATGAATGTAAATGAATAACATCTTTAGCAAATGGTGATCTAGTAACTGGATCATATTGGGATGACCATGACACTTCTTTTCTATCTTCATCAGTGATTTTTTCAAAGGTTTGATCATCGATATCCACAAATGATTTTCCATAAACATTTGGGTGTTTCTTCTTATCAATATTCTTTGATTTTAAGTCATCTAAGAACGATTTATACATAGGAAATTCGGCGATGGTCAGCTTGGTGGTAGCGAGGGTCCCAACAGACCGTCTTATGGCTCCAAGTTGACCATTGTACACCGATCTCCTTGACACTCTGCTTAACATGTTGTGGTGGTGGAGTTAAGGTGAAGAATCTATAGTTTGATAACGTAAGATAAATTTATAAAATTTGCAGAGATGGGGTTCTGTGCAGGGGTAGCGATCTCGGAGATGACTAAGGGAAGGAAAGGGTGTAGTTGTTTGGGTGTTTGGGGGTAGGCTAATGGTGCTGGATATATAGGTGTGGGGCCAGCGAATGTGATAATTTGGTCGTGGTAACTTTTAACCTTTTTTGGTCCTGTTTGGGTATTAAAGTCTATTGGTTTTTATGGGGTCTGTGGTGACATAATTAGTGGGTAATCAGACTATAAGTTTATACGACAGGTACTGGGGCAAAAAAGAAATTTAAAAAAATTAGAAATAAATAAATAAATATACGACAAGTTGCCCAAAATGGAAATATATACATTATACAGTTTTGATATAACTAGTTAGAACTTGGGCCTAGTTGTTACTGTCCTTTTGGTCCTGGTTGTTTGGGGGCTTATAGTGGCGTTGTAGCCAGAGATGGGTCACGAGACTGTTCTTAAAGCGTGGCGAGTGTAAGTGCGAACGTTGTGAGGTCCTAAAGTGCGACAAAAAACGCGACACGAACAAGACAAACATGAACAGTCATAACTACCCAAATACAATCTCCAAAGAATACAGTAACTAACAATAACAATTGCTTAAAATACTTTAACATTGAGAACCCCAGATCCCAATTAACTTGTATTTCTTCTGTTTCCTTTTACATGTTACTCTTACTATACTTTACACCACCTTGCTTTGTCGTTACATATTAATTTATTGTAGAAGTGAACTAATGATAGAGATATGACAAGATAAGAAAGACATTAGATAATGCCCATTCTGGTAAAATATTCAGCATGTTTCCGGAACCATATTTATCAATTCATCTGGTAGCTAAAAACCCTCCTTGTATGCATTCAAACGAGCTCAAATGATGATATATTAGTTGCCTTTAATGACTTGCTCATTTGAATTAACCACACAAGCTTAAACAAAATACTCAAAAAAACTCAATATTCAACAAATACCCATTATATTAGCAGGAATAAAAGGTTAGGTCTCGCATACTAAGCGAATATTTTACTTCAGCAGGTGAAACCAGTAAATATACACTCGAACTCAGTAAGAGTAAATGATTCTGACTTAGTCCCCTTAGCTCAACTCAAGTAATTGGCTAAACTCGAAATGTCTTTTTTTGGATTCTACTAAACTCCAAAATAAAAAAGGAAAAAAAAAACAATTCAGGGATTTGCCTATTTCAATTATGAGTCGATTAGAGTCCCATTTCAGCTTGCAAAGCCTTAAGAGCTTCTTCATCTTCGTCGTCTTCAGTGGCAGCTTGAGGTTTGTTCTTATTAACAGTTGGGAATGATGGTAATTCTTCTTGTGGAGCAGGACGAGCCTTTTGAGCAGGAACAGCCTGTTGTTGTTGGTTTTCTTCTTCTTGTAATGCAGCCAATTCTTCGTCAAGTTCATCTTCATCCACATATTCAGTACCAACAGGTCTCGATATAGCTTCAGAGATTTCATCAGCAAGTTCAACTTGCTCTCTAATATCATCCATTGTTTCTTCCACTTTATCCACATTGTATTCTCCGTGTATTTGTTTCATAGCAGAAGCACCTTGCTTCATGGCCTTCATGGTTTCCAAGTTCAAGTTGGCACCTTCAATAGAACTTAATTGAGTCTCTAAAGATTCGATTTGGTTCTCCACTTTCATTAAATTGGTTTGATATCCCTTCTTTTTCTTTAAAGCATTCTTGGCCATTGCTTTATTGGTTTTAAGATATTTACGAGCCAAAGCATCTTGATCATCCATTTGTTGTTCCAAATGATTTTTCTTCTTGTTTAATGTTTGGATATGTTCTCTTAATTCCACAATTGCTTTCTTGGGAAATTCCTTCTTTTGAGGCTTGTTACCTCCAAATAAATAATTCCACATCTTAACTTAACTTCTTCTTGTTGTTGATGGTGATGATGATGATTCTGATTAAGCTATCAATATCTAAAAAAACTTATGTTAGTTAGCTTTCACTCCTAAGAATGATTATTGCTACTGATATTCGTTGGTTGGTGATATTGTTGTGCGTGTTGCTACTATTGATTCCTTTGCTACTGCTCCTTCTTCTTATCTGGCGATTAATCAATTGAACGCTCAGTAAAAAAAAAGGATATGGAAGTTGATGGCGATGGTTTCAAATATCAGTGGCAATAACTATGATGGTAATTTTCTGATCACTTACACTAATCAATTAAAGGCGTTGTTGTACAAACTTATCTAATGATAGAGTAGATGGTATCTAGAGAGAGGAAAGGGTGTCTCAGTCATCAATAGTCTTAATGACACTAGACTGATAGGAGTGTGCAGGGCACTACCGTATCCTCAAGGGAAAAAAAGAGTGAGGACAAAACCACCACTATTAAAGTAGTGAGGATCTGGTAATTAAACTAAGAAGGCAAGTAAAAATGGGTGAGTGCGTGGAACTAAAATTGGATGCAAGGCACTCAGGGAAGAAGTATTAACAAATGAATGGAATCTCCAATTTATTAGGAGATTATTGAATAGGTGAAATTGTGGTGGGGGTGTGAATGTGATTAAATTATGAAGTAATGGAACCTGTAATTTTTTTTCTTTTGCTCCAATTAGACTGTGGTAAGAAGGCTGGTTTTGCTGGTTAGATACCGATCTAGTCACTAAGTCAGCCACCTCAGCCTTACCCACCTGGGTATTTTACTATACCTTTGATTAAAAGTCAAACAAAGGCATTAATGATGACGGTATGTATTTCTTATGACGTTGTAGTAATGTAAACCAAATGTTAAGGTAGGTCCACGGTTTTATCGGGTATTGGCTTATATCCTTATCTAACTGACTACTACCCATAAGAAGAAAAACACAATCAACACACCAAAAATCTTCAAAAATAACCATCTGTTATTGGTAATATGAGCGTAGTACTTCAATAATTCCCTTTGAGCACCAGTAATATTCAAACTGATATCTTCAACATTTTCATCAATTCTTTGAATTTGTTCACCTTGTTCACTAACCATAGTAGCCAATTGTTGGAAAAGATTACCCACTTCATTAATAGTAGATTCAATGGTTTCAACAGCAGTATTTCTTTGTTGTAAATATTGAGTGCCTTGTTCTTCCATCATAAGCATTTGTTGAGTTTGGTTAGGAATAGAAAGATAATCTCCATTAGAATATGGAATCGATTCTGGGTCTGCATCTGGATCATATGGTAAAGGAGATTCACTTCTTTGAGCAGTTTGTAAATAAGGATTTTCTCCAAGATTGGATAATCCAGTATTTGGAGTTGGGGATTGGTTACCAGAACGGTTACTAGTAGCAGAAAGGAAATTTTCTGTTCTATTCTTATTCATTATTTCATTCTTTTGACGAATTTCCAAAACATTCTTAAATTCTCCACTTACATTTTTCATTTTAGAATTTAAAAGATTCAAAACATTTTTAGAAAATTGGGAGGTTTGAGAATCGATTTGAATAGATGAATCTCCTTTAACAAACTTTTGTAAATTTTGCATATTTTGTTCAATCTTAAAAATCTCTTGTTTAATAACATATGTTAATTCTCCTATTTCAACCGGTTTATCATCAAATAATGGTTTTCTTTTGGCTAAAATAGCCAACTTACTTAAAAGCTCGGTCACATGCAGTATATCTTTGGCGATTATACTTGCTTGTTGACTAAATTTCGACTTCTTAACTGGTCCTAAAGGAGCTGTCTTTGGTATTTGATTTTGTTTCTTATTTATCTTGTCATAAGTGGTGACACATTGTTGGAACTCGAACGTCCTGTTTTGGATGGCACTAGACATTTTGTAGAGATTATAATTTCGATGGACTTCTGAAGGGAATAAAACTAGTAAAGTTATAAAAGGTAAGTGCCCGTTAAAGAGACAGTATCTAACAGATGACACTCGTCCTTTTCTGGTTCTGTTTACGGCTGTGTGCAGGAACTATCATGTTGGACCCAACGAAAACTACCCCAAACTGTAAATTTGGGGGATTTGGAAAATCGGAGATCTGAAAGGATTGGAGAAGGATGAGAGAGTAGTGCTACACAGCTAATTTCATTGGCTTCGGGCAAAAGGCTCCCATGACCAAACCCGGTGCTGTTCGGTCACTTCGGTATCATTAAATTGCAACTAATAATACATGTGCGATAACAAACACTCACCACCGCTTTGTTACTTGAGACCAAGTTTACGTAAGTTGGTCCGAGAATTTATATAACTAAGACATAGAACATTATACGGATGGGTGTTGTTAGTACCTCGGTAGCGGTCTGGATTTTTTTGACACGTCTTTATTAGTAATTATTTGCACCTGAAGAAATGTGGGACTTACTACTAACACTATGTAGCCCAAAATTATTTTCTCATTCATGCTCCACAATAACCAGTGCTATCCAAGTAAAGGATATGATGGTGATTTTAGTGAAAGAAGTGACATATGTATGACTTGTGAAGAACTGAACTATGAGCCACTATAAAACATTTGAAATGGCCAAATAAGGTAATTTAACTGGGTTGTGTTGATTTGGTAGGTGCTGTTATCTATAGTATTTAATCTTATTACTATTAGCAAGGAAGGTCAACGGTCAAGGTATCAACACAATATTTTGTGTGGTGCGACAATAACCACATTTGCTTAACGAGGTGAAGTTTATCAAAGGAGTTATCTATAAAAGGGAGCCATTTCCGACATAATTATTTTCGCGATATCTAAAAGGCTGCAAAACTATTAAATCACACTAATTAAAGGCACCAAACAGACTATTAACACACCAGTATCATTAAACCTACAACACTGCCAAGTTGGTGTAATTAGATAAATCCTTGTGAGCCAATTTACTTGGTATGATTATCCCACTCAATCCCTATCTCTTTACTAACCTATACCTCTACTAGCCTTTACCTACTGGCATTACACTAATACATATCTTAATTGTCATCATTCATTCATTTCTATTCACTAATTTCCTTTTCCTAATAAATACTCCATTTTTTAATCTAACATACAGGCAATTCCCAGC
This sequence comes from Suhomyces taliae, assembly GCA_030572155.1. Lineage (NCBI taxonomy): Eukaryota > Fungi > Ascomycota > Pichiomycetes > Serinales > Debaryomycetaceae > Suhomyces > Suhomyces taliae. The sequence continues at coordinate 574,833 of JAJLZJ010000001.1, read as the reverse complement.
CCCTCATCCGACACACTTGGAGCCAATCAACATTACGATTTCCCTTTTCATTAGCCAGCCAAATGTCTCTGATAATGTCCCTGATACGCAGAACATTACCAACAGGATACAAAGCACGGACTTTGTCAATTCTTCTTTCCATTTCTTGACGATCACAATCAGTGGAACAAACTATACCACAGATCAATAATGCAAATGAAAGTGATGTGACCATTTTAGTATTTACAAGCACATCAACACAATTAAGAGCATTGACCAAAATACTTTGTAATTCAAATGATGATGGTGTCATTTGTTTGACTTGAAGATTCAAACACATTTGACATGTGTACAGGTATACTTCAAATAAAGATAAATGAAGCTCCACTTCTTTAGTATCATCAGCAATCTCTTCCATTTGAGACGTGTTTGGTAAACATTCTTGAATCTTTTTGGTTAAGGTAACAAACTTTTCATTAACTTCTTCATAATATTTGATTCTGGCCAACTTAAGTTCATATTCTTGTTGAGGGTTTTCATAGATATTTAAATACTTTTGGTCTGCAATTGATTCGAATTGATCATCAATAACTTTCTTTTTGTTTCTTAACTCAGTTCCAATAGAACTAATTTCTGCCAATAAGAGATAAATTGGTTGAATACATCCTTGAAGTGGGTCAAGACCATAGTTTCCCAATTCCAAAATCTTTTCTTTTTGAAATATCTCCTGATATTTTTCAAGTCCTAAAGTTGGACCCCTTGTGAAGGATCCTGAACTCATAATATCATGGAACAGGAATGATGAAATAAGAAACTTGATATCATTGGAATAATTGAACTTTTCACATATCTTTTTAAGACCTCCATTGGCATTTACGACTTTAGAACATCTTTGTAATAAAGCATGCCAATGAGTAACATCGCCAGCACTAACAAAGAAACCCATCATGATCACATAAAAACTCAAAATGATATAAAGATCTCGACTGCTTAAGTTCTCAAACGAAACTTGATTTCTATTGCTTAATTCAATAGACTTTCTCATATATGCTTGAACAGTTGGCGAGAACCCTTCGACAAAAAGTCCACCCCAAGCAGCCACTGCATGAAGGATACCTTGATCAGAAGCTGCAACTTGGACAAATGTTTTGCAGTAATAATTGGACTTATCGGTAGCAATACAAATGATTTTGCATACTCTTCTAACGAATGATTGAAGAAATAATGAACCATTATGGTCAACCTCGGTCATAAACAGGGAAAGCGGGCTGGAAACTGGAGTAAGTACCAGCTCATAAAATTGAGTTAGTTGTTGTTGTTGGTTAGGAGAGATAGGCAGAGGAGTCTCCAGAACTACTCGAGTTACTTCAGAAACCAATTTTGCCTCATTTTCTGAAGAAACGAGTCGTATACTTTTATTCTTTTTGTGATTTCCAAATTGATGTTTCTTGATAGTGATATTAATTTTATTCTTAGGAGTACATTCTACTCCACGGATCTTACATGGACCACAGACGGGTCTTCCTTCATCACATTTCTTCCTAAAAAAAAAAAGTTAGTATATGACAACTTTGAAATATCTCACCTCGCTATTCATACATATGTAATAATCAAGGAAGTTAATGATAGAATGGGTGGGGATAAGTTAACTTACTTTCTTTGTCTGCACTGTTCACAACCGTTTCTAGATCTCCTGGTGGGTCCTTGAACAATATTTTGAGATTTGACTTTTTCTTGATTAACAAAATGACTTTCTTTTAAGACATCTTCAGACTCGATGGTATTGAGCGACTTCGGGTCTAGAGTAAAGAACATAATGTAGGGGGAACAGATGAGGAATGGTTGATGGACGGAATAATGCTATTGTTTTTAAAGAAAAAATGTTAAGATGTTGATTTAGGCCACAACAGATAATTGAAAGCCAAACCTAGAATGCAAAAGTAGACAGAGTCCAACGTGTACTATTTAAGATTAAAATGATCTTTTAGTCATGAATAGCTCTTCACACCGTATGGTTGCGAGCGTGTGCGCCATAATATTAATGATGTCACATGAGCACTCTTTCTGTACGAGTATAATTCCCAATTAGTGAGGTGTAGCCGATAATTAAGGCTCGTATGAAACAATAAAAGAATGAACATATATACTATTCTACTACTGGTTGACAGAGGTGTATGCAAACCAAGGTTTTTTAGTCAATTATTTAGTTGGTTTATTAGTATAGAACATTCATCTGGTTTTATGTCCCCTCACTCTACTCCACTTCCCACTACTAAATGAATTTTCGTAAATTTAATTTTCCTACAATTTTTTTTTCTCTAAATAAATCTATACAAATACAGTATAAAGTTATCAAGAGGTTCGTAAATGACCGTTCCAGCCCTGTTTCTTGTTACTGTCACTACAGTTTCTGATAATAAAGCACAAACGCAATTCTACTTTTTTTTTTTTTTTTGCCCTCCCCTCTACTTAATTATTGAACTGTGGCGTTGATTTTATACATTTTACTAATGTTAGCAATAGGGAGTGCGACTGTCCAGAGTAGAAGTTTCACCACCCCCCCAATTTCATGTTTGGTGGTAATAGCATCGACATATATAGCAAATATCATGTCTCATTAATCTCGGTTCCAGAGGCACCACCTCCTCGCACTTGTTCCTGAATTATGGTGCACTTCACAGGCAATTCCAGGCCTTGCCTATACAGCTAGTGCCAGGCACCATCGCATCAATATGTCCGCTACCACCACTACCTCAACACAAGGTCCGCTACGAAGTCCGCCAGTACCACTAACACACTACCCCAGTAAATACACTATAACACCAAACCTGTTACAGAATCGTTACAGAATATTGAAGCTAGTCACAGCTAGTCACGATGGTACCATCCACCCCAGTACCTTACCCCAACCATCACCACTAACTCACTACTCCACCATTTGCCTGTCTTGCTAATTCTCGTTAATTTCCCGTAACCCTTTGCTCTCTCTCTCACTACTACTACTACTCTCTCTAACTAAACCTAGATCTACGCGATTACCGCGCCCGTCTATAGCCCATCCCTACTCGACTCACTTGATCTTCCCAATTGGGAAATTCAAACACAAAATGTTGAGTGCGCGCACCGTTTCTAGACGAATTGCCAGTGCCAAATCAAAACAACAGCGTCCGTATATAACGAAAGGTGTTCTTTTAAAACTTATTTTACAAAGGCAGCAATGAGGGAAATTGTAAGTATTGATGCCATCCTGGTCATTACCAATATCATAGAATGGTCTTCTTGAAGCTCCCAAGTTTTCTAGATCCAACCAGTTTTTTGACGCCTTGCAACGCGTACTAACACCCTTATAGATTCATTTATCCACCGGTCAATGTGGTAACCAAATTGTATGTAACAAACAAGAACTAGAGAGAAAGTAACCATGGTGTCGAAAGACGCGTTTAAGTAGGTCTTCGATGGTACATTAGAGAGATGATTATAAGGTGGGATCAATCAATCAATCTAATCAATTAATCAATACATAATATTTAAAAAAAAAATCACTCATGATCTCATATCAATACGCCACTAATATCGATCCAATAAAATGATTCCGATCCACCACTACAACTACAACGACAAACATAAATCAAAACCATTTAATGGATCTAATTAATCGCTACTACTCTCTCCATTATAATGATTCGACCATATACTAACTTTTTTTTTAGGGTGCTGCATTCTGGGAAACTATCTGTGGTGAACATGGATTAGACAACAACGGTAACTATCACGGAACTGAAGAAATCCAAAGATCTAAATTAAACGTTTACTTCAATGAAGCTTCTTCTGGTAAGTACGTTCCACGTGCAGTTATGGTTGATTTAGAACCAGGTACTATTGATGGTGTTAAGACCTCCAAGATTGGTAACTTGTTCCGTCCAGATAACTTTATTTTCGGTCAATCTTCTGCCGGTAACGTTTGGGCTAAGGGTCACTACACTGAAGGTGCCGAATTAGTTGACTCCGTTATGGATGTCATTAGAAGAGAAGCCGAAGGTTGTGATTCTTTACAAGGTTTCCAAATAACACATTCTTTAGGTGGTGGTACCGGTTCTGGTATGGGTACCTTATTGATTTCTAAGATTAGAGAAGAATTCCCTGATAGAATGATGGCTACTTTCTCTGTTGTCCCATCTCCAAAGCTTTCTGATACTGTTATTGAACCATATAACGCTACTTTATCTATTCACCAATTAGTTGAAAACTCCGATGAAACTTTCTGTATTGATAACGAAGCTTTATACAACATTTGTCAAAAGACCTTGAAATTACCACAACCATCTTACGCTGAATTAAACAACTTAGTTTCTTCTGTTATGTCCGGTGTTACTACTTCTTTACGTTACCCAGGTCAATTGAACTCTGATTTAAGAAAATTAGCTGTTAACTTGGTTCCATTCCCAAGATTACATTTCTTCATGGTTGGTTACGCTCCATTAACCTCTATTGGTTCTCAATCTTTCAGATCTTTAACTGTTCCAGAATTGACTCAACAAATGTTCGATTCTAAGAATATGATGGCTGCTTCTGATCCAAAGAATGGTAGATACTTAACTGTTGCTGCCTTCTTCAGAGGTAAGGTTTCTGTTAAGGAAGTTGAAGATGAAATGTTGAAGGTTCAAACCAAGAACCCATCTTACTTCGTCGAATGGATTCCAAATAATGTTCAAACTGCTGTTTGTTCTGTTGCTCCAAAGGATTTAGATATGTCTGCTACTTTCATTGGTAACTCTACTTCTATTCAAGAATTATTTAAGAGAGTTGGTGACCAATTCAGTGCTATGTTCAGAAGAAAGGCTTTCTTGCATTGGTACACTTCTGAAGGTATGGATGAAATGGAATTCACTGAAGCTGAATCTAACATGAATGACTTGGTTAGTGAATACCAACAATACCAAGAAGCTAGCGTTGATGAAGAAGAGGATTTGGAATACGCCGATGAAATGCCATTGGATGACCAATTAGAATAAACTTATTTGAGTGTTTAGGTTTATCTCCCTCCTTGTTTATTTCTCCTTGCTTCTTATATATAATGCTTAATTTATACCCTAACTGTTTGGATTCGAAGATAATATAAAAAATAAAAAAAAAAAAAATAATAATGATTGTAGATTAGATTAGATTAATTTGATGGATGTGTAGCATCTTGTAACAGTTATTTGCTCGGTTCTTTTTCTCTTTATTTTCCTTATATCATGTGGTTTATTGCTTTTGTTATACCTCCTATATACTGTTTCTCATACGACCTACAAACAGTAAATAGTCCCTTTACATAATCATCAAAACAAATGGATAAATACTATTCCTTATCGTTATTAGGCTGACCATTACAAAAGACCAAGAAAATATCTTTTCTTCATTCTCTACATTTCACAACACTTCTAGTTGTTAACTTTTTTTTCGTTTCGTATTTATTTATTATATGCTATACCACAGGCCACACAGATGGACTGATGATAATGAGTTTTCATGTATCATCCTCTAAAAACCATTGGATACATCCATTTCTGGATATGTTTGAATTTCGGCAACTTTTCTTCAACTTTCTTTTAACTCTTTTACTAGTATTAGTAGTGAAAATACTCCAAAAAAAAGAACTGTGAACCAAAGAAAGCAAAAAGATTAAAACTTTACCATTTTCGAAAAGCTCACATAGTCACAAAAAGTTATACTTTTGCTCACATATTCGCTTAGTTTCCTCTAAGGAAGTTCTTGACAAAATCGTTCTTGTCAACAACATTATAACTGTGTTGGTCATCGAAATATCTCATAACGTGACATTGTTGCTTCCAGAAGTTAATCAATTCTTGAAATTCCATTTGACCCTTCATTAACAAATGGTTGTTAACTCCTAAATCTTGAACGAATCTTTGTCTTTCGAATTCTTGACGGATTTTGGTCTTGACATTGGAGACTGGCATATCCAATTCGTATAAATCGCAAAATTCACGGGAATAACGGATGTACTTTCTGTATAAGTGTAAGACCCTCTTTCTCATGTCGGCCAGGGTGGCAGACCTACGAGTGGTCTCGGCAAACTCAGTAGCTAAAGTCATGATGGTATTGACGGTGTATATTACGTTTTTCTAAAAGATGAGATTTGGTTGGTTGAGAGAAATCACGTGAGTGAACCCTCCTGTGTTTGGCTCACTTTGTTCTGTAGTTAATGGAATTTTGCAGCTTTCGCACTATTAAAACAGTAGCCAATAGGGCCAATAATAAGAACGAGTGGTATTTTGATTCAAGAGTGGATGGATTTTGGAACTGGTGATTTGTGTGCTTTCGGGGATTTTTTTTTTTTTCAATTTTGCATAAATCTCCATTTTTTAGCTTTTTTCATATATTTTACAATTATCGTAATATGGATATATCTTCCTATATTGAAGTAGATAAAATATATTATTGTTGATTTTCTCTATCATTTCGTAAATTTACTATATGGTCTGATCTTTGTTGTTTTTAAGTCTTTGATCTTCTAGATTACTTTTTGCTACCATTATCATATCTATATTTTATTGGGTATATATTTGTTCTATATCTATACTAAAAGGTAGTTGTATTAGCAACAAGTTTTTTTATAGTGTCATATACTTGGTTGATGAAATCTATACAACCAACCATTATTGTTTTGATTTCTTACAAGGTGTTTCTTTCAATTAGAGTCTGCATTTTCTTCCTTTGGTTGTCGTACACTGGTTAATTTTGTTCTTATCTCTTTCAATAGTTCACCTGATGGTTCAAGTAACTTAATGAATCTACATAACTCGAAACACCAATCCCATCTCTTCGCTTGATCAAGCATTACCACAATTTCAAGAATAACCTTCTTATCATTAGCATCTAAAATGTAATCTAAATCAATATTTTTCTTATTTTTCTTATTTTTCTTCTTTTCAACAGGTGGACTTTCTTCTTTCTTAAAGTTCAAATACACAATCAAGAAATTATAACATAATTCCACATCACATTTTTCAATCAAACGATTCATAAATTCCACAGGTGTGGTATTTAATACTTCAAAGAATGGTTTCCAGTATCCAATTTCAACCTTTCTTAAACAATTAATGAAGATATGCTCAGCATTTTCATTAAATTCAATCAATTCAATCATTTTCTTCAAATCTGAAGAATTTTCTGTAAGATGCTTAAACAATAATAATTCCAAGCAGTAATCATAGCCTTTCAAATGAGAATATTTAGAAGCAATTTCTTTTCCAGGTTTACCAAGATCATTCTCAATAAAATTGTTTAATACTAATTTATGTGATAATTTAGGTTTGATAATCAAGCCTCCACTGGTACTTTTATCAAGAACTTGATTTTCTATGACTACCAATTCTAATGATGATTCCAGTCCATCACTTGAATTGATTTCAATTGGTTGATAATGGTCAATTTCAATGGTTATAGGGTTTAAATCAGGTGGAACTTCTTCTGTAATACCATCATTAATATCAGACCTATTAAATGAATTTTCAATCAATTCAGTTAATTCGTAAACCAATAAGTTTTGGCCATTAAATACTTGAAGATATTGTACTTCTTCTTTTTGAAACATAATAGACTGGGTCTTAAATGATTCAACGGAAGAATTGATTAAAATCAAATCGTACATGTTACTTGGTTTCATAGCATTAATTGGGTTGGTCTTCTTCTTTCCTGATTGATTCTTTAACAAAAATAATTCTCCTGTATTAAGAAGGAACAAGAAATGTTTTTCAATCATAGAAGACTTAACAATATTTTGAAGTTGAAGCTTATTGCTAATGGTAGACAAATGAATAGTTTTGTTAACACCAATGAAAATATTATAATTCTTACTTTCTGTACCTTCAGTAGATTCATCAAGAATCAACTTTTTATCATTCAATTCAATGACAACCAATCTATAGTCTCTAGTCAAAATCAATAATTTACTTGAATTATGAGAAATTTCAATTGGATCCATAGTGATAAAGGTAGTCTTGAAATCATATTTCCAAAGAATTATATCACTATCAAAAACAAATTCTTCACCACCATTTCCATACTTTGATAATGAGGTATTAAGAACAATAATTTCATCTACCAAATGATCTAAATCATTACTGACATCACCTTCTTTATGGACATATTCATCATCAAATCTTCTATTAATCAAAACCAAGTAATCATTAAACCAAAAATGCTTGATGATATTCATAGAATCGCTGTAGTAATTCTTAAAATTGAACCATAACATATGATTGATGTCACCTGAAATGGAACTTGTAATACCAGGGTTAGGAGAGTTAACCTCAGAATCACTTACGAATTTATTCACAGCAGTCAATGGTGTAGATATAGCAATGTGATCACCATAAGTAATTGAGAATTGGTTGAATTTGTTACGTGATAAAGTCAACTTACCGTTAATACTTTTAGTAGATTTGAAAGTTGTTCCATTGAATTCTTCGATCTTACTTATGATATTTTTGAATTTAGGTAATATTGGAAATTTAACAAATGACTTATTCTTGTAAATGACATTCATATAGTTTGAATCACGAAATATAACTTTATTGTCACAAGATTGGTTCAATAAATTAACTGTGTACATTCTTGATTGATCATGACTCAAAATGAGTAATTCAGAGGAACTAGCACTAACCAAAATTTTGGATGCTTTCAAAAAGCCTCTATTTTCATCATTTCTTTCATCAAGTTCATCGAGAATATTTTGTGAGTCAAATGAAAGACTACCAAATTTGGAATATAATGCCCAGTAACCACTTTCTCTATCAAGAAGAGTGAAAAACTCACCACATGAAGACCATATTATGTTGGAGTCAAAGTTAACTTTCTTTACTTTTTTAATAAGTTCAAGTCTGGTGTTGTCAATTTTGAATATTTTTAAATATTCATCAACTATTACACTAACCAAATCGAATTGAGGATTATATGATATTTTCCATTTAGTAGTATTAATACCAGTTTGTAATTTCACACCAACTGGTTTAATTTCAGAATCATTGACTTCAAAAGTTAATCTCCAGATTTCTTTATCTTCATTCATAAAAATAAAATAGTTACGGAACATGTTATAATTGATATAAATAATTTTTGATTTGTTTTGATACCAATCAGTTTCATATAAGGAAAGAACCGAGTTTTTGAATGTTTGAATGTTAATAATTTGGAAATGACTATGTTCGAAATCTTCTAATTCTCCATAATTTTGAGGTCTATCATGACCATTAAAGATAATTAAATTATGACTATTTTGTTTTAACCAGTATCTTTCAAGTCCAATCTTGATCTTTAATAATTTAAAAACCGATATTTTTGCTGATTCGACCGTGAAACCTCCCAATTCATCTTCTAACACGCTATTATTTAAATGTTCGATATTTTCAAGATTTACTGAAGCCTTTTCACCACCTTGTATAATTGTTTTGGTAGCAGATTTAATTAAATTGGTTAAACTAAACTTCTTAGATGTATAACTCAATGGTAATCCAGTTTGTAAAGTCAGATCGTCCTTACTACTATGAACTTCAAAATAAGAAGTAGAATAATTTATGAGGATTTGATATATAACCAAGTAATCATTATCGGATTGAACAAATAAATTTACACTGGCAATCTTTTGTAATTGTGCCGTATTCACAGAGACATGTTTTGCCTTAAAATTGATATTTTTTCCATGTTGTTCAAGAGATTCTGGAGTTCTTGAATGAGATGCAATTGGTAATAATGTTTGTTGATGGATAAGATAGACCGAACTAGCGGTTAATATGGCCAATAATGGAGTATGTGCAATATGAATTATTTTGATAATTGGCTCCTTAATCGGTAAGGAAACCAGATTTCCTGGACAAGATTCAATCCACACCATTGGCGGTAAATTAAAACTATGTATAATAGGTAAGAGGTGTCCTAAAGTAGATTGATTTGTTCTTTTTGGAGGAGCGCGTTACGTAATCAGAGATCAAAATACTATAATATTAGTGTGGAACAAATTTGGTGGCTGCCAAAGCAACACACGAAAGGGCGTGTGGTCTAGTGGTATGATTCTCGCTTTGGGCGAATATTCAGTTTACTGAGTAATCACAAACATGCGAGAGGCCCTGGGTTCAATTCCCAGCTCGCCCCATTCTTTTTATTTTTTTTAAATCATCATACTTAATTCAATACAATTTAAACGATGTACAATCTCACTGTATTAATCTTTCAATATGAATAAAGGCTTATGGCTTATCTTACAAAAAGTTCAAATAATGACTAAACTATTCTTATCAGTCATTCACTATAACATATCAATTTTTTTTGGCATAGCTATGAGAAAGACCAAGAGATAGAGAAAAAAAAACATAGTAAGATATTAAATTTTTATTCTACATCAGATCTGATATTTGTGGTGTGTATTAAACCCAAGATTAGACTAATAAACAAGGTTCCCGATATAAAATATAAGAAACTCCAAGTGAAAATATATATGATAAGACTTTCTTGATTTTTTTGATGGGGTGATTAACGGTAAGATTTTTGGAATCTGGCTCTGGCACCACGACCACCGAACTTCTTTGGTTCCATTCTTCTGGAGTCAGCAACCAACAAGGTCTTGTCGTAAGCAGCGAAGATCTTCTTTAATTCGTTCTTAGAAGCTTCGTCAACGAACTTTTGGTGGTAAGCAACTAAACCCTTAGCAATGGCTTGTCTGATAGCGTAAACTTGAGAGACGTGACCACCACCGGTGACCTTAACTCTGATATCAATGTTTTGGTATTTGTCTAAACCAACGAGGGTTAATGGTTCGTAAACCTTGAATCTCAAGATTTCTGGTTGAACCAAGGTGATTGGGGAACCGTTAACCTTGATCAAACCCTTACCGGCCTTAACGTGGGCAACGGCAGTAGCGGTCTTCTTTTTACCAAAAGTCTAGAAATATGTTAGTACGATTTTCATTAACAAAAAAGTGATAGAATACTGTTTCAAATCAAGCTTGATTAAAGGAGTTTAGTTTGGTTGATTGTTGTATTTTAAACTCTTTTCTTTGGTTGTTTCATTTAACATTCCGGTTCATAATGAAAATTTCATTAAACCTTTTTGTTCATGTTCATTCAAGGTCGGATCTGATGATGACAACCTACGATATTGATGTGATATCTGATGATATGATTTGATTTGATTGCTCCTATAATTCATGTTGATTGGTATTCTTGATTATCTGTTACATACTTGGACAGATTGAGTGGACATCTTGCTTCGTTAGTTATGAAAGAAGTATACAAATTAAAAATTTTCTATCAGGTTTTTTCGAACGCTAGGTTGAAAAATTGTAAACGCTTGCAGTAAAGGTTTGTGCGACTAAACACCCATGCCGCAATACTTAACGACCGAGTACAGCTAATCTCGTGACTTGAGGGATGAGTGAGAGATTCTGGTGGTGAGCAGAGTGCACATAGACCACAATAGTGGTATCAGACTGAAGTTTACCCGCGTACTGAGGTTTCTGCGCACCATGAGTGACTGCGTTTTCATACAGGAATTATTTAGGATAATTTGCAATTTGAGTAATTTTACAGGTTAGGTCAAAAGTTCGCACCATACTATCCACGCAGTACTGCCAATATATTGAAAATTTTTAAAATCCAGTTTTAACGGTTTCGACTTCTTTTCTACTACAACAAAGATGGCTATCGCTAAGAACTTACCATTATTGAAGAACCACTTCAGAAAGCACTGGCAAGAACGTGTCAAGGTTCACTTTGACCAAGCCGGTAAGAAGGCTTCCAGAAGACAAGCTAGATTGTCCAAGGCTGCCAAGATTGCCCCAAGACCTCTTGATGCTTTAAGACCAGTTGTCAGAGCCCCAAGCATCAAATACAACAGAAAGGTTAGAGCCGGTAGAGGTTTCACCTTAGCCGAATTGAAGGCTGCTGGTTTAACCGCCAAGTACGCTAGAACCATCGGTATTGCTGCTGACCACAGAAGACAAAACAAGTCCCAAGAAACTTTCGATGCCAACGTTGCCAGATTACAAGAATACAAGTCCAAGTTGGTTATCTTCGACAAGAAGACCAAGGCCTCTGAAGCTGCTGCTTACGCTCAAGTTTCTACCGGTGCCACTTTCCCAGTTGTCCAAAGAGAAGTTGAATCTGCTCCAAGAGCCGTTCCAGAACAATCTGTTACTGCTTACGCTACCTTGAGAGCTGCTAGATCTGACAAGAGATACAAGGGTATCAGAGAAAAGCGTGCCAAGGAAAAGGCTGAAGCTGAAGCTGACAAGAAGAAGAAGTAAACTATTTCAACCTAAATGTACATTTATCTAGTATGTATGTGAATAATATAATCATGTATTAGTATCTTTTGTAAGTATCAATTTTTAATTGATATGCTAAACACTCAACTTAAATTCGAATGCCATTTAAGGTACATTAGTAAACTACTTTGGGGGGAAGATCATCTCAAATAGGTTTATAGTACTATATATCAATACTATGTATCTATCTCTATATACTATGAGCGTACTACTAGTGCTCGTGCTCATCTACCATTTTTGGACCCCAGCCCTTCTCACTGCTTTTTTTTTCACCTCCCCTTCTCACTCTCTCACAGTATATGGCCCATTATACACACACATACACAATATACTGATCAGCCAAAATTTATTCAATCTCATCGCTTGTTAGACACCCTACCTGAAGACAATATTAATGAGTCAGTCTGACGTAATATGAATCGAATATTGACAGATATTAATATTAGCCCAATTCAATCATTAATAGGTAATTTCTCTACTGTAATGATATCTACTAAATTTTGGTTTTAATTTTCACCTATAATTGTTAGGTAAATTTGAAGACTACATGACTTTGATGACATTATTCAATATATTTTAATACAATCTATATAAACCTAAACCACCCATAACTCTTAGTGATGAACTGCAGAGGCATAATTTTGAGATTACATTGTTTAATCGAATAAACCGAAACCCATGTCATCATCGGATTCTTCCTTGGCTTCTTCGGCCTTTTCTTCAGCAGCTTCTTCAGCGGCACCACCAGCAGCGGCACCAGTAGCAGCACCAGCAGAGGCAGCTGGGGCAGCAGAGAAGTTGAAGAAGAATTCCTTCAAGTCCTTACCTTCTAAGGCTCTGGCGTAGATGTCAGCCCAGATACCTTCGACTTCGACGTTGGCCTTTTGGGTCAAGGTCAACAACTTGTCGGCGGAGATTTCGACATCAGCGTCGGTCAAGATCAAGGCAGCGTAGGATAAAGCGGTTTCAACAGACATTATGAATTTAACTAGAGATAATCAGTTTAAGCTTTCCAAAAGGCAGACTATTCTTAGTTTGGTTGAAAAGAGTGCAGTGCTGAAAAGTTCTTCAATTTGATAGTGGTGGTAGGAAGGTGGCGGTCCATGCAGGAAAGCGAGCGTCTAGGGCTTTAGCCCTTTAAATCACGTGGTATACTTATGTATGCAGGAATATATACCCATTTTGCACCCAATTCTAGAGAACTTATCCAAAGTAACTGTTATCAGGAAAAGGGCTTTGGTTGCGGTAAAATCGATTGTCCAGTTTTATTAGTTTACCTGGATTTAATGTGTTGATTTATTTTGATCATCATTTCCCTCATGGTTTCCTGTTGGGCCCACGTTTTTTAAATGTGTAGGGATGAGCATTGCCATTGACCTCATACTGATCAACTCAATTGAGCTACCACACCGGTGACTAGTAGTTGGTGATGTGGTTCATGGCGATCTGAATCTTGTAAATCATTCTCTGTATGGTCAATTTGACAATTGGAGTTTTTCGGAGCAATCACTAGCAACTATCCCGAAGCTTAAGAGAACTATACACCAATGCCAGTAGTATTAAAGTTCATTCGATTTCTAGACCATGGTTTAATTCAGTTCGAAATCTCATTTGATTCAGCTACGGTCATCCAATATAGTCAATTGTTGGTTTCTCGATTCAACTTTTGGGTATTTGAATTCGTGTGGTTGTTCGCTGGGGACATCTACCATAATTATTTTGTATATATTGAAGTACGAGTGCCCGATCCCTATGAAATAATCTACGATTATAATATGTGCTTGATGCAAAGGATACAATTCAGGTCTACATGATTCAGAAGGGGGTAATTGTCTTAATTGCAATTAATTTTTTAGGATTAGGGGTGATCAGAAAGAGTAAAGTAATGACTTAAGTTAGGTTAGGACCCAACCATATATATGCAGTCAGTAGACCAACCGAATTATAAGTGTTCATAATAGCAATAGAGTGGGGTTCCGGTTGGGATGAGATATCTCGAGTGAAGCCCCTAATCCTTCAAAGAAAAATGATTATGCAATTTTGTACCCTCACAAAAACCAACTTTGACAATCAGATCAACTTCTCTCGGAATTAAACCCGAAATCAAGGAAATGCTGCAAAAGCATTTCTTGATGATGGTACTGAATATGGTAAAAAGGATTTTTTTCCTATTGTCCGGAACCTTTCTCTACCATTCGATCCCTACTGGTATTGAATGATATGTAGAATAATTCTTCTATAATTAAACACCACACAATTTATTCATTACCTTAAATTGCTACGATTTATGGTGGGTCTCACTAACATACTCATTCACCCTTACTCACTATCTCTCCTCACTATCTCACTCCTGATATTAAATATTCACAACCAATCCAAAATTAGAATTTTGCTATCAATATTGGTCTAAAAATGGTTTTAATTGACATGAGCAATTCAACAATAAACCATAAACACGGCGATATTCCCGATACACTTTTCCATTGGATTATGATAGGTCATCAATTGTCCATCAATAGGCTCTCCCTGTAAGTCAGTAGGAGGTAAATGAATTAGTATGGAATGGCTCTAATATAGTGTGTGGTAACAATGGAACGTAAAAGAGTGCAAATTGTATCAGCACATGAAAGACTGGAGTTATTGATCATACATTCGATGTAAACCCAACGGTAAGGTGAGACTATGCATTCATTTCGTATTTTGCTGTAGCGAAAAGTAATAGCACGAACCATAAGCCAAGTCCTAGACCCAACAGAAATGCAATATTATGCTTGTAGAATGTAACAAACCCAATTGTCAAACATTGAAAGCCAGTAAAACCTCCCCCACATTTTCTATTGAGGCATATGAAATGGCATATCTAGACAATCTTGGCAGGACCATCATTCAAAAAAAAAAGGGTAATAGGTGCGAATTTGGCAATTTTAGCTGGTAGCTTGGTATTACATTACTTTGCAACATTTTCTTGGTTAATGACTATTTTGAAGATGTCTTGACCAATCATCTCATCGTGAAGCATCACGAGATTACTACCAGGTACCGTGGAGAAGGAGGTGGGGTGCCTTTAGAATGTGAATAATTTTAATCTACCCTGAAACGAGAAATTGAGAACCTGTCATAATGCTGTACATGTAAGGAGAGAGAGAGAGTCAAAAGTTCACGCGACAAGAAGTACAAAACAGGAATTGAAAGTGCAGTGATGCGACGGCTACGGGTTTCAATAAGGAGGGGAACGCCAGTTTTAATCACCGAGGTCAACAAAATAAGAAAAGTAAATTTATCCGTTGTTTCGTCTAATTCAGATTGTTTGAAATAGTATTGTTGAACCAATTGAATGTTTCAATAGGGGCGATGCTTTAAAAACTTTCAAATAGAGGCGATGCTGTAAAAACTTTCTAATAGAGGCCACGTTATTACATAAACACTGATAGGGGCGGATAAACAAGTAATTTGAAAATCGAAAGATTCTCTATCTTGAAGAAAAAAATAAACACAAAAAAATAAATAACGATCAAAACGATCAAAACGATCAAAACGATCAAAACACTCACCTACATAATTTTACAATTATTTTACATTTTTATCATTGGCATTGGTAGAGTGTAGTGCAATTCTGACGTAACAAAGAACTCCTCCGTAGTAAAAACAATCACCCATTGACTTATTCCTGGTTATGGCAATTTTTGGGTGAAAGCGAGAGAAAGACGACATGCGACACGCGGGTTTCACTGAGGGTTGGACCATAACCATAGTTTAAACAATGCTAGGCACTCACTAAACTATGTAGTATAGCTGTACTACCCCACTAAATTCCATGCAATAGAATTTCCATGACTACAAAAAAGATGATGATGATGAACAAGTTGTCGAGGTGCAAGTGGATGATGGAATAGTCAAGGTAAATAGATTTTTTTTGGTTGATCCCTTGCCCTAATATTCGAACATGTTTGTAAACATCAGTTGTTTCAAATTTAAATATTCTTTTGCTATTTTTACCCGAGAGGTTTCAAGGCTGTTTTCGGAATGTTTAATCCGCATACGGATTAACCCATCCTAATAAATATTGATCAGCCACGCGCCCAAATACTGGGACGCGCCATGCTTCCTTGACTTTTTGTTCTAGACTTCCCCATTGGGTCACAGATTGAAGCCCCGTTGACGATTAACTCCTTGTTTCTGCACAGAGGCACCGGAGCTGGCAGGGCCTCTGTTCGCGACCTAAACAAAAAAAAAAAAAAGCGACATTTGTATGCCGCTCTTTTGCTAGAGTTTCCGTTCTAAATTGAAATCAGCAATTGCACCACGAACACTGATATCTTATCTCCTCATTCTATTGTTTTTTATGCAATTTTTCTCCTTCGTAATCCGAGCAACACCTTGACTCAGTCACCTACCTACCGCATTTGAGTGACTACTATTAATAAAATAATAGAAATTTTTATGTACAATAATTTATAAAACTAACCTTATACAATCAATCATACTGCACCTAAACGTAAATGGCGGCTGGTACATTAAAATTCGGGATGTGTCAGTTTTAATTTCATCCCTGCAACTCCTTAAACATTTAAATAATCCCGGATTCCGGTTAGACGTGTAGATATAATTATTAAAATCAATTGGTATATAAACATAACCTCAAGTACTGACTTTAACAAAATTGTGATAAATTTTTAAATATTTCACTTTCATTTTGTTTGGTTTTTAACTCCACTAGAAATTCATTTACTACAGAAAACCTTTAGGTTATATTTTCTATCATCAGTTATTTTTAGTTTGATTTCATTTTTTCACAACCACAACCACAACCCCCTCCAAATTATAAACAACATATATAATATTTGAACATATCCATCATATCAATTCAAGTATCATCATAATTAGTCAAATTTCCAACCCCCTAAATTCATTTTATTAGTATATCTATCCCACATGTTTACAAATTTGATAACATCCACATTTGTGGTTTTGACTGCGATTGCCACGGCCGCGGCCGCGCCAGCCCCCATGGCCGCAAATCATCCGATGGCACCAAATGGTAACCTTAAACTTTTGACGAAAAGAGGCCAAAACTGGGATTATCAAAATGATAAGGTTTATGGTGTAAATCTCGGTGGCTGGTTCGTGTTAGAACCGTACATTACTCCATCTTTATTCAATACTTTTGGCTCTGACGAATCTCAAATCCCAGTTGATGAATATCACTTCACCAAAGCTTTAGGTAAAGATGAAGCTCAGTCAAGATTAGATTCTCACTGGAACTCATGGTACACTGAAAAGGATTTCAAACAAATGCAATCCTTAGGTATTAACTTGGTCAGAATTCCAATTGGTTACTGGGCTTTTGAAACTTTAGATAACGATCCTTATGTGCAAGGACAAGTTGAATACTTGGACCGTGCTTTAGAATGGTGTTCTAAATATGATTTAAAGGCTTGGGTTGATTTACATGGTGTCCCAGGATCTCAAAATGGTTTTGATAACTCAGGTTTAAGAGATACTGTTGACTGGCAACAAGGTGATAACGTTAAGGTTACTTTGAGTGTTTTAGATACTATTTTTGAAAAATACGGTAATGGTGAGTACTATGACACTGTTATTGGTATTGAATTGGTTAACGAACCATTAGGTCCTGAATTGGATATGCAACAATTGATTAACTTCTACGGTGATGGTTACGATAACTTAAGAAGCACTGGTTCTGCTACTGCTGTGATTCTTCAAGATGCTTTCCAAGATCCTCACTACTGGAATGGTTACTTCACTGATGAACAAGGTTACTGGGGTGTCGTTATTGACCACCACCACTACCAAGTTTTCTCTGCTGGTGAACTTTCTAGAAGCATTGATCAACACATTAGCACTGCTTGTCAATGGGGTAAGGATGCTAAGGGTGAAAACCACTGGAGCATCTGTGGTGAATGGTCTGCTGCATTAACCGATTGTGCTTTATGGTTGAACGGTGTTAACCGTGGTGCTCGTTGGTCTGGTGATTACGATGGCTCTCCAAACTATGGTTCTTGTTCTTCTTACACTAGTTACAACAACTGGACTGATGACCACAAGGAAGATGTCAGAAGATACATCGAAGCTCAATTAGATGCATTTGAACAAACCGGTGGTTGGATTTTCTGGAACTGGAAGACTGAAGATGCCATTGACTGGGATTTCCAAAAGTTGGTTAGCAATGATTTGTTCCCACAACCACTTAACTCTAGAAGATACCCTAACCAATGTGGTTTTTAGATCTATGTATTTTTTGGACAAAATTTTTCTTCATATGTCGATACGTTGTTTCGGCAAAAATCATTTAATTCGTTATTTTTTAGATAGTTTAACTATGTATTTCGCCTCATAAAGTTGCTATAATTTCGTTAATATAGTTTGACTCATTCATTTATCTATTGTTGTAGTTATGACACTTTGAAAGATTTTTATAAATATTGATATATTATTTTTATTACTTAACATAAAGAGAAAGAAATATAGGGTCAAATCTAGATTTGGTTTATGAACGTGTGATTATAACACTTCGTTTAATTTACTTAAATTAAAGCTTGACGATTGAAATTTTTCAATCTTCACTAATTCTTCAAATTGTTTATGGATAAGATCACTCACATGCTCATAGTCTGAAAGTTCATTGTAAACTTGACATGAAAAACGGGTATACACCTTATTGTTATGAACAAAGATTGGTGCATAAGTCTTTTTTGCAAATAATCCAGAGTAAACAAATTTGGTAGCTTCGAGATAATTATCAGCAATAGCTTTAACATCTAAACCAATTTTTTCAACTGGAACTTCAACATTAACCATGGAAGTAATAACTGTATTACCTTTATTGGATAAATAAGAAGTATCCCATTTTTTAGAAATTTTATCAGCGACTTCGAGAGCTAAACTGTTACAATACTTTCTAATTTCTTCTTCACCACCACAAACTTCATTTCTAAATTTAATGACAGTATCAATGGTTGAGAATTGAGCATAATTCTTATTGGCAAGATAAGAGTATACATCATTAAACCTAGTGTCTTCTTTTTCTGGGCTTAAGACGACATTGTCATCATAGTAAACATTAGCAATTGGTAAAGGTTGTACAGAACGATGGAATTCTTTTTTCACATAAAGAACAGTGGAACCGGCCGGAACATAAAACCACTTGTGTAAATTGGAACAATAAAAGTCTGGATCAAGAGCCTTCAAATCAATTGGAATTAATCCGATAGAATGAGCACCATCAATTAAAGATAACACACCATGTTTTTTGGCTAAACGAGTCAATTCTTCATATGGAACTCTTATACCAGGATTAGAAACCACTGTATCAATAATAGCCAATTTTGGAGGATTTTCAGATTCAAATTCTTTTTTAAACTTTTCAATAATAACTGAATCTTCACAAGGGTATTCGATCTTGATTTCAACAGGAATAACACCAATTCTGTTAGCCAAAAACTTGACTACATTACCAGAACTATGGTAAATAGTACTTGGATAAACGATTTTGTCTCCCTTCTTAAATGGATAACCTCTAATAATAGTGTTTACAGCAGTTGTAGCATTGTCTACAAGAGCTAAGTCGCGATAATCAGCGTTCAAAAGCTGGGATACACCTTTCAATCCTTGAATGTATTCTTCCTTTTGACGAGTCAACATGTAAGTATCAGCGTTAGCGGCTCTTCCGATTTCAGCTTGTATGAATTCTTCAAGAACTACGTCTGGAGAAGCTCCAAACGATCCATGGTTAACTGGATAACCTTCTGGATCGAGTTTAGAAAAGTATTTTTCACGGAATTGTTTACCAAACGGAACAACAGGCATTGTGATAATTCAATTGATTGGGATTGATGGGGAGTGTTATGATCTAATGAGTTTGAAACAAGTCTCTGATGTAAATGTACACCTTTATATTTAATCAAAGTATGGGATGAGTCACTTGGATTGATTTGTCAGATTCTGACTCTTTATGACTCAGGAATGGGAGGGGTTCAATTACAGCCTAGTTATTGTTGGATCGCACTCCAGAAAAATACGAAACTTCTCCTATACCTAAGGAACGTCGATCATTTTAATGATTTAAACGTCTTTATAATTAGAATATAATTAACAAAATTAACTGGTGAAAATGGTGATGAGATGTAACTATATAATTTGTCAAATGTTACAAACATTGAAATAAAGCCGGAAACTCAAAAAAAAAATCCCTGGTTCTAGCTGGATGCAAAAATTGCCATTTTTTTAAGAAATTCTACCAAATTAGAAAATATCCTCTGTTACATAATATCTCTTGTCAACCTATTGATAAATTCTTGGTAGAACGGCACCAGCTTTCTTTACTACTTGTACACCACCAGACTAAACGTTGTTTCATGTTTCTTGCAATAACAGTTTTCCGTGATCGTAGTTCGTTTTCTTCCAATTACGACTGTTTCTTGCAATAACAAACTCTAAAGACTATAGCTTAATTTTGGGGCGGGTGCATCTTTCCTCCTACCTCATAAACCAGTAGTTTTCTTCTCGACAACCAGTCAAAAAAAAAAACAACCCTTCACGACACGGCATCACCAACCAATATTATGCGACATTGTCATATGTGCCATATATCAAGCCTCAAGCCTCAAGCCTCATGCCTCAACATTCAGAGGCTTTAAACTTCAATTGTCCCCTTTTGGTGTCACACTTACCAAGATAATCCGAGGAGGCTAAATCTGAGGTTGGAATGTCACTTGGGCTTACTTAAGAAGGAATCAATAATGGATAAAATTATTACAATTTTTTAAAATTCAAAATCTCTACCTTTTACGAATTACTTGTTTCTATTACAGGGAGGACCAGTAACACTGGCAAAAAAAAATTATTGCACAATTTTACAATAGTCCATTTTTTTTCCCTTCACCCCCCACTATCACCCCCTGCCACCTGGTTGCAATTGTCGTTGCCGTTGCTGTTGCCTTGTTCAATTGTGTGTTTGCTAATCAGCACTTTATCACCACGTGTATTAGGGGCACTTGTAGTAACTCTCTACTTTGATTCCTGTACTCATAGTTTCAGTCTCACTGTCACTCACTCAGTCTCACTCACTCAGTCTAGTAGTTCATCTCAGCTACCTGCAGGACACTAGTCTGGTGTCTAAAAATTTAAGCAATTATACCCAACTCTCTCCCAATTGTACGACCCTTGCTGTGACTTCAAACCAGTTTTTGGGGTGCTACATAACATAACCTACAAACCTCTATATTCATAAGTCCGGCACCAATTCCCTCATAGCCCTATGAAATCATGAACATAACAAGATCATCCAGAATCATATGGAGGAACATACCCCGGATTCAACCTCAAACGGCGTTAACACACAGTTTCTCAACCAAATGGGTTCAATTGGAACCAAAAATTGCCCCAAAATTTACTCAATTATTTGCATTTCCATCCTCACCGTATAAAAGTTATTCTTTGAGATCACAACATCAATCGCCTTCATCATTCATTAGATATTATACTCAGACTCCGAATTCAGACTCTTCTAAATCATCTAGTTCATCTACAGAAGTCGGTAAAGCAAATAACCAACAAGTATCCAAACCTGATTTTAAACATTATGAATTGATCCGTCAACGGAATAGGCTTGCGAAAGAGCAGCTACTTGCTAAATCAACCAATTTCTTTTCAAGATTAAAGATACGATTGAAATGGCTTCTCAAAAGATCCAATCGTCCATTCAATACCGATGATTATTCTGCATTTTTTTCATGGCTCGTTATGGGGAATGTCCTTTTATTCTTCTTGGGTACCACCACATTTTTCTCATTAGTGATCTTTACCGCCAATACTGTATTTGCCCAAGAGTTTGTGGCCAGAAAATTAGGTGAATTTATCACCAAAAATTCAAAATTGGAAGTCACTTTCGAACATGCTATTGTTCCTGGCTGGTCTGATGGAAAGATTAGTTTTAGAAAATGTTTTGTTAGTAGAAGACCAAGAGCTACCAAGAAATTTATTAAAGGTTCTCAAGCAGAAGCTTATGAAGAAGCAATGAGTCCTAAACTTAGCGATAATGTCATAGTTGAAGATGATGGAAATTATACTCAATATGATTTAACAATTGAAGAAGTGAATATCTCACTTTCATTTAGTAAATGGGTCAATGGTACTGGTATGATCGATACCATGGAAATTAAAGGTTTGAGAGGTGTGGTTGATAGAACTCATGTGAGATGGGATCCTAATGATGATGCCACTAATTATAAAAATATTCATAAACCTGGAGATTTTGAATTTGAAGACTTTAAAATGGAAGATGTTTTATTCCGTCTTAAACAACCAAGTGGATTCAGAGAATTCGATGTTGCCATTTATAATTGTGAATTGGCCAAGCTTAGACAACATTGGTTATTCTATGATTTCTTAAATGCCAATAATGTCAGTGGATCTTATGATAATTCTTTATTCACTGTTCACAAAAAGCAAAGATTGGATGATTTTGGAAACTCATCCGGAGTTGATGGAAATGAATGGAAGAGAATCACCAGACTTAGAGTGGACTCTTTAAACATTGATCATCTTAACACCGGATTGGAAGGTCCATTTGGTTGGATCACTTCTGGTAAAGTTGATATGATTGGTGATGTTATGGTTCCACAAGAAAATAATGAACTTAATGTGGCAGAAATCGTTAATATAATAGCAGCATCTATAAAGAAAGAAGCTACAAGATATCAAAATCCAGAAGTCACTAAAGCAAAGCATCCAGATCAAAAAATGAGATTAAGTTCTAGTGATTATAAAGATATACTGAAATTCTTTGTATTGGATTTAACCATTCGTCTTAATAATGTCCGTGCAACAGTTCCATTCCAAGCCCCAGAATTAAGTTATATTAACTACGCTTTAATCAGACCAATTGTGGCATATATTAATTCTAAAAATACGTTTATTGAAATTAAAAACCGAATTGTCAAGAACATGGAAGACTTTAGTGGGTCATGGACAGTTTATGATTCGTTATTAATGGATGATATTTCTGCAGAAGTTTATGATAATTTTGTGGATTATGTTGCTAATGAAGAAGCAAGGTTGTTTAGAATGAAGAAGATCGGATTTTGGTCCATGCAATTGTTATTTCAAGTCCTTGTGATTGGGTTAGGTGTGTTGACATGAAACAAAAGTAGTAAATAATATTGATTTGATCCTATGCCAGCAAAGGATTTTTATTTTGTCCATTATTAAATTGATATTTTTTTGTTTCACATTTTCAAGATCAACACCAATAACGCAATATAACTCAACAAACTAATGATGGTCAAGGATATAACGGTATTTCCTGAGGTCTTATACATCAACATATCCTTATCAGGATTGTAGAACACATCAACAGATGCTGCTTTCACCACTCCAATAAAGTATAATAAGCATCCGTACCCTGTATATACTGCTCCTATAGGTAAAAACTCCCTGGAGAATAATTTGATGATAATGATAGAAAATGAAAGACACCCAATGGCACTTCTAGTGTAGGCACCTTCGTAAGTTCTTTGATGAGCTCTAATATCAAGCTTAAGGTTTTGATGGAACAAGTCCAATCTTGAAGGAAGTCTTTCGGTTCTGAGCCGAGGTTGTTGCTGTGGTTCTGACATCATGAGAAATAGCAAGCCACTAGAGCGTGATTTGCAACGAGAAGCGGTTTGGAATTAAAATGATCTGGCAGATCAAGTTTTAGTTCCAAGATTATGGGTGAGGATTGCTTTATAATGGGGGGTAACAGGTTACGTGAAAATCGTCAATAACAGGACAGGACAAGACAAGACAGGAGTGCAGATAACTGGTAGTAAGGTTAAGAGGAAGAGCACAATAAAAGGGTAGGAGAAATAGAGAAGTAGACGTCATATAATTTGTAAAAGCTCCAAACAGCAATAGTAACGGTTTGTACGATCTGATTGTCCAAATCGGGAAAATTAACGGAAGACGATTTCTTCTATTTCCGTGTCTCTTCTTGTCTGTTCTTGTCTCTCTCCCTCTCTCTATATATCTGATCTTTAACAGTTCTCTCCTTTTGTTAATCATGTGACACGCGATACCCAAATTCACCAACTTCTACCATTCACCTCTAACAACCAACAAACCTCCAACTAATCATATCAATGCCTCCAGCAAAGAAATACTTGGTGACGGTGCAGGTCCTGCTGTCGTTCCTCCAAACACTTCCAGAATTCCCAGCACCAAAATCCAAACTGAAAAGTGCCGGGCTGAGTACTCCAAAGGCCAAAGGTAAAGGAAAGGTGATAAAATCAGCATCTTCTCCAACACCAGAAGTCAGAAACAAAGCGGCTAATTTCAAGGGTAAAAATGGAAAGGGAAGCTTGGCAGCACAGGCTGCTGGCCAAGGTGCCATGAGTAACTTCAAGATCAATTCTGGGTTGAAAGAATCATCTACTTCTGGTTTAACCATGAACAGTATAAATGGAGCCTATACATTAGATAAATCGGGAACTCCAGCTAGAAAATGGATTAAAAAGCCTTTCCAATTCAAGACTTTCAGTGGTTTCAAAGTGAAATATATCGGATACACTCCAGGAAAGGACGAACCACAACAGCAAAGTGTGAAAGAAGAGCCAGAAAAGTCCGCATCTTCGACACCAGACATAAGGTCAGAAGCATGAATTAGATGAAAAAAAAAATAATGAAATATTAATGTTCAAGATTTTAAGGGAAAATAGTATGAAATAGCTGGTTCTCTAGAAACAGAGACGGCTATAGAGAACAACAGATAAAGTTGTTGACAAGAGAAGTGGAAAACGAGGTCAATATAGAAGATCTAAAGACGTATACTGCACTAATCAGAAATTCCAGCACTACAACAGTGTATCATGGAGACTCCAGTCTAGTCAGAAGACTGTTCACAACATAGTTATGTGATTGTATAATAATAATAACGATAAGAAGACAAACCGTAGACCACCAGGACCAGAAGAATTGACAATTCGAATGGTCTATGTTTCACAATAATTCAAATTAATTAGTGGAAGTAGCTTAATTCCGTCTCTCTACTTTTCTCCTAGTATTCTAGTGATTTAGACTGATAATGTTCACAACTAAAATGATCTGAAAAGATTCCGCTATTTTTACCAAAATTGAGTCAAAAATACAAAAAAATAACACCACCGTGTAGCCAAAACAAATACCATCAGAACCAAACTCGTTTCATCCAGGAACTCCCACATTCCTTCTCCAATTCTTTAGTTTCGTTTTTTAAAGTACATTTCGATCTCTCCAGTTGAAAAACTGAGACTCACTCGCAA
The DNA here is from genome assembly GCA_030572155.1 of Suhomyces taliae. NCBI lineage: Eukaryota > Fungi > Ascomycota > Pichiomycetes > Serinales > Debaryomycetaceae > Suhomyces > Suhomyces taliae. The sequence goes on along the minus strand of JAJLZJ010000001.1, from coordinate 549,231 downwards.
ATCTACATCTAACAAACCTCATCCAAACCACCATATTGGCCTGAACCGTGATGTTCTTGTCAAGACCAGTGATTAGATCGTTGTCACGATGCATAAGGACCATCACCACCGAGTCGTCTACCCAATCCAACCATGCCATCTCGAATAAACAATTGTTATATACTACTGATCCATTGACACCAGGCTCAGTCTTCTTCTTGCCCCATGGTACCAGAATCTTCAACAAGTTGGTCCAGTTCATGAAGAACCAGCAGACCAAGTATGGGTTTCAAGAAGTCATCACCCCATTAATCTACAAGAATAAGTTATGGAAACAATCTGGTCATTGGGACAATTATAGTGAGGATATGTTCAAGGTAGAAGGAAATGTATCCCGAGAAGAGCACGTCGAGGACCACCACCACGAAGATGAAGTCTATGGACTCAAGCCCATGAACTGTCCAGGCCACTGTTTGATTTTCTCCAAGTTTGACCGTTCTTACAACGAGTTACCAGTACGTTACTCTGACTTTTCATCATTGCACAGAAATGAAGCCAGTGGTGCATTGTCAGGACTTACCAGAGTCAGAAGATTCCACCAAGACGATGGTCATATTTTCTGTCTGTTGGAACAAATTGACCAAGAAATCACCAATACTATCAATTTAATCAAAAGTACTTATAATGTATTTGGTATCAAGACCAGTGAAATTGACTTTTTATTATCTACCAGACCAGAAAAGTATATCGGAGACCTTGAAACCTGGAAAAACGCCGAATCCCAATTGACGGAAGTCTTGGACAGAACCGCTGGAAAGGATGCTTGGAAAATTAGAGACGGTGATGGTGCATTCTATGGACCTAAAATAGATGTTTTACTTACTGATGCCTTCAACAAAAAGCATCAAGTGGGTACCATTCAATTGGACTTCAACTTACCTGAAAGATTCAACTTGAAGTATGTTAACGAAGAAGGTGACAGAAATACCCAACCAATTCTTGTTCATCGTGCTGTTTTCGGATCATTAGAAAGATTCTTTGCTATTTTATTGGACCACTATCAAGGTAAGTGGCCATTCTGGCTTAACCCAAGACAAGCTGTGATTATTCCAGTTAATGAAAAACATGTGAGAGAAGCTGAAAAGTTACAGAAACAATTGAGTGGTGATATCCTTAACCATGACGATGAAATATCTCCAATGACTGGTTATAATTTTTTTGTGGATATTGATAAAAGAAACGAAACTGTGGGTAATAGAATCAAGGACGCCATTCAAAAGGGTTACTCTTATATTTTGATGTTGGGAGACAAAGACATAGAAAAGGGAACTGTGGCTATTAGAAGCAGAGACGATAGAAAGGTCAGTAACTTAAAGGCCGAAGAAATCTACGAAAAGTTTATCCAATTGGAAAAGAACTTCAAGTAAATATGAACGTATATTTCATCCATGTATTGAAACCATGTATATAGAAACCAGTATCTGTCGATACTAGACATAATGAAAATTTAGAACCTACAAATTCTGTTGTAATACATTCTTACACTATTTTTATTCTAATCTATTTCATTAGTTTATTAATACATTGACTATTTGCTGTGATGTTCACCACAAGTGGTGAAACTTCCCAAGATAATTGAGGTGATGTTATCAATATCTTTTTGCATTTTCTTTTTCATTTTCAACAGACCTCACAGAGGAATTTTACACCTCAAAGACTTGTAAAGATTTTTTGGATTTTCTTTTTGTTGTTGGTTGTTCAAGCTCCGTATCCCTTGGCAATCAAGATCTTGTCAATTTCGGACCAGAAATCACGAACAATCATTTTATCTCTAAATCTAGTCTCACCTCTGTCGACTTTTATTTCACTGACATTCCAATCCTTAATCTTTGCTGGAGTCGGTTCACCCAGGTAACTAACATAGAAACCAGCGTATTTTTGAAATAAAAGTTCTGGCTTAGAATATTTATATTTAGCAAATTGCCAAGCTTGACCAGTGGTGAAGATAGCAATGACTCTATCCCAGTATTCTGGTTTAGTAAACATATCCACGTTATCAACCACCATAATTTGTTGAGCAGATCTGATAACTCTATCAGTTTTATGATTCAAAGTAACCAAACCACTTGGTTTATTGGCAGGATTTGGTTCAGTGAATTTTCCTTCTTCAAAGAATTCTTTTATATTGGATAAAGATAATAATGAGGTGGTTGCTGGAGAAATAATAATAATTGGTTGTTTCTTTGGAGCAGTAGTATTTGATGATTTGGTTGATGCATTAGGTTTAGATCTTTTAAGTTGACCAATGAATCTTTTGGCATCAGAAACCAAATATCCAAAGTCAATATTTTTAGCACCTCTTAAAGCAGCATTATGATCTATGGATTCTCTTTCATTAGCAGAAATTCTCTCTATTCTTGGATCTTCAAGTTTATGTTTTTTACCAGTGGTAGTAGATTCAGAATCTCCTCCTAATTCTTCAATTTTATTGGCCTTTTCAGTTTGATCATCTCTTAAAAATGTACAAGAATCAGATTTACCATTTAACCAAGTGTTCAATTCAGTCTTCACCAAAAACTTGAAATCTTGTATTCCGTTTTCCAAACAAGCGTTCTTATAATCCACAATCGATGACTTATCATGAAACCAACAGAACACCACCGCTCTTAATCCTTGAGGTTGATTTTCATTATAAAAGTTGGTAATTATGTCAAGGTCATATATTGGAGAATCTCCAAATTTAACATGAGTAGCTTCCTTAATAGATTGGGTTTCTTCGGTTTGGCCCTTCAAAAGCACTATTGGTGCATGTGTGGTAGTGGCAGCATGTAATGCTTTTATAGCAGCGGCTCCACTCATGGTGTATGGGATGGGTTTTTGGTAGGTTGGTCTTGTTGGAGGTCCATTTTTTCATTTCTCATGTTTTGGATATCTTTGTCCTGCAGACAAGCACTGGGGTAAGGGTATATAGTGTAAGAGAGAGAGATAGTGGGACTTTGTATCAACTAAACCATCAACTACCCTGCAGGCAGGAAACGAGATAAGTTTAAGGGAAAAAGAACTAGAACCAAGCGAGTGGTGGATTCAGGATCTCGTGATCGAAATCCGGTAACGAAAATCACAATTGACCAGTCCGTTTACAGGTACATCCCTTAACTACAGGTTAGACGCTCCTCCCTCCCCCACTTAAAGCATCAGTAAAGACGACCCCGATAACCAATTGAACACCTGAACTACTTGTTGAGAGTAATCAAGAAGTATCACAACCGCTTCCATATCGAGAACCATACACCAGTATCCCCCGATTGGCTTATCATCACTTATCCATTTTTTAGCAACTGGTTGCAATCACACTATAGCAAGAGGCAATTAGTCATAGATTCATAAGGTCATAGGATAGGATGAGTATCACTCAAACAGATCTCAGAGAATGGTCGGACCAGGCTCAGAAGACACTTCAGAAGGCTCAGAAACTATGCACCAATGCTGAGTCCCAGCTCCAATCCATGAGTTACCAGTTTACAGTCCATTTGCCTGACTTGTACTCCAAATGCTCCCTCCTAATAGAAAGCATGAAACACCAACATGAAGGAATAGGGAAGGTGATCGAGAATATAAAGAATATTGTGGGTAAAATAATAGAAGATGACAAGAACCACAAGAAAGAGATTGAACCTATTATGGGACAGTTTGTAGAAATATTGGACCAATTAGGCAAAACTGAAGTTCCACCATATTTAATATCGTCTAATGAATCCAAGACCCTCAAAGATTTCATTTCTCTCGACTCAATCAATAGGTTAACCACAGAAATGGGAGTATATGAAAGAAATTCAAGTAGAATATACAAATTGGTTAAAAACCAATTTGTCGAGACGATACACGAACCTTATAAATCTGGATCCAAAAATTACCAGAAGATCATTAAACAGTTTGAAGGACTTGCATCATTACAGGTAGATTTATTAGCAATTGGAGGCAATTCTCCTTTCGAAAATCACAGTCTTATCAGTACAATTTTAAAGGAAAATGTATCGTTAGAAAATGAATTGGTATCAATTTTAGAAATGTTAACTAATCATTATGATCAAAGTATACAAGGAGTGCAGGCATTTAACTCAGGAATATCTGCTGAGTTTCTTGAAGTTTTAAGAAATGATTCATTGGAATTACCCGAGGTTTTACGTGAATTAAATACCATATGTGCAATTGTCAATAACAATGAAAATAGAGCAGGTAAATTCCTTGACGTTCAATTGCCTATTTTAAACCAAATCATTAAACTGACTAATGAACAAATATCATTTTATCGTTCATTAAGAAGCACGAATATACCTAGAATCATGCTCTTAGCAGATGGTTGCAAACCAAAGGAAGATGTGCATGAACAAGCTGAAACAGTTTCACAATTAACATATCATTATACTCAATTTTTAAACGTATACCGTACAGAATATTTATCCGAGTTACACTATGAGAAGTATACGTATCCAAGGAAATTTTTGGATAAACTCACCGATTTCTTAAATGAAACATTATACCAGATGCAACAGCAAGAAGACTACAGAAGGAAAAACTGGTTGTCCAAATTTGGAGAATTTATACCAAAGGAATTGAGTCTTCCTGGAGAACAAAACTATCCTGCTATAGTCCAGATTATCACTGAAGGGCTTGAAGAAATTCAAAAGGATCCAGGACCTTCACAAGAAAGTGCAGAAGAGATGGAATTATTGCAATTGATTTCTATGATGAAGAACCGCCATAGAGGGCCACATTAGAAGAACTAACTGGTTGGAATTTTCACATAAACAAGACATGTATATATAGAAGAAATACCAATTGTGGTGCTCTGGTAAAGGGATAATTGCAAAATTTGATTCTAATATAGCTTATATATACTCTCTTCAGTATATATGGTATTACGGTTGATAATACCCTATAGTAAATAGAAATACTCATATACACCGTCAGAAATTTAATAATTCTTTAGATAATATCTTCTCCCAATTTCTCCTATATTTTGATTCTTATTCATCCTTTTGGGGTCTATTATATCTTGTACTATGGTTCTTTTGAGGTTATCGCACTCACAATCAGATTCATATTTTGGACTAAGATACTGAGACACATCGTGACTATCAATCATCACATCACTTCACATCCCTCTACACAAATGGCATATGGAACAGGACTAATGTTCACCAAGGGTGGAGGTTTCGCCAGAGGTGGAAGTGCTGGCGACATTGCCGAGTCAGGTACTGGATCCTCCACTTCTATGGCTCAAGGTGGAGGCAGTATGAGGATGGCTGCGATTAATCACGATGGATATGAAGAGGAAGAAGAAGAGGATGAAGTCGAAGAAGCACCAGCGTCAATGAAACTGGCAGCATGGTTTGATCAACCAAGTACACCAAATCTTCAAAAGTACGGAATTGGTGCCAAGTTGATGATGAAAATGGGGTACCAAGAGGGTAAAGGTTTGGGAGTAAATAATGAGGGTATAGTACAACCAATTGAGACCAAACTTTTGCCCAAAGGGCTTGGTGTGGGTGCAGTTAGCACCGGAAGACCTAATGGACCAAGTACGAAAGATGATAATGACGATGAGATGGATGTGGACTCAAGTGATGACGAGAAGACCGAACCAAAAGTATCATTATATGACATAATAGAACAGTTGGAAAGCCGAGGAATTGAAGTACCATTAGCATACAAGAAACTATCTGATGACAAAATACGACACGGTGAAGACGAATTCATTGAAGCTTTCGAAAAGCTTACCACCATAAATAACGAATGGGCTGAAGCAGACACTACCGAGAAATACCTGACATTCCAATTACAGACAATCACCACGAATCTCGAGAAAGTAGAGAAAGATCACCAACAAGCAGTACAAGTGTTGGAAATATTGGAAAGTACAGAGCTTCAAGGGATTGAATCTCTTGATATCTCGGCTTCTGTGGATGTCATCACCAATATTCTTACCAAATTGATCTCCTACAAAGAATTCACAAGAATCCAAACTGTATTTGCCAGTGTCCTTTCCAAGGGACTCAAGAAGTTGGAAGCTGAAGATATTGATGATCATGACTTATCAGATGAAGATTCTATTCTTATGAGAACCCTCAGTTCATGGTCCTTGCTCTACAGAGAAATTGCAACATCTAGCAACAATATGGACTCTTTTGACTCAGCATTATATCCATACTTTTCAGGAAAAGTAGCAAAGTATTTGCAGTCAAATGATGAGGATTTGATGCTTGATTTACTTAATATCATCCAGACCTGGATTCAATCTTCTATATTCATTAACCCAGAGCTTTCCCTCCAAGTGGAATATACACGTAAAGTTCTTGTTCCATATTTTGTTGAGAAATTACAAGATTGGTACCCAGGAAAACCCACCTTTTCCCCCTCAATTATCATAGAATATATACTCATTCTTTCTCCAGAAGATGCAAACGAGTTTAAGGAAGTATTGGAATTAACTTACAACAAATACTTGAAATATATTGACTACTCAACAAATTCACCTGGAGAACATTTTGCAGAAGAACTTTCACACCTTTTTGAGGTCTGGACAAGAGTTTTCCAGCAGTATTTTGGTGATGAAAAGGTCAGGAAAATCTACGATGTCTTGTTAAATGCTACCATGGAATATCTTCATGATTGGACAGTAGGTGACACTTCGAAATTGAGTCCAGTTATCACAGTTATCCAAGCAAATATCATAAGTGAAAACCAATTCACTGCTATACTCCAATTCCAGGTGTTCAACCCATGGTTCAAAAAATTAACCGAGTTAGAGCCTTCTAAGGTACCGCAATGGGTGTCGAAATGGTACTCATTCTGGTCAAAATTGTCTGTACCTTCATTGGAGCCAATAAAGTTGTGGTACTTGAACATGGCCTTATACTATATCGAGACATCTAATAAGGTAACTCTTCCTTCATTGTATGGAGAAATCACACCTAAAATTACAGAAATAAAGAAGCTAATTAAAACCTCAGAAAAAGAATCGAATACTAACGTGGTTCCTTCATACAGACTAATGACTTCTTTCAAGGATGTGGTTAGTTCATTCTGTACTAGTAATGGGTTACTATTCAGCTCTACCAACAATTTCCACACAGCATTGGGCCATCCAATTTACAGAATAGAGTTGAAACATAACAAGAAATTATGGGCTTACATTCACCAGGACGTGCTTTGGATCTCATCTTCACTAGAAGGAGAATATACTCCAGTATCTTTGGAACACCTTAGTAGGTTATAGGGTAAATCACGTGACATACCATCGCATTCGTTTAGTACATACAACAGAAAGTTGGAGGTGAATAGCTCAGTGTACAATGTTCGGAATAGGAAGAAGAGTAGCATATCGTTCTATGCAAGGGGTCACAGCCCGCAGAAGCTATGGTGTGGGTGAAAAGTTGAAAGATGCCAACGAATTGTTGAAGAAGATTGGAGATGAAAAGTCCAAAGAGTCAGAACTTACCATTAAGTACATTCGTAAAGTCGGAATCTTCTCCATTTTTGTGGTTCTTGCATCCATTGGTTATGCCAGTACTCTTGGAGAAGCTGTTGAAGAAGTGGAAGTTGACGATATCAAGGATTTCAGAGATGTGAGGACAATCCAAAGATAAAGCACTGATCACACCCCAGAGACCGAATATAAAAGAGACCGAATATAAAAGAGACCGAATCTTACAAAATAGATACGGAGTAATTGACAAAACAAAAATATAAAAGGATTTCTAGAGTAATAGGATGCATTGAGATTACGGATCTTGATCTTATGTCGGAGACATTTCGGATCATCTAGAGATCTACAGTGTCATATACCTTAATTAGAGATGATTTGTACATGCCAACATACCAGAATTTCAACACAAAGAAACTCAAACACACACCAAAAGGACATCACAACCTTCATAACCCATTGTATATAGTCTAATCTTAACGAATTGATGGATTGTTGTTTCACGTAGTTCCCAATTGGCTAGTGATTATACCTCCATTATCACCGCCTGCATATAGTCCCTGAATTCAGAATCGCTTACTAAGTGAAAAATTTCCGGTTTTAAGTAGCACCCACTAACATCACTTTTAGCCACCAAACCATGTACAGATTATTAAGAACCACCAGTGTTCGTCAAGCACAAAGGGCCGGACGTCGTTACTTGAGTAACGGAGGTCACAAGACCCAACACAATGCAAACAGAGGTTTATTTTTTGCCGCTGGTATCGTTCCAGTAGCTTTGGTTTATGGATTATCCAACAAGGATCCAGTCAAGAAGGAAGAACCTGTTAAGAAATTAGAATATATTCACCCAGCCAGATTAAACAGAAACAAGGGTGACGACGAAGACGAAGATGAAGAAGATGAGGATGAAGAAGAAGCCGAAGATGAAGCCGAAGAACAAGCCGAAGAAGAAGCTGAAGAAGCTGAAGTTGAATCCATGATAGATGATGCTATTGTTCTTGGACAAGCCGCTGAAGTTATTGAAGACGTCAAGGAAATTGCTGCTGAAGTTGTCGAAGAAGCCGTTGAAGCCTTTGACAAGAAGCAAGAACAAGAAGGTGAAGAAGCTAACGAAGAAATCATTGTCATTGAAACTGAAATCGAAACTGAACCAGAAACTCCAGCTGGATCTGAAACCGAAGGTGAAACTGAAGGTAACGCTCAAAGTGCTGCTTTCAACCCAGAAACCGGTGAAATTAACTGGGACTGTCCATGTCTCGGTGGTATGGCCCATGGTCCATGTGGTGAAGAATTCAAGGAAGCTTTTGCTTGCTTCGTTTACTCTGAATCCGAACCAAAGGGTATCGACTGTATCAAGAAGTTTGAAAACATGAGATCTTGTTTCAGAAAGTACCCAGAACACTACAAGGAAGAATTGTATGAAGACGAAGAACAAGAACCTTTAGTTGACACTAACGCCTCTGCTGTTGCTGAAGCCACTGAAGCTTCCGAAGCTGCCACCAAAACTACCACTGAAAATTAGTTGTGCATATATGTAAATAGAAATTGACACTAGATAAGTAGAAGTGAAAAAAAAGTAACGAACTATCTAACGAAGTAAGCTTTGTATCTTTAAGAGCTATGTATGGATTCAATATGGTCTTGCCTGTTGAGTGATGATTTCGAAGTAGGTCCGCATATGCAAGTTTCTATAAGTATGGTTGTTTGTGATTGTTCTGGACATAAGATCTATTATTGCACAGATAAGAACCATATATGGGGGAGAATCTGGAGTAATAAGGAATTGTAGATTTAATAAAATAAATGATGTGGGTATTTTGTGAAAAATTGTCAGATTAAAAAGTGATGATCGAGGATATGAATTCAATTGAAGACGATCTGGATTGATATGAGAAGAATAGAAGTATTGTTGGAGATTTTGATAATGGTGTTGGTATTGTTTGGTTGTTATTTGGTCTCAATGATCAATGGTCTAGCACGCACATCCACCTTTTGGCTGTTCAATATCTATATCAAAGCCCTGCATTCTTCTAGGAACTTGGGCTCTTCCTTCATTAACTGCCTCAACCCCTATTTTTGCGACTCTTTCAAATAATTTTTGAACAACATCAAGATTTTTGGATGATACTTCTCTTAAATCAGTTTCCCAATCAACCACATATTCATCCACACTAACGGTGGTATTTGCAATTAAAATATCCCTGATCTCTTCAATATCCACACATCTTTCAGAAGTTCTATCCATTTTATTTCCCACTATTATGACACCTGGATGTTCAACATGACAATGTTCCATGAATCGTTTAAACCAATCTCGAATACTTAATACTGATTCATAATTGGTGATATCATATACTAAAACACAAACATCAGTTCCTCTATAAAAAGCTTGGGAAATTGAATTGAATCGTTCTTGGCCGGCAGTATCCCATACTTGAAGATTTACTCTTTTAGCAGGTTCAGAGTCTTGATCAGATGGTACCAATACAGTAGTAGTTAAATAATCTCCACCTATAGTGGCCTTATAAGCATTGGTAAACACATGATGGACAAACTGGGACCGTAAACACGTTTTGCCTACTCCAGAATCGCCAAGTAGCACCACTTTAAGTGTAGGAATTGTGGTGGTTGCGGATGTTGATGTTGTTTCTGGCGCTGTACTAGCAGTTGTTGTGGCACCTGGTGCCATTTAAATACAAAGAACTTATCAGGTCTGAGGGGGAAAATGGCGGGGTAAAAGACGAAGGAGACTTTGAAATGAAAGTGAGCGGGCCTGAACTCGGCGGCAGTAGCGAGAACTTTGGTAGTTGATGATTGAAGCTTGAAAACTAAATTAAGTGTTTGATTAGTGTTAGTGTTGTACCCAATACCAGACGAAGACCTATGTGCAGGACTTCAATATGATTTACTGTAACATGAAAGCGACCTGAGGCTCCCCCCAAAAAAGCATTGGGGGAACGAACAAAGTATGGAGGGGAGTGTGACAAAAACCTCCTTAATCAGCCACGAATGATCAATAATTGGCCCACCTACATCGTGTTACTTTCATGCTCCTAAATCGCCATGACGACCACCGTTAAACTGTTTTAGGCTACGGACTGGTTTTCGGAGCCCCCACTACTTACTACCTGGTACCAACTACCATGATTGTCTGCAGGAGCTATTGATCTTTCATGCTCGGATTCCATCGCCAACATCACGTGACAAAAACAAGTCGTTCCTGGATCGTTGATAACTACAGGGCTGACCCAGCAACTTTTTGACCACTTGTCAGAGCTATATCCATACCCTTAGTAAATCTACGCTTTCAGAATATCTAGAGTGTTTATTCATCGCGTGACCGTTATTTGTTGCTCATTATATCCAACCCTTTCATATAACACAAACCTTTAGGTTTCAAATTCAAATTCAAATTCAAATTCGAATTCAAATTAATTTAATTTTAAGACAATATGAAGATTTATTACATAGGTATTTTAAGAACCACTGGTGGTAAAGCATTAGAACTTAGTTCAGCTCGTGACTTGAGTCAATTTTCATTCTTTGAAAGAACTGGTGTTTCCCAATTCATGACTTTCTTTTCTGAAACTGTTTCTCAAAGAACTCCAGCTGGTCAAAGACAATCTATTGAAGAAGGTAATTATGTGGGTCATACTTATGCTAGATCAGAAGGTTTAGCTTGTGTTGTTATTACTGATAAAGAATATCCAGTTCGTCCAGCTTATACTTTGATTAACAAGATTTTGGAAGAATATTTATCATTACATCCACAATCTGAATGGAGTGGAGTTACTGCCACCAGTCCTTCATTAAACTTTGATAACTTAGAACAATACTTGAAGAAATACCAAGATCCAAGTCAAGCTGATTCTATTATGAAGGTTCAACAAGAATTAGATGAAACCAAGATTGTATTGCATAAAACCATTGAAAGTGTTTTACAAAGAGGTGAAAAATTGGATTCATTAGTCGACAAATCCGAAGCTTTATCCAGTTCTTCTAGAATGTTTTACAAGCAAGCTAAGAAGACAAACTCTTGCTGTGTTCTTATGTAATATGTACATTTATAGGAACTCATATCAAATAAGTAGCCTTACGAAATAACTAACTAAAAGATATTTGTTTTGTAAAAAGAGAAAGAAAATAAAATAAAATAAATTATTCATTGGAAAAGTAGAAGACATAAAGTCTATTGCTAGTATTAATACACCTTTTTAAGAAAGTCTTGTAGTCGCTCAGCAACTATCAATAACTTCAAAAAAATAACACTTCTCTTTTCTTATCTAAAAGTAATTCATTGTTTCTTTCCAATCTTCAACAGCATCAGTTAACCATCTCGTCAAAACAGAATAAACCGTGGCACTATTCTTTCTAAATGTGATAATACAGACAGATGACAACTTTTTTTTTGTTCTGAAATACCCACAAAAATTCAAATTTTCATTTACCATCTTCATCAAAGCAAATAAAAAACAAGCAATTTGAAGCAGTCCAAATTCAAAAAAAAAAGAAAGTGTTATACTTTCTTGTCACCGTGTTGGTAATGTTCAAAGTTTTTTTATTTTAAAAAAATAATTGTTTAGAGGTCAGCTTTCTTAACAACATCAAAAGCCTTCAACAACTTTCTTCTAGCTCCTAAAGCAACAACACCAGTAGCTTCTAATTCTTCATTACTCATTTCAACCAATTGTTTCCAAGGAATATCCTTCAAATAATCAGTATACTTGTGCAATCTTAATAATTTTAACCAAGCAGGAATGTTATTTAATAATTCAATATTACTAACATCAGCAGGCATAGAAGTATTTGAAGTTGAAGTGTTATTAGGAGAATTTATTCCTGATAAATTTTCACGAGCACCAACTAAATCTTCCTTTTTACCAAGACCACTTGGTTTGGAATTAGGAGATTTTGGATTAGTTCTAGGAAGTGGAACTGATGATGAATTAACATTTCTATTAATGGAATCTTCAAAATGTCCTGGACGTCCACCTTGATAAACATTGTTATGACCATTATTGTTACCATAAGGACCATAACCAAACTTTCTATTAGAATCTAAAGCAACTCTAGAATTAATGGTTGCTAAAGCACCAAGTTTCAAAGCAGTGTTTGATAAATCTAAAGATTCATCAGAATTACCTTGTTGGTTAGAACCTAATTGACTATTAGATTGTTGAATTGGTTGAGTTTGAGGTTGAGCTTGAAGATAATGATGACCACCATGTAATTGTTGATGCAATGGAGAATTTGGATTAGCAGCAGCTTGTTGTAAGAAACTGGTTTTCTCAAATAAATGACTAGTTGGAGATCTAGATCTTTCAAACAGTTGTTGAATTTGCAGTTGAGTTTGTTGATGTCTCATAGCATTTTGAACCGAAGGATCAGCAGATTTTGGTCTTGGATTTTTTTGATCTGCAAATAAATACAGATTTGCCATATTACTCTTCAATTTTGGTTTTGGTTGATGAAGATGTGGTTGAGATGAGTTAACAGCAGCTTGTGGTTGAGATTGAGAATGAGAATCTAAATTCAAATTTTCCATTTCACCATATAATTCTTGATATGGTGATAAATAAGATTGATTTTTATTTTGAGGAGAAGATAAATGAGCATCAAGTTTAGTTTTAAAACTTAATAAAATATCCAATGGTAAATTATTACATAAATAATCAATCATGGTAAGATTATCTTGAGGATTTAAATTTTCAATCCAGTTGGTAAATGCTAATAAATCCAGATAAAAGTTGTTAGTTTGTTGAGGTTGTAATAACAGAGCACCTGGTTGTTCCAGTTGTTGATGATTGAAATAATTTGAAAAATCATTAACTGATTGAGGACGGTTTGGAATTGATGCCAAAGGTGGTAAGAAACCTCCACTATTATTAGCAGAAAGATTATTACCACCTAAAAGAGATGATAAATTATTGGTTGGAACTGGATTTTGAATTGGTGATAAGGCATTATCACGAAGAAGCGAATTACCTAAAGGAGTACCAGAATTACCAGTGCCAATAAGATCAGAAAATGGATACTTGGAAGCAGATGGAGCCAATAAACTAGTACCATTATTTGGACCATTCAAATTGGCTGCCATACTAGAACCTCCGGAAGTTCCCGCACCACCACCAACAGTCAGTCCTGGATTGGAAGAAGTTTCTCCACCGCTTCCGCCACTTGGTGGGTCAGAAACTTGTCTTGGATAGTTTCTTAAATCCAAATCCAAGTCAGCAGTCAAGGTTTCGAATTCATGCTGTAAATTATAACCTACACTCATTTGTCTTTCAGCATGACCAACTGGTAATGAAGATTGACTAGCTTGGCCAGATTGAGATGGATAGCCTGAGTTAGGATGAGGTTGACGGGATTGATGGCCCGAGTGAACACCTTGCATTTGTTGCTGTTGTTGTTGCTGCTGATGTTGCTGATGTGGTTGTTGTGATTGTTGTTGGTGTTGGTGTTGGTGTTGTTGTTGAAGTTGTGGATGCATATGCTTTTCCAAAGGTGGTGGTGATAACATGATTGGTCGTTCCCAAGAATTGTCGTTGTCCATGATGGAACTGAGAAAGGTGAAGGGAAATTTAGTTAAAGGAAAAAGTAAAAGAAGGGGACAAAAAAAAATGGATTAGTTAATGAAGAAAACAATCGTAGTGACTGACAGATGATAATCAATGATTTAATTATATTGATAAATTACGTCTACTACGATGTATTCAACGTAAAAAGATTTGAATGTTTGGTGATGAAGTGAACTTCTTTGCACTAACGTCAAAGTGAAATCTAAGTTTAAATTTCACTCTCACTAGTTAGTGAAGCACCGCTGCCTCCACTATGTCCAGGAACGCTCATTAGAATTTAGCTACGCAGTGAAAATTTTGTGATGAGATGGGCCTGGGCTCTGGGGAAGGGTAAGGCAAATTAGTGAGCGCAATTTAGGGCAAAGAAAGAAAAAAAAAATATTACCAAGCTCTACTAGTAAAATTGATGGCACCGGTGATGGTCCGGTGGTTATGGAATACTACAGAAGAATTAATGTATAGAGCACGGGGGATTTTTATATGTAAATATATTTATTATGAGGATTCGGGATGTAATGACCGAGTTTATACCCACGGACCAATACTCCCACTACCACCACCGGACTGAGTTTCACCCACTAAAAGTTCCACTTACTACCATCAGTAGTAGCACGTTTTTGGGAACATTATTCGGGGATTCGCTTACGTGAGCAACTCCCAATTAAAAAAAAAACTGTCATTTCTCAGATTCATCTATCTGTTCCATGCGTCGGGTCAGCACCTAACGGCCCTGAGTAAGGGCTTACATAATAGTGACTGTTTTTTGCGATGAGAGCAATCTGAACGGTTACATCGGCTTAAGCCTTTTTGGGAGTTTCCGGCATATTCCGGCGCTTCCTTCCTCCTCCTCCTACTAACCACGGTCCTTTCCTTACCTTTTTAGTTTTTCTTTCTTTTAAACCCTAAGTTTTGCAACTATTGTTACTATCCCCACTATACGTTTTTCCATCCATGCCTTCTTATTTTTTTTTTTTTTTTTTTAATTCAAAAACCTACCAACTTTACCCTTCACAACATATAATATACATAATTACGTGAATTTGAGTTTTTACCCCGTAATTAACATTATGTTCAAATCGAACTATTTTTAAGCGGTGGCTTGGAATCGTTTAATTATATTGAAAACTATAATTTTCTTTTTTTTAGTTTCTATTTCTTAGTACATGATTATTAAAGTTGCTCACTATATTTACGTGGGTCCAATATGAAGATCTCGACCCTCTTACCTACTTCTTTTTGTGGGGTTAACGAGGAAAAAGATAGTCCATTAATTTACTATTTGTAGGAATATATAGCTGATCCCTTCCCTGTAACATTCTAGACTGATGGTATATTTTTAGACCTGTTTTCGTTTATCATGTCTCATAAATGAACTGCAATTCTTGCTTCTTAAATGAACCACTTGCTTCCACATAATAGAACAAAAAACATCATAACGATTTCAAAACTTTCGTACTATCTGCTACGTCTATCACATTAAATCATATCATATCATATCATATCATGTCACTCATTCCTATTGCTATTCGTATTCCTATTCATTAGATAATTATTTTTTTTTCTTTTCTTACTTATGATGGTATTAGATACATACAACTATAAAACAGATACCATAAGGAATCCATGAGAAAGATGAGAAAACTTCAAAAAAATGTAATGGTATCAAATCTATTAACTTCTGGCTAACCAAAATTCTTTATTTTCCTTAATAATACCACCAGTAAACTTTAATTCTGGTAAAAGTTCAGCAATATTATTAAATAAATTTTCTGCAAATGTATTAATAAAGAAAATTTGACCTTTATGAAGATCAACTGATTGATTTAATACATCATCCAATTGAATTGGAACTTTCAGGTAATTCACATCTTTCAGTTCATTAGAACCAGAATTAATTCTTTGTTCTAAAGATGCAACTTCTTCAAATTCACGTGCTAATACCAAAGCCCATTGAGATGATACTCTTAATGGTCTAGTAACATTGGAAATATCCGCACATTTAATTAAAAGTGAAGAAATTAATTTAACCAAACTATTATCACAACGAGCATTTCCCTTTAAACTGTTTAATTTGTTGATATATTCAAAATGTTCGGCCATATCAGTGGCTAAAATGCTTGAGACAATAAGATCTTTAATTGAGAATGGTTCATTTGGTGAACATCCAGTACGCACCTTTAATAAAGATGGCCAATTAACAACAAGAATCTTGTTAATGAAAATGGATGAATGAAACAGTTCTAATACAGAACGTTCATTGAATATGAGAGATGTTGGTGCTTCATATTTAATCATAAACATATTAGTTACACCTGGATGTCCAACATCATGCCCTAAAGCAGCGACTAAAAGTCCAAGGGTTTGTAAAGGATTTAAACGTGGGAATGTAACCGATGATGAAGATGAAGTTGATGATGAAGATGAAGTAGATGTTGATTGTTGATTTGATGCAGATGATGAACCATATCCAAATAAAGGAATCAATTCTTGATTTAAATCCAATTTCAGTTCATCAATATTAAGGAAAGCTAATTCGTCAGCAGCTGGATTAATTTCAAGTTGCTTAAATGGTGGTAAACAATTCAAACGTATTAAGAAATGAAAACATGCTTGCATCACATCCACTGCATGACGGAAATTATGGAAAGGATTACCATTTCTATAAGTATCTCTTACCATGAATACTAAACCTAGTAATTCATTTTCAGATGGTATATGGAAATCCTTTAATGATTGATTTGGAGATTCTTGATTTGCAATGAATTTTTCCAGTTGTCTTAAAGCATATTTTATCATAATGAATACACAATAGACCAAATCATCATTGGATAATTCATGAGCTGGGAATGACCAATGACCAACTAAATGACATAATTTTGATAAATGCTGAGGAGAGTTTTTAGATAATAAAGATTTAAAATCAATTTCCTCAATCATTAAATCTTTTAATTGTATTATATGATCAGTTGATAATTGTGACTTATTAGCATGATTATTCAATGAATAAGACATGGTATATATGACTTCATTAATAGCAAAACGAGCAGATTCTGAAGTTTGATTGATAAAATAGAAATCATTAATTTTAGATGAACCAGTTCCAGTCCAAGTTTCAACTCTTGAAATTCTGTTACCAATAAGATCATTAATTTTAATAATTGAATCATTAAGTTGATTAACAATCTTGATATCTTTTAACAGGGAAGAATCAATAACAATAACGTTTAAATGACTGAAGAAGTATTTAAGTAGTAATAATTTGGCATCTGATGGTAATGAATCTAACAGAGTAAATGATGAATATTGTGGTTCTTCTATTATCACCACTAATGGATGATTAGTATCATCTTCACTATTACTTCTTGAGAAAAAATTTGCTATTAATTCACCAAATTTGTTGAATTGTAACTTGGTAAAATGATTAATCTTTTCATACCCTTGAGGAAATTCCCCCAATGATACTATTTCAGCCATCTATACAGATAAAAATGTAAAGAAAAAAAGATAATGGCTTTTTTTTGTATCAAATATATCTTCAGCTTTACCTTAAGCTTTGAGTTCAGTATATAATCAATGAGATTTGGAATCTTTTTGTTATTAAAGAAACACTATGATTTGATGGTTTTTTTCCTTAAATGAAATCTCTAGTTGAATCCTTTGAATCAATCGTCAGCGTTTTTTTTAAAAAAAGTAGGTTACTTTAACTTAAACAGACCAATAAAGACAAAGATGACAATTTCGAGATGTAATGTTAAGTGCTCTGGGATATGGAGATGATGATGATCCAGGCACAAAAGAGTTAAATGATAAATGAAGTTTTGCAAAGCAATAATAATGACGATTCTTTTGCTTCTTTTACTATTCTTTGGGTGTTTATCATACTTTTGGATTTGGACGTGCGTGTCCCAATTACCTGGCCGTTGCAAATTTCTTTTTTTCCCTTTTCCGTTAATTTCTTTTAGTTTCCCGTCACGTTTTTCGATTCGGTGTCTTTTTAAGGCATACCCCGACGCCGTGTGCAGGTGGTTTGACATAACAACAGACCCTTCGCAGACACAGGGGAGAAAATGGGCGCAAATATGGTGTAACTACACGTGATGCTTCTCCAGCGTGATCCGCACATGATATGGCATATCTATTAGTCTTTAATTATAGCTAGTACTTTAACTACTGTTAATAGTATGGTTCCATAATTCTACATTTAAAAGTTTAGTTATATTTTCCCGCAATAGAAAAAACCAAAAAAAAAAAACCAACAAAACAAACCAACAAAACAAACCAAAATTAAAATTAAAATAATATAGTTAAGCCAAGCTAATGTTCCATAGGTGTTTCACCAACATTTATTCCGAAACCCCACTAGTTTCATCTTAACTGTAGTTCACAAGAAAATTTTCGGGGATTCCTGAAATTTTTTCGAATACAAACAATAGTCTTCGGACTTGACTTAAACAATTCGTAAATGAACCATATCCTGCGTATAATATGATCTACAAAGGTAAAGGGTTTACTTGGCATAATTCAAACTGATCTAGTTTTGGTCCATTTTGTCCAATTGTCAATTTTGTCACTCTAAATTCATTCTTTGTGTACATCTGTGGTTTTTATATTTCCGGGATTCATTCCCCATTCAATCTCTAACCACGTCTATTTTCTATATTCGCTTAATTCGTATTTTACTTTTAAACCATCTAATATCTAGATCTCCAGTATGGGGACAACAAAAAACAAGGGTCTTTTGGGTATGTCAATCTTCTATGTAATAATGTACAGAATATTTCAATGCAATATACTTAGGATTTTTGTCCATGAGGTATTAGAAATCACTTGCTATATTCCACTTGCGATTCTTTGTTTGTTCTCTATTTATTTTTCACTCTTTGTTTGTTCGCTGTTTCTTACTATTGTGGCTTTACCCTACCAAATTGAAATTTGGTACTGACATAATTTTATTTTATACTACTACCATGAATATTTTTTTTATTCTTATTAAATGTTATGCATTTTGTTTTCCCCTGTTTTCTCTGGTTCTCTCTCTATCTATCTCTCTATCTATCTTAGTTTTATTCCAAAATATATACTCACCAAAACAACTACTACAGTTAAGGTAATGTTCAATTGTTTGAATCTCCGATTCCTAGTTACTCTAGAATGTTCAGTGAACCTATTATCAATCAATTCCAATACCTCTAATTTTCTTAACATCTCTTGTGACATCACAGTTTTATTATCATTAATTCTTTCTTTAATTCCATTCAATCTTTTTTCTAACAATGTCAAATCCCCCAATAATTCATTGAGACGATTGACACTATCATTAATGTCGGTTCTGTACCCCGTTTGAATGGTTTCTCGGTTATTGGTCAATGTTTCGGTAAGATTCAATGTATTCTCATATAATTCCGTTAAAAATTCTTGTAATGATTTAAGTTCCACTAAAGAATTCACTGGGCCATCATTTCCTTCAAGTACTACTGATGCTTGATGCACTCCTTCAGTTATTCTTCCAGTAATTC
Source organism: Suhomyces taliae (assembly GCA_030572155.1). NCBI lineage: Eukaryota > Fungi > Ascomycota > Pichiomycetes > Serinales > Debaryomycetaceae > Suhomyces > Suhomyces taliae. Next base: position 529,669 of record JAJLZJ010000001.1, on the reverse strand, counting down.
GCACCAATGATTCCAACAGTGGTCTACCTTCAAATTCAGTCTTTGAAACCTCAGTACTAATGCTATCAATATTGAGTAAATAATCGGTCAATTCTTCGTCTCGAACCAATTTTTTACCAGTAGAATTGAATGCAAATCCTCCACCTTTCAAAATCTCATTCAATTTTTCAGTATTTAAATCTGATTTGGACCCTATACTTGGTCCTGAATCTTCACCTGCTTGTTCCACAAATCTAAATGTTTGCTCAGTAGATGGTGAATGCATTGTACTAGGAATTGGTGTTGCACCAACAGGAGTATTTTGACCTCTCTTCTGGACAATTTCTGTACCACTTTCATTAATAGCATTATAGAATTGGTCCACTAATCTTTTCCTATCAATGTCATTTGAGAAGTTACGGGCGCCAGCGCCTTCTTCTCTTTCTCCTCCTCCCATTTTGACATTAGGACTTCTTTGTTGTGATTGAAAACTAGCAGTACTTGGTCTGCTAGGACTGGCTTTACTAGCACCTTCTAATTTTCTCATAAACTTACTATTGATATTGGTACTAGAAGACTCGCGTGACATTCCTCTTCTTGGTGAAGTGGTCTTGGAGGTATCCACTCTTCCATTCTCTAGTATGGTTTCATGGCGGAAGTTGGATTTAAATTTTTGGTCTGGTCCCATTTGGCTAACATCTAATGGATCAAGTTCACCCTCAGGAGATTGAGAAATAATCAATGGGATATTGAATCCAAGACCAGTATGGCTAATCTGGCTATTATGACTATTCTGGTTATTATGACTATTAGAACCGGTTTCTTGGCGATTGCCTTGATCTGTTTGATGAATTGTGGAGATACTGGATGGGTTGGAATTACCACCACGTAATTGCTCCGATGAGGCGTTATTGTGACTTGGGCTAAACATTTGTACACGTGAAAGATGCTATGGTTGCATTACCTAAAGTTGCCTGGCCAACAATTATCACAAACAAGGAATCTATTACTGTATCAGCCGAGTTAAGATTAATTTTGTGGGATCCTAGTGAGGGGGACTACCTAGAGCACTGCGACAAGCTGCCGCTAAAAGTTAGCGATCACTACGCTAAATTGGGGCGAAGAATTGCGAAAAACTTGGACTAATCTCTATACCAGTGACAGTACCAGTACCACTATTACCACTGTAATTATTTATTTCTATGGACCATGATTAATACATCTGTAAGGGACTACACCATATATACAAGGCTTAGACCCCGGAGCAACCTAAAAGTCCCCCAACAACCTATTAATAAACTAAAATAGGTCTTGATAGCTTTATGAGGCTTAATTAAACTAGTTCATCGAAACATCTGTAGTCGTTTCGTATCTTTAGGTAAATTCCTTGTATCCGTTTTTGGGGGAGGATCAATGAATTATTTTGTGCCACTAGCCTAGGCGAATGTGTATTGGCGCCATATAATCCTCTTTAACGAGTATATACTAATTAATTACAATGTTGGTTAGGAGGTCCCGTTTATTTCCACCAAATTCTCCAGTATATTGTTGCTAATGACTAACTATTAGAATTTTCACATTCTCACCTAATATTATTTAAGATATTTTCACATTCTCTTTTCTGTGACATTTAGGTGGGGGCTCCTACTAAAATCGATATTGTCTAGATTATTAACCCAATAATAAAAAGTCAATCACAAGATTAACTTTGACTCCTCTCATCCTCATCCCCCAAAAAAGACCCAAAAGAGACATCGGCTACTTCAATTTCCGCTAGTCCACCAATTTCGCAAACTTCCTATTCCTATTTTCGTTGTAATTTCCAGTCCAAAGCCAAGTTTTACTATGAGCTTTAAGTCTTGGCCTAATGTCTCACTTATTACTTTTTACTATTTTTTTCTTTCAATTCGTCTGTTCGTCTTATTATTTATCTATTAAAAATTTTATTACAGGATAAAGTCAGATGACTTTTACAATCATCACCAGATTATAGGCGATGTAATTTTTATTTTATTTGGTTGGTCTTTTTTGTTTTCTTGTCTTCGGTTTTTTTGTGTTTTTGCAATTAATAAATTAATTTGCAGCCGATCCACGTCCACCAGCTCCAGCATCAATCAAGTCCAAAGTTTCCTTAGATAAATTGATTTCTGGAAGTGGCTTTCCTTGCTTAGATGGCTTTGCTAAAAAGCCAATCTTGACCAAGTAAGCAATGTAAATGCTCATTAATTCGATGGTAACACCCTTACCACCACTAACATCTTCGTTAGTCCATTTGGCATCTTCCTTCAAAGACTTAGCAGCATTGGCATCATCCAATTCTGGAGCCTTGGTGTTTTGAGGCAAGTTGTCCAAGACAAAGTGAAGTAATGGGAATAAAGCAGAATCCTTGGAATCTTCAACAACGTACTTTTCAAGGTTAGTCTTCCAGATAGGATAATCTTGAGCATCAACATCATAACCGTAGGTTTTGATAGAAGCCAAGAAATCGTTGAAACTGATTCTTGGGTGTCCAGTAACATGCGCAACAGTAAGTTCTTGTGCAGGTGGATGCAAAGCAGTTGCAACAACCACTCTCGCAACATGGTCAACAGGAACCATATTGACATTGTTGGAGATATCAGGGAATCCCCCAAGTTCAGCACTACCCTTTAACATTCTTAATAAGAAATCATCGGTATTGGAAGCACCAGTTTCACTGAAACCAGTAACGTAACCAGGTCTAGCGATACAGCCTCTTAAACCTCTGGTACCAGCTTGTCTAATGATATATTCAGCAGCCCATTTGGATTGACCGTAACCGTTACCTAAGCCCTTAGCAGAACCTTGTAAATCATCAGATTCTGGGATACCTGGAAGACCCTTTGCAACCAATTCATCAGATTCGTGAATGAAATGATCAGTGTCAAGAGCAGAAGTAGAAGAGACAAAGGAAAAGTACTTAGCCTTACCTTCACCACATAAGTTCAAGACATTGACAGTACCAATGACATTGGCATCTCTTAATTGAGAGTATGGGTAGACCCAGTGGACAAAGGCACCATTGTGAATAATAACATCAATGGTGTTTGTCAAATTGGACCATTCAGTTTGGTTCAAACCAAAGTTTGGTGATGCTAAATCTCCCAAAACAACTTCAATGTTTTGCTTCCATTCGTCCTTCCAAATACCGTAAGTCAAACCAGTTTTACGCAATCTTTCGTAACCAGCTTCCTTAGAAGAAGCTCTAACGTGAGCGAAGACCTTGAACTTTTGGTTCTTACGAGCAGTCAATAAATCACGGACAATGAATGAACCCAAGAAACCAGTGGCACCAGTAAGGAACACATTGATAGTTTCGGAAGTATTAAGAGATTCTAATGATGGGTACTTGGCCAATAATTTATCCTTGGATAATTCAACAGCATCTTGAGCATAGTCAATAGCTGGAGCGGTTTCTTCATCATCTTGCTTAGTCTTACCATCAGCCAATTGGAAATCGTCACCTTTAATAAAACCTTCAACTTCCTTGGAGAATCCTTCAACAGTTGGATGCTTGAAAATTGCACCCAATGGAAGATCAACACCCAATTTCTTTCTTAATTCGAAAATCATTCTGGTGGCTAAAATGGAGTGTCCACCCAAGTCAAAGAATGAATCATCCTTACTAATACTAGCAGGAGCAGCTGGTAACACTTCTAACCATAAGTCTCTGATTTGTTGTTCGATTTGACTCAACTTTTCATGTTCAGCATCACCATCACCCTTCTTGTTATCACTAACAACACGGGAGACAGCAGCCAATTGAGCAGTATCTGGGTAAGGTAATTTTGGCTTATCAACTTTACCATTTGGATTCAAAGGCAATTTGACCAATGGAACAATAATGGTTGGAACAGCATAAGAAGCCAATCTTTTCTTTAAATGGGCTTTAATATCCTTAATTAATTCACGGTAAATTACCAAACCTGCAACGATTGGATCATTAACTTCTTCAGTATCAGCAATTGAAGATTTAAATGAAACCAATTCTGGAGAGTCCTTTGGAACAATATAAGAAATTAAAGTTGGTTCTTCAGATTTATCTCTTCTAACCAAAGTGATATTTTCTCTGACCAAAGGATGTTGAGATAAATGGGTATCAATTTCACCCAATTCAATTCTAAAACCTCTGATTTTAACTTGATCATCGGCTCTACCACAACATTCAACATTACCATCTGGTAAGTAACGACCCAAATCACCGGTTCTATACAATCTATCTCTTGGACCTAACCAACCGTTTTCTCTCCAGTTTTCACCAGATGCTTCAGATTCGTCCTTTTCATTCCATTGCTTTGGATCCACAAACCAATTGGTAACGAATTTTTGCTTATTCAAATCAGGTAAGCCTCTATAACCTTCAGCTAAACCAGCAGCTCTAACATAAATTTCACCAATTTCACCCACACCACAAGTTTCAGCAGTATGGTTTCTATTCACCACTAATAATTGAACATTGTGCATACCTGTACCTGCTGGCATAACATCCTTAAGTTTTTTAAGGTAAGTAGGATCACTTTTACGGCTTTGAATTTCAAAGTATGAAACGGATCTTTGAGTTTCAGTGGTACCGTACATATTAACAATGTACACATTTTCAGCCAAGGTTTGTAATCCTAAACAATCTCTCTTGGTTAAAATATCACCAACAAAGAAAGCATGATGAAGAGTTGGAATTAAAGCAGTGGCTTGGGCACTTAATAATTGACCCATAGCAGGAGTTAAATGGGTAACAGTAGCACCATATTCAGCCATCCAATCGGCCAAAGCACCTGGTGTACCAATATCATCAGCAGTTGGAACCAATAATTGAGCACCCAAGAATAATGGAGTGAACATATCTCTTTGTATAGGATCATGGGCAATACCAGACAACATGGTGAATTTATCATTAGAAGATAAACCGAATCTTTCAGCCATCCAAGAGAAGTAATAAGCAAGAGAGTAGTGACGACCCAAAACACCCTTCGGAATACCTTCAGAACCTGAGGTGAAAGATAAGGTAGGGTTAGAATCTGGTCCTACTATCACACCGGTTGGAATGGTCTTGAACTTTTGGAAATCGTCAAAAGAGTCACCAGGTTGACCTGGTAAAGCACCACCAATTAAAGAACCATCTTCGTTGATCTTTAATTGAGGAATTGTCACGGTAACATCCAATTCCTTCTTAATGTAGTCCTTGACCAAATCGTCCAAGACACCAGCTTTTTCCAAAACAATTAATGCTCTTGGTTTGGCAACTGATAAATAGATGTTTTGTCTGGCAGGAGGATAAGCAGGATCAATAACCGAGAAAGTACCACCAGCCTTAAGAATACCCATTACAGCGATCATCAAATCCACACCACGATAAGAGTAAATCATGACAATATCTCCCTTTTTGATACCACCTTCCTTAAGGTAGTTACCCACAATATTAGAAGCTTCATCAATTTGTTGATAAGTGAAAGTTCTAGTTTTAGAAGTAGGGTCCAAGAATGACTTAGTCTCCACCACACATGTTCTATCAGGATGATCTCTGGCATTTTTCATGAAAATATCTTGAATTGCCCCCTTGTAACCGGACCAGTCCAAGTCCAAGGTAGGATCAGGTAATTGTTGTTCTTGAGAAGGAGTAATCAAGTTCAACGAAGTTATAGAAGCAGATGGTTCACATTGAGTTAAAAACTTGGTAAATTGTTCACCAAGAATCACAATTCTATCATGTCTATAAAGTAAAGCATTATAGTAAATAGATAATGTAGATCCATTAACAAATATAGCCAAATCTCTAATTGATCCTTCCACAGTAGTAGATAACTGTTGATATTCATGAGCATGTTGGTAAGATAATCTGAAAAGACCAGGAGCAGTGGCTAAACCTTTTTTTTCCTTAATTCTTTCAGAAACATCTGATAAAGAATCATAATCAATTTGACTTAAACTATGATTATATTCTTTACTTACCAACTCCACTAATTGATTAAAAGTAGTGGTAGGTGTGAGATTCAATCTGATTATAAATTCAGGAGACTTGGTGGAGTCAGTGGCAATAACTATATCATCATCACCAGTTAATCTATAGATTAAAGCAGCAAAAGTGGCCAATCCATTGATAAAAGAATCACCTCCTTGTGGAGGATTTGGTAAGTCAAATTGGTAGTTAGCCTCAACTGCCTGGTTATTAGAAGGCTTAAGAAAATCGTGTGGTAACACGGATAATGTAGGATTATCCAAATAGGTTAACCAGTAGTCAGACATTGTTGATGAAGGAATAAATAGAATTAACTGGGCGATTTTTCAGGTTAAATACTGGTCCTGTTCCCGGTACGTAATAGGACGCACCAGCTCGCGCAGGTCGCTATCTATGAGTCAGAGTCACGTGGAGATAGTGCTAAGCGCGAGTATGGCACATTGGGCTAAATAGGTCGGTGTGCGATGACACAAGAGACATAAGGGTAGATTTTGCAACAACCTATATAAATAAGGAAATATCAAGGAACAGATCGTCAAATAATACAGCAGTGTTTTATTAACAAGGATATTGGCGCTTAAGATCCTGAAAGTATCAGGTGACTCGGTGACTCAGTGACTCAGATTGAAGAGTGCGCATCTTCGATGGGCGCTAGGTGCATAAGCGACCCAGACTGAAATATTGATGAATCATCATGAAATGGCCATCTTAGAGATGATAAAGGGAATAAGAACATTTGGGTTACTGTGATGAATTATGTACTTTGTCATTATTTTTTGAAGTTTTCATAGGTACTTGGTGGAAATGGCCCCAATCTATACCTGATAGTTCTGTTATCACATAAATCCTTACTTACTCTACAATAACACATCTCTTTATTATTTCGTCTATTCGTGATGGTGGTGTACAACCGCATATTATAATATGTATTTACAGGATCGTTCGTAACCGTGAAGCGTAACACATCTGAATCATTATAGATTATTAGGTTCCATTAGTCCAGTGGTATGACATGGACTGGAGATTGGGTGCAAAAAAAGTGCGACTTTTGTAAATTAATATGACTAGTTGCAAAACAAGTAACCATAAAATTGACAACTATTTCAAACAAGACTTAGTTCATAAACAAGAACTGTAAATCATCAGGTGTCAATTTGTTCACAGCTGCATCATCATGATTAATAGTAGCATGGATCATATTTGCTTTCTTCTCTTGTAACTCAATAATTTTCAGCTCAATACTATCAGCAATACAGAATCTAGTGATTCTAATCGGTCTCTTTTGACCAATTCTATGCACACGATCCATAGATTGCCATTCAACACTCGGATTCCACCATGGATCCATAAGGAAAACCTGTGACGCTTCACAAAGATTCAATGCAACACCACCTGCCTTCAATGAGACCAAGAACACTTCCACTTCTGTATTTTCCATGAAATGCTTAATGGTATTATCACGCTGTTGAGGTGACATAGAACCTTGTAATTTGACAGTTTTGAAACCGGCTCTCTTTAATCTCCATTCAATCAAATCCAACATGGATGTGAATTGAGAGAAAACAATCGACTTGATGGTATGTTTATCAGATCTTAACTTGTAAAGCTCCTCTACCAAAGCTTCAATCTTAGTTGATGATCTCCATTCACCCCCGTTCTTTATACGGTTAACAATAGATGCCTTGGTGAATAACTCTTCATCGACTTCAATGGCTGGTTGTTCCAAATCAATAGAAAGACCAATATGACAAACTGGACACTGAAGTTTCTTTTCATCACCTCCAAAAGATTCAATGTACTCCAGAATACACAAACGACAGAATCTATGATGACATTTAGATTCAATTGGTTCTTCTGCTTCATCGTCACACAATTGACACATAATCACACCTTCAACGTCTTCTGAAATAGCATTAGCACCAACTCTCTTCAAAACCAAATCTGGATGATCCGCCAATTGTCTCATTCTAGTGATTAAAGTGAAAATGTTAGCATAATTATTAAGCACAACACCTTCAGCAACATAATCATTGAACTTTCTCTTGGAGTCACTATAAAGAGAGGTATACAAATCCTTTTCTTCCTCATTAAACTTATCTTTTCTGATTTCAACAATACGTGGTGGTAAACCAAGATCATCAGCTCTTTCCACTTTAGTTCTTCTCAACATGATGTTCTTCAATAAAAGTCTGATATGTTGGAAACTGGTAAGACCATCTCCTTGAATACCATGTTTTTGAATATTTTTCAACATGAAATGGTTGAAGAAATTGGTATGCATCATAGGTGAATGTCCACAGTGATCACAATGTCTCCAATCAGTAAACTTCCATTCTTCACTTTGACATTCACACTTGGTACAGAAGTATAAGTATATTGGGTCGATCTTCAAAAATCTGATAAGTGAGTACATTTCACCAATTCTGTTCTGTAATGGTGTACCAGTTAAACACCAACGTCTATGAGTTTTGAGATTATTTGCTGCTTTGGCAGTACCAGAAGTTCTATCTTTAATATTATGAGCTTCATCTAAAATGACACGATAAAATTGCACTTCATGTAAGGGTGATTTTTCTTTAATAAGTCCTGCTTTTCTCTTGAATCCATAGTGTTCTTTACGATAAGATGATTCTAAGACTGAGTAAGAAGTTAAAATAACATCATACTTTTCCAATTCTTTGGCATCAGAAGCTCTATTGGCTCCATGAAATAAGTATACTTTGAGTTTTCCTGCCTCTGTATGCTTTTCAATTTCATTTTTCCATTGCATCAATGCAACTGTAGGTCCGACCACCAAGTTTGGTCTTTTACCTAAATCATTCATAAATAATGCTATAGTTTGGATGGTCTTACCCATACCCATTTCATCTGCCAAAATACCACCTTCGAATTCACTATCTTCTTGCTTTAATAACCAGTTCAAACCTTCTTGTTGGAACGGTAATAATTTAATGTTCATACCTGGAGGTTGTACTGCTCTTTCCACAGGAACTGGTGGTAAAGATTCTAGGTATGGGAAAACATCTTTCAAATGTGGATGATTTTCATATAATTTATTAGTGGTTCTGGTAAAGTATGGCACTTTAACTTTAGGTTCTTTCTTTTTTCTAGGTGCTCTTTTCTTCTTTGGTTTATCAGTACGGCTTGAAAGGGGAGTATCATCTTCTTGATCAGAAAGTTCTAAATCTATAGCTTGATCGGCACTTGAACCTGTCTTAACTAACCTCTGATCTCCTACAACCTCCACTAAATCATCGTCTTCTTCTTCTTCATCATCTAAGATTTTCACGTTAAACTCTGGATCATTATTCTCTTCCTTTTTGGCCTTCTTTTTAGGTGCTGAACGCGTTTTTCTTCTTTTTACAGCCACTGGCTCGTTGGAATAGTCAACCGCTGGTACTTCATCTTCTGATGACTCCTTATATGAACTATTGGCTTGTTCTTTCACTCTCCTTGATCTTCTTGGTTTATACGAAGGATCATCGACCAAAAATCCTCCTCCTTGTCCTAAATCCATATCTGAGTCATCTGACTTTATTTCGCTTAACTCCTGCGATGGGGCCATATTGAATGTGATTTTTAAAGTGTAGAAATGGTGGCAATTTTATACTCCGAGGTCTGAGCTGGATCTAATGCATCTCATTTAGCAATCGTTCCATCACGTGAGCTGACTCAGATTTGATATGGTTGGTAGCCCTGATCGATCAACAGTGACGTAAGTTGACTAGCGAAAGGCTAAGTAAGTTGCAAGAGAAGGGATGTTTATACGGCCAGCCAATTGGTTGTTTGGTCGACTGAAACGAAAGAGAAATTCGACGGATTGTGCCCAGTCGCTGCCCAAAATTTATCTTAAAAATTTTGTGCCCAATTGGCCAATTACTTGGACTACTGAAGGTGCACTTGTTAGGAGCAAGAAAGGGCAATTTAATAATAATGAAAACGCTTATAAATACAATTACAAATCATATAAAGGAAGAATAACCCAGTATAATTCTTGTTGTATGAACCAAGAGATTCCCCGCTTGTAATTGGGTGCGAAATTATTGATCACAGATTACTGGTAGCAGTTCATACACACTATAATGAAGCTTGTGATAGACAGTAAATTCAAACAAGCCAATTGCAAGAAGAATTGCTATTTCTACTAGTTTTGTTGATTAACAATGTATTAATATTATTATTGTTCGTATTATATTAATAAAATCTATTTATCATATCGTCATCAGTATTGGTTCATCATCTTACGGTACATTATGAACTCCTCATCTTCTACTTCTTCAATAGTAGTTCTGGAAGGAGAGTTTTTCCGTATAGTTTGAGATGGGGCAGGAAATGTGAATTGTTCTGAACCAGAATCAGAATGGCTTTCTGAACTGTTCAAATCAGAGTGGAAGTGATCAGAGTCCGAGTGTTCTGAATCGGATTCAGTAACAGTTGGTGGTTCAGTTTCAGATTCGGATTGTTCCATCATAGCATTACGAAGACGCAATTGTTCTTGTTTTTTCTCTAATTTCTTTGCAGCCTTGAGTTTCTTACGTTCTTTTCTTTGTTTCTTTAATTGTTTCTCAAGCTTCTTTTGTTTCTTGGACTGTGATGGTTTTGATGATTGGACCTTGGTTGGACTAGCGACTTCCTTCTCACGGAGAAGTGGAATATTAATTACTAAAAGGCGTTCTTCACGATATAATTTCCATGACACCAGGTCAACGTCTATTATCTCTTCATCCAATTCATATACTCTTTCGAAGCCTTCTTTTTCTGAGGCAATTCTAAGACGGTAACGTCCAGTGCTCTTGCTAAGCCGTATCTTATAAGATTTGAAGTTTCCGCTTTGCTTAGAGATATGTATTTCGGTACCATTTTCAGTCGCCACCAGTTCTACCTTAGGTATGGATTGGGAAGCTAAGGCATCACGATAAGATCTAAGTTGATCTTCCAGTATGTATCTGGAGTTTGGGTTGCATGCGGGTGCAGATGAAATGTTGAGTCCTCCAAATGGGGATAATATTTGTGGAAAGTATTTGAGCATTGTAAGTAGTTTAATTGATAAAATCTGGGGAACCAATTACTTTTATAGAACTGGCATTTTGGCAGAAGGTTCCAGATATTTTCGCAGCTGAATGATACAGGCGCGTTCTGGAATGTGCTAGAAACGCGACATGTTAGTTGTGAGACCCTACGACATTTCACATCATCGAGGACATTCTCTCCTACCAAAAATGAGATACAGACCTGTCAGCTTAATAAGACATACCGTAATATAGTGTCTCATTGGAGCTGATAGAGTCTGAAAGGGTCTGATTATAGCTACAATCACTCTAGCAAATATCTCTGAAACTCTTGATTCTACTATTCTGAATAACTGTTAATTACACTTGAAATCTTATTTATTGCAGTCATAAAATTATGTCAAAAATTATCTAATTTGTTATTTAAAAACTCTACAATTAAAGATAAAATACTCCCTTTTATTCGTCGTTTATTTGTATTAATATACAGTGAGCATGCTCTATTAATATGCTTAAATGTTACCAGAGGCATTAGCTTTTTCGGTTCTTTCGGCATCGAAAAGGAATTCGAAGTAGGACTTGTCGTAGGAGTGGACTCTGATGAAACCATCTTCTCCACCACTACTGTAACCAGTACCGTCAGGGTGTACTGCCACAGTATTTAAAGGACCGAAATGACCCTTAACACGACCAATTTCGTCTTCGAAAATTTTATGGTAGAATCTAGCTTCGAATTTACCTTGAGATTCAGCAGTAGTAGTAACATTTCTTGCTTCTTGACCACCACCTAAAATGACGAAATCTTTAAGTGGGGTTATGGCAGCAGTATTCATTGGGGCATCAGCCTTGTAAACCTTTAAGATCTTGAAAGTATCAACATCGATTAAAGTGGCAGTCTTGTCCTTAGAAGAAGTAATAAAGTAAGATCTATCTTCTTGAGCAAATTGTATATCAGTAATAGAAACAACCTTTTCTTCGTTGTGAATACCATGAGCTTGAACGGAATCAATAAGTTCACCGGTCTTAGAATCAAACTTACAAACGTAACCATTATCGTGACCAACAATAATATATTTGCCGTCTAAAGTCCATCCAGCCACATTAGCTTTAGATCCGTTAGGAGCAGTTTCAATAACTAAAGATGGCTTTTCAGATTGTTGAGTTAAAGATTGTTCATCGTGATTTATATCGAAAACTGACACAGTACCGACGTGTCCCATAACTTGATCAGCAATAGCTAATAATTTAGATCCATCAGCTGAAAATGCAACTCTTCTGACTGGGGATGGTGATTCCCAAGTGAAAACACATTTACCGGTTTCAACCTTCCATAATTTGATAGCTAAATCACCCCCTCCAGTGGCACATAAGTGGGTTTCTGGATCAACATCAATAGACCAGATTACACCCTGATGTCCTTCTAAAGTACCTAATCTTTCACCATTGGAAGAGTACCAAATGGATGCAGCGTTATCTTTGGATACGGAGAATAACAAGTCTCCTTCTCTGTTGTACTTGACTTGCGTTAAGGAACGCTCGTGTCCCATCAACTTTATAGGTCTCATATTTGGTTGTTGGTTAATTAGTATTGGTGATGGTTGTTCATAGTAAATTTTTCATCGTTTTTTTCAGAGTCGTGTGGCGAGGCAAAACTAAGGGAAGGCAACAAGATAGAAGAAGTTAAATAGAAACGGTGTTTTTGGAAATGTAAGACATTCTGGAAGGCGATGGAAGAGTTGGTTCGTCTCCTTGAGTTGTTATAGCATTTTTACTACTTTTTTAAATACTATAGTTATGGTATATTAAATACCATTGATATCATGTGATCATTCACGTGATCGCAGTAACTGAATTATATGATTTATCACCAGTAACAGGTGTATAACGATGACAACGTCCAGTATGATCGGTCTACGTGTATTGTCTATTTTCATTTCAATTGTACTATTTTTATTTCGTAAAATTCGAATTTTAATCAATTTCGTTCATGAAGAAAGACTATTGATCATGAAAAGGTCTTTATTGCAAGTATTCACCGTGTATTTTAACCGTGTATTTAACAAACGTTTTCAATGACTTCCTTCTTACCGTCATGTTCACCGTAATCCAACTTCAACTTTCTGTTGAACAATTCGTAAGCCCATTCCATACAGTTCTTGGTGGTGGCAGGATCATATCTTCCCTTACTGGATTCGTCTCTAACGAAAGCGTGTTGAGCATCATTAATTTCAATAAAAGTCATATCAACGTTGTTGTTGCGTAAAGTGGATCTGATCAAGTCTCTTCCTTCCAATGGAACGTGATTGTCCTTGTGACCAAAGATCATAATCAATTCACCTTTAATTTCTCCACTTCTAGCAAGAGAATCATCATTCTTACCCTTTCCTAAAGCATGGTCATGAATATCAGTAGCAAAGAAACAAACAGCAGCTCTAACTCTAGCATCTAAAGCAGCTCTGAAGGCTAAGTGACCACCAAGACACATTCCGGTGGCTCCGATCTTACCATTACAAGTTGGTAAAGACATCAAGTAGTCAATGGATAACTTGTTATCTTCATCGTATGATTTCAATTCCTTTTCGATCTTGTATAAGTTACCCTTGTCGGTACCTTCAACATCATAAGCTAAAGGCTCTGGACCTTCGAAATTGTGGTAGATTGATGGACATACAGCAATGAATCCTTGACCAGCAATGTCCTTAGCGAAACGAGAAACTGGTCCAGTAACTTGATAAATTTCACTGTATACAACCACACCTGGGAATCTGACGTTTGGATAGTTAGGGATTTTAGGATGGTACACGTACAACCGCATGGTGGTACCATAGGAAGTCTTAACATCGTGGTAGGTCTCTTCAATTAACATTTTAGCTGAATAGTTTTAGTAAGTTCGGAATAAGTTTTATAAGGGTAGCATCTTTTTAGTATGGGTGCGAGATATGGGGTCGTGCGCCTCTGCCTAAGTGTTCCTAGTACCAGACCAGACCACTCACCACTCACTACTCACTACTATAGAGAACAACAGACATTGTTCAGATAAATCGTGTCAAATGGAACAAAGAAAGTGCTGGAGTTTTTCAATGCCTGAAAATTCAAATATTAGCCATTTTTGATTCAATCTCAAAATACGAATTGGACTAATTGGCTAGAACATATCTCAGAATTCGGCCCTCGTATTCTCTGCCATGACTGCGAAATTCTGGGGGTTTCTGTAGATGAAATATGGAGTGGGTGAATGCGGGTAAATATTACTAATCATTCATTTGATTTCATTTCAATACAACTCCTTTGCACTGGGGTGTTACTACAATTGCATCATTCTGCTTAGCAATTGGATATTTTCTTGTAGGTAATGTGAATGAATGATCTGGAGAGTTGGGACCTGCATACAACCCTGACCCACAAGAAAGTTGAACCCCCCATTTATTCGCCAAAATCGAGTTTTGACCTGGTAAAAACTTGATTACTCAACATTCTTTAGCGACCCCGTCATCATTGAACAATTCTCTGAGAATTTACCAATATTTTAGTGATTTTTATTGACCCCCTTGAACTACTGACCTTCGTGTCCTGCATATAGTTACAGCCAATCCACTAAAGGGGTGAGGGGTGGAAATCAAAGAGGGGTCTTAATAAAGAGGAGTGATGGTAAAAAAAAATGATAAATCTGAAATATTTTACTATTGTTCGGGGTTGACCGATTTACGGTAGTTAATTATTACTTGGAAATATGCAAATGAAGTAAACTTTTGACAAATTGACCAATCGGTAATTGGTTCCCTAAGTAAATTAGTAAATTAAATTGGAATTTTTTTTATATATTTAATTCACATTTAATTAACTTAAAAAAAAAAGATCATGGCAGTGCTTTGCGATTTAAACTCTAAAGACCCTTTTAAAGTTACAATAAAGGAATCAGATCCAACTTAATCTGCAAGGAAAATTATCCAATTATTAGAGGTGGTTGCAGACATTTGTAAATCACATTTGTGCGTCACCTTTCACACCTTTGTCGGCAATATCGGTCTACTGTGCGTGGAGATAAAAAAAAAAAATTCAAAGTACGATACTTGGAAAGATTAATTGCAAAGATGAAATACCAATTGATTGGTGATTGAGAAGGAGAAAAAAATATGAAATAGTTGGAGACTTTTTGCAGTCGTATATGTACATATATATATGACCATGCAAGTCATGAACCTTTTCCAATCACTTCAATCAACTACTTAACTACAGAAGATCCAATATAATTAACTACCAATCATTATTTGGAAGATTAAATTTCTTTTTTTTAGCACCCAAAGATTTCAAGTAGTGAGCAACGTATTAGATGATAACTAACTACAATAAGCGATTAATAATATTATTTGTGATCGATTAATTTTATTATTATTATTAAAACGTACATTAACTGTATATAGGCCCTCCCATGGTTAAGATCCACAGGCATAATGATAGGCAGGCTGGTAGGTAAGGAATAGTGATTAGGTCTAAAGATGACCAGAATCTAGTAGAATATAAAAAAAATGAATGTATGATAAAAACTTGTAAAGGGTGGGCCAAAATAGTCTAAAAAAAAGTAAATTTTAGCCAATGAGCCACCGCTTGGTCTGCGGCTAAAGCAGCTAAGGGCCAGTGAAAACCAAATGAACCAAAGCCAAGTTTAGAATAGGAAATGAATGAGTCAACATTTTGTTTTTACGTACGTTCAATAAGAAGATAATGAATGTGAATGCAATAGGTGTGACAATGACAATGCTTGGGAAGAGGGTTCAAGGTAAAGGTCGCCATAACAATATTATAGCTTAAAAATTACTTATGTTGGGAGGAGATAAATGTAAAGAAATCATGGAAAAATCATTTCTCATCACAACTGATAAGAATGATCTTTTCAAACATGACCAGTAACTGATTGGAAGGGGGTTGTTGATAGTCTCTTATGCAAGGAATACTCATTTTCTTAAGCCTTGTGCTTTTCTTGCATCAGCTGTACATGTTAGTAAATGGGATCATTTGAATCGAAATCATCATCATTGACTTTTTTCTCCGAAGTTTATTATTACATACCTTCAGCTTGTTTTCTTCTCATCTTTTCAGCATCACTTTCCATTCTCTTAGTTGGATCACCAGTCTTCTTAGCACCTTTGGAATTTTCCATTTGCTTCTTCAAGTTCTTAGCTCTTGAAAGATCTCTTTGATTTCCTCTAGACATTCTGTATTGATTTAGATTTGATGGTTATTTTAAAAATTATTTGCGCGCCCTTATATATGTTCAATTTTTTGCATGCATCATTTTTAACATCCGTATTCCGAAAGCGGCAGGGGGTACCAACGCCCCTACTCAATACTTAAAGCCATACTTATTCGGCACTGATTGATATCGCCTTTTGATTTTAAAATCTCCCCTCAACAGAGGGGCTTTACCTAACAGTACTTAGAAACCTTTACAAACAAAAAAAAAAATAAAAAAGAAAACCTCGGAGTTAACCAATGACAACAGTCAAATGACAATTACTTAGTCCGACTCTCACACTACACTGAACTCACTCTTCACTAGCCACTTCCCCCGATAAACCGTTTGGATCAAAAAAACTGTGAAGGGACAATGTTCGCTCGCTACTATTGTTAAAACCGTTGTAAAATGTGAAATTTGAAATTTATAATAAAGCGCACTTTTTTTTTATTTGTTTTAATTATGGTGGGCTTTAGTGTAGATCAATAGGGGGAAGTGGACCCGCACGTGAGAATATAGACTTAATAGTAAATGGTAACAAGGTCAACATTGTTCAACACTCAATAAGACAGAACAAAAACTTTTTTTCTTTTGGTCCCCTTACAGTACAGGGATACATAGAGGGAGGGGGAATAGAGGCGGGGCACGAATTGTGCACTGGTTTATTGGTTTATTGGTTTATTGGTTTATTGGTTTATTGGTTTATTGGTTTTATGGCTGTGTCTCATACTATCAATAGTTGTATACGGCACTAATAAAGACGAGGAATATGCGAATGGTTATGTGTTGCATGTTTAACGGGTATTTAGTTGATATTCGGTAAAAACAAGCAAAAAATGATTGCTACTGGGCCAAAACAAAAAAACCATACCTTTTCGACAAACAAGTCCCAACATTAAAAACTGATGCCTATTGTTAATAGGTTTAATCTTGTGGCTTGTGGTTTTTCCCGTTGTTATTTTGCTTATATTTTTCGGGGGGTTGTATTAATAGGGTATGGGTATTTATTATTTTCAGTTGTTATATAGGCAATTGGGCTATGTCAAAAACTTTGTTCGGATACCAGTCCTCTCTCTTTTTATTTCTTACTGCATTTTTAAGTTTACTTCCTTAAACCTAATTCAATTGATCGTACTGGATGCTACTGCAATCCTCGTGCTTGATCTTGGCTAGTCCTATAGAAAATGCAATTGACTTGGTATTGTGTACTAAAGTCCTAAGCTCTCCTACATATCTCCATTCGTAAATGGGGACCCTATACACTCCCGAAGGATTTAAATTCAGTTTTAGGGCGTTGTATGTACTTTATTTCCATTCAGTTTTAGGGCGTTGTATGTACTTTATTTCCTATGATCGGCTTACATGCACATGGAATCATGTAGATATCTTACATTCAGTTCAATTCCCACAAACGCTGTCAACCTTATTCAGAAAAATAAAAAAATATATTTGCATGTATTGTCTTTTCAACCAATTTCCGCTTCTCTCCGCTTGTTTCCTGTTCCACTGTACCTGCTCCTGAAACGAGCCCAATTGTGCATTCTGGTGTCGTCTTGGTTATTACCTTGTGTCAGTGATATCATGCGATCACCCAATATCAATTATTATCGTCGTAGCCAATGAAATTCCACGATATGATCATTTCATCTGTAAATCTACACCTTGAAACCACCAAAAACTTAAAGCTTGTTTTTTTTTGTTTGTTCTTGTTCTACTGCAAATCATGGATTCTCAAGATTTAAAAAAATAATTATTTTCTAGAATTCTTATTTGAGATCATTATCGATCATAATTTTTATTTAACTGGTATAGTCTACATATTAAGAGTTTCTGGGGTAAAAGAGAACGAATTGAACTATCATTTTAATTATTGTTCTTCTAATTCAGTGACAATACCACCATCGCTCTTTGGATCATAAGGCTTTAACAAAAACTTGGAGAATTTCTTTAAGTTATTAACACCTCTGATTTCAGTACCTAATAAAGGCATTTTGACTAAATGGTAATCTTCATATAATTCAGCCATTTGGTCCAAATATTTCTTTTGCATTCTCCATCTACTGACACATCTCTTACATGGAGTTTCATCATCATCAGCAAATAATAATTGGTTAACAACAATGGAGTTAACATCCATCTTATATGACATTAATTCTTGAATCATTCTTTCGGTTTCATATAATGATAAGAATTCCGAAATACAAACACAGACAAAAGTGGTTAAATCTGGGTTGGTGAATTGTTCATTAACTTCACTAACATTCTTTTGGACATCATTTAATTTTTCAAAAATATCTTGTTGACCAGCACCACCTAACATATTTAACATTGGACCAAATTTACCAGAAAGGGATTGGAATTTACTTAAAAGTTGTTGTAAAGTAGATGGTAATTGTAAGAAACGTAAAGTGTGACCGGTTGGAGCGGTATCAAAGATAATAGTACGATAATTGATTTTTCCACTATCTTCGGATTCTGGATCAGCCTTTTGATTCTTGATATGTTTCATAACTTCCATGAAAGATAATGCTTCATCGATACCTGGGATAGAACCGGTCATGTCGTTCATAATACTCTTCAATGGATCATTTGGATCATTATTATATTGTTGGGCTTGTTGTTGTAAATCACTCATGGCAGCTTCTGGATCAATTTCCATACATGATAAATTGTCTAATCCATCAACTTTACGAGCATCCTTACCAAACTTTTGACAGAAAGCATCAGATAAGTTATGAGCTGGATCAGTAGAAATCAATAAAAATTGATCATCTGGATGATTTAATGCTAATTGAACAGCTATAGATGAAGAGGTAGTGGTCTTACCGACACCACCTTTACCACCCACAAAGATCCATTTAAGGGTATCTTGTTGAATAATGCTTTCCAAAGTTGGTTCAAGTTCAAAGTCCATTGTGTATTAAGGGTTAAGTTAATAAACTTGTAATATAAATTAAGGGCCAGCTGTAACCTTAAACCTAGTTGTTAACTTTGGATGTTGGGCTCAGCGAGAGACTCACGTGCCATTCTAGAAACTTCCAGCGTTACGTAAATGCTTACCTAAGGCACGGATTTTCCATATCCGTCCTCGTAAGTGTGACGTTGCCTCGCGCTCGTGATAGCCCCACGCTTTTGTGGGATTTATAGTCATCGCTCTCTAATTTCGAGTTTAAATTACTTCACGACCATAAAATTTTATATTAAATTTAATACTCCTTCTATTGTAATGAATAAGAGAATATAGTCCTTATTATACCATTTAATATAACGTGTCCCCCCTCATTATGGAGTACTAAGACTAACAGATAAACACTATATCAATATATTAGAGAAGAAAACGTTTCCAATTAATATCGCACCATCAATAATAAAAACAACAACAACAATAGAGTTAATCCACTATATTTATTAGAATAAGAAATCACAATGAAATTCGCAAAAGTTTTAGAACAAACCCTCATAGAGGATGATATCCCTGAAGAATGGTTGGAAGCTGCCATTCAATATAAGTCATTAAAGAAATGTATCAGTAAGGTTGTGAAGGAACTCCGTTTCTTGGGGTTGGAGCTGAACGATCTTAAATTGTTACTTCAAGATCCTACTAAGGCTGAAGTGATCGAAGTTGATCAAAATGAAGCTTCTCCTTCAAATCCTATTATTGCTGAGTATACTTTGACCAGACTGAACGATAATCAAGATGATCCTAAATCTTTCAGTCCTATGTTAAAGATTACCTTGAACTATACTGATGAGAATCTTTCTGATGATCATATTTATCAGTTAGGTTTACAGTTGCAAAAGAGAATAGAGTCCTTGTTGGAAGATGATGACGATGAAACCGAAGATCATGAACATGATGTTGAAGAAGTTGAACGTAAAAGTCTTAAAGACTTACACGAAGAAGACCTTAATGCTCTCAAATCCGGTCTGCCTTTGCCTTTGAAATCTCGTCTGCAGTCTCCACAAGAACATATTATTCAAATTGAAGAAAAAGAAGATGGACTTAAGATGATCAGTCCAAAGATCGGTAGTCGTGAAGGTTCTCCTCCATTATCTCCAGAACAGAAGGCAACTATTCCGTTAGATGAAATTCTTGAAGAAGATATTACTAAGCCAAGAACCAGAAAGAATGAAATCTATATCCTGTTGAATTCTGACTCCAAATTTTTCAAGATGCTTGATGATGAATTAGAAAACTTAGATCATTTAAAATCTAGTGAAGAAAATAAGTTAACTTCTGAAGTTGAAGATATTGCCCAAGTTGTCAACACTTTGGTTGACCCAAAGGGAAAATTAAAGCATTCTGATTTATACAGATGGAGAGAATTATTTAAGATCTATTTGGATTCTGAAGTTTACTTCAAATACAATCAGCATGAAAATGTTGCTAGTGAAAGAAACTCCGAACAAATCAAGAAAAATTTGAACAACTTTATCAACAATGTTGATAAGTCAGGTATCCTTACTACTTTCAAGAACAAAAAGTCTTTGACTACTTATAACCAATTTCTTCAAATGAATTTCCATCTTTTGAAGATTCTTCAATTTCAATCCATTAATTCTGAAGCATTTAGAAAGATTTTAAAGAAATTCGATAAAAGAACTTCTCTTGGTATTAGTAAAGAATTCCCAAGACTTGTTTCAAACGATCATATTTTCATGAATGGCTCTTCTTTAGCACAATCTGTGTGTTTTATCATTCAATCATCTATCTTAACATTACTTCCACAACTTGATGACTACACTTGTCCAATTTGTACCAGTATTTCATTCAAACCAATAAGATTACAATGTGGACATTTATTCTGTGTTAGATGTTTGGTAAAAATGAAACAACAAGATAAAACAAATTGTCCAATTTGTAGAGATGAAGGTGCCATTGCTAAAGCAGATGGCCGTAATTTGGATACAGATGTTATGGTAATGATGAAGAAATATTTCCCTATTGAAGTGAAAGAAAAGATGAAAGAAAGAAGCCAAGAGAGATATGAAGAAATGACCGGTAAAAGAACAGATGGTTCAAAGGGTGATAAGTGTCACCTTGTTTAATTAAAAATATTAGAAGTATTTTATATAATGTGTAATGAATTAATTAATTTAAAAAATTTTAAAGTATTAAATTGTAGGCCAATATTGCGGTCTTTTAGTGAATCAAATTTACAAAATATTAATAGGAATGATGCGTTGGAGATTATGGGTTTGGTGAAATGTGCTTAACATCATCTTCTATTAATCTAGCTGCGAAAAATGCAAAGGTTGACAGTATGTCATCCTAACAAATGATGCAGAATTCAGAGATGTCTGGAACATGTTTTTCATTTTTTCGAAAATCAAATTAAAATCAATTTTTTGCAGGTTACAACCAGCAGACATTCGAAGTCATCGAAGGTTGTTCTAGATAGGTTTGTATATCAAGATATACGAAGAAAAGAAACGATTTACCAGGAAGAAAAAAAGAAAAAAATATTAGACACTTCGCATGCAGGTGCCAAAGTGTCCTTTGCATGATTCATGTAAACTATGCAATCATTAGCTGTAGGAATCGGTCTAACTTTGAAGCATAGAAGCTTCGTAAACTGGTTACACTAAAAGATATTTATAATTAGTTGTTCATTTACAGCGTAGTTTTCATACGATATTTTATCTATGATTGAATTAAATAAGTTGTAGTAATAGTTACCGTAGTTATAGTGTTACCCACTATTTGATTTAATTAAAATGACAATGACAAGTCATAACCAAACAGAATGACTTCGTATTCTAAGAAGATAGAAGCTCTTAGCTAACTTCTTCAGCTTTTTCAGCCTTGTAACCCTTTGGTTTTGGATTTGGATCATATTTAGGTTCTTGTGCTGCATTCTTTGATTTGGACTTCTTTCCAGTACCAACGATTTCATCTTCATCATTACCAACAAGAGGAGCTTCATTAGCAATACCACCTTTTGGAGCTTCCACAACACCTAAACCTTTTTCACCTTTGGAACCATGGGCGAAATTACCTGCTAAATCTTCGATATCACTTTCTTTATCAGCTTTTGATCCAACTAAGGAGGCCAATTTATCGATGTTATGTTTGTTGGAATCTATGTTTGGGATATTAGGTTGCAGTGGAGAGTTTTTCACTATTTCATATTGAGGTTCTGCTGTTGGACTTAAATCTTGTGCTAACCATAAAATAGAAGTACCGAATAATACTAACAAAACAATGTATCCAAGTACCTTTCTTCGCGAAGTATTGAAAAAGTTGACAGTACTGATGTTATCATAAGGAGATGGTAACTTCTTCGAGGATGGTTTCATATAGTAAGGTCTTGGTAACCCATTATTTCTGTAAGTTCCTTGCATGTCTATATGGTATGTGTGGGGTCGGGGGTGGGGTTTTCTTTTGTCTTCAGATTTGTTTCAAGAAAAAAGTACGTGGCTAAATTTTGATGATGCTGTGAAAGATCGAAACTTTGAAAAGGTAATTCAAAATTATGATCAGTTAATATGATGGTTTTTCACGTGTAGCACACGAATATACCGGTTCTTATTTAAAGTTCAGTTATGCTGTTCAGCCTTCAACTATTAAATGGGCTGTTGGGTGAGATGTTATCCCAAAAAGATATTTTGTCCACTGGTACCACCGGGCTTACGTAAGACGGAAGTTTGCGTGTGTGCCTGGCTGTGGGGGTGGGTGTGTATGTATTGGTTTCAGGTCCCCTAAACCGTAGATCAATACCCAAAGAACAATTTAAAACAAGAAGATCTGCTTTTTGGAATTGAAACGGTCGTACGACTTGAAAAAAAGGTGTTGTCAGGAAACAACCGAAATATTGTTCCAAGCGAAGGTTGCGACTTGTACAAGCCAAATTGCATGTGAATCTGATAAGTCTAGGTCCTTTATAGATCCCCCAGTCCTATCAGTTTATCATTAGGAACGGTATTACTTCCGCTAGATTTAGTTAGCCTAGAATCGAGACTAAAACCCTGATTAGGGTCCATCGTAATATCAAAGTTCAATTTACGTTTTTACAGCACTTCCAAATTCCATTATTTGTTGCAAATCCCTCTACTTATATATACATATATTTTAATTGTCTCTATCTATGTGTATGCAAAGTGTGGTCGCCAAATACATTTCTGTTTTGCAACCGCCCAACTGCGACCACCAACTAATTAGCGAGTTATCGCCAATTGTCATGAAGTTGTTGTCGATGTTCGTTGGCTTGGCGGTAGCAACACCGCCGGCGTGTTTCTTAAGCTGTATCAACGAAGTGTCTGTATCATGCTCTTTTGAGCATGTCGATATTCAGTGTCTCTGTTCTAAAGAAGATTCGGTATTGGCGTGTCTTGTGGATATTTGTCCCTATGGTAAGTTTATAAGCGCCAGAGATCATTATTTGGGTACATGTATGGAGCACGGTAAACCCACCAAGACAAACCCTAACCCTCCACCAGCCAAGTACCTGCCGAAACCAGGCCCAGTACCGCCTATCACCACAGCACCGCCACGAAGTCAACTGCTGAGCGTACAAGTTCTGAACTCATTGGTTCCAACTTCTGACTCGCTGCTAATGACCACTAGCTCAATAAGCACAAGCGGTGACCAGATCAGTTCTTTAATCAACCTGCTGGTTCTTTCTCCCATTGCTTCATTGAATAGCAGCCAAACTAGCACATCTTCACTAGAGACCAAATCTAGCAAGTCCTCTACTCTCCCGTACAATGATATCAAGAGCAAATTGACCAAATTACACCGGTTAACTAACGAAGCGCATTTGATGTTGGAAAGATTGGAAAGACAAGGTACTACTTAATTCCACCACCTATCTACTTATCAACTTTGGCTGAAAAAATTTGCTTATGAGTCTTAGCATCAACACTGACATTAACCACACTCTCCTTTGGAACACTAACCAAACCAATTTCTCTTTTATGCAATTTTTGTGGATCAACTCTATCTAATGAATATTCGTAACCATTAGATAAAAGAATGTTCCCGAAAGGGTCAATGACAGTCAACACACCATCCAAGACACGAGAATCCTTAAGCTTGATCCGCAAAGTCGTACCAATAAATCGTTGAGTTGGTACTTTGGTTTCAGACATGATAAGGTATTAAAGATTATGTCATTATGTCATTTTCCAAATGATTCGTTTTTTGCCCTGTATGAAAAGGTTACCCGGTTTGCACTTACAACAGTATAAATAGAGAACCGATCGCGCCGCCATTTTTTGCTCATTAACATCAATCGCAGGTTCACTCTCTATAAAGGTTAATTTTACATATCGATTGTTAAGTTGACTGGAGTTCAATAGTGAATGAAAGCGTAGATCAACCACTAGTTGGAGCACGTTTCTGGGCGCCTGATGTTGACAAACTCATGGAACATTGGGAATCAGTTGTGACTAAATCTTGTAACCATAACCATAGTAGTAATTAAATTTTAGAATTTAAACAAAGCAAACCAAAGGAAAAATGGATCAAGAAACTCAAAAGAACGAACTTTCGTTGATATACTATGAATATCAAGCTTTCTTTCCTGAATGTAAGCTTCAATCAGGAATGAAAAGAGCTAGTGATTATTATAATCCTAGTGCTAAAACTCAAAATTATCTTGAAATTAAAACTATAAAAGGTGATACTTTGAAAGTATCTGTTGGTTTAAGTGGATGGTATTTGTTACAGCATGAAGCAGAAAGAACAAAGTATTATGAAACGTTTGAAACGTTGATGATGAATATATCTCCAGATTTTCAATCTCGGTTTGGAAATGAACTTACAAATAGACTAGAAATATTGAATCAGCTAAGTGATGATCAATAGATTATTCATTAGAAAGTGTAGATACAAAAGGAATGTATTTTTATCTACTAATACAGTGATCTTTGCTAGTATAACCATGAAATTGTAGTCTTCTTCTTGTAATATTAGGACATTATTAATTATAGTGACAGAAATAACGTCCCTAATCTCATTTGAAAAAAGTATGGATTCTTGCAAGTTTCTTCTTCTGTTGTGCTAAGTGAAAATTCTGGTATTTATTATATCCTGACACTGTGATTCTTCTACAGTTAATGCTCTTGATTTTTTTTTTTTTTGCTCTTTTGGTTCACTTGTTTGGTAGGTTTGTTGATATTATCAGATTTTGCACTTTGACTCCACGTTTTTCCTGGTTTACCTCTGTAACTTCTTTCTTTTATGTCTTCTTCAAGGTACCTGATAAAGGTATTCACCACTGTACTGTTCTACATCACTTCTGTCTACTTTTCTCTCTTTTCGTTTATATTAACGTTCAACTTCCAACCACGTCTATGTTCACGATGGTAGTTTCTTATTTACATGACTATTTACTTTGCTTCTTCAGCCCTTCTATTCTTCTTGTTTTGACGTTTTATCGAGGCTTCAATATCATCCACATCAAGCTTGGTGTTTCTAATATAGTATTGCTTGGCTCTTGGTAAGTATTGCTTTGGCTTTTGAATAAGTTCGATATTTCTAAGTTTTGGACTGAAAACAGGAATTCTAATTTCACAACCGATTCTATTGATTTTGTTTCTTATTAAGATATTGGTTCCAACATTATTAATACCTCTTTTAATACCCACAACTCTACCAATAACATCAGTTCTGTCAAGGTAAGTAACTTTAATGATATCACCAGCTCTTAAACCGGTTTTGGAATCAACCAATGCTCTTCTCTTTCCAGTAGGATCGTACTTTTGTAATAATTGCTTGTGTAAGAAAGTGATGGCGTTTTCTCCTCCTCTTTTCTTTGGTAATGGTTCATAAACAGTTGAAACAGCTATTGATTGGTTAGTATGAATTGTCAAGGTGAAAAATCGTTGATATGATCAAATGATCGAATTATCGTCTGATTTCAAATTTAAACTTACGCTTTCTTATTGGGACAAAAGTTCTCACACTTTGTAAGGTGTTTCTTAAGCTTGGGAACACTCCCTTTCCACTAATAAGACCAAACATGATGGTGGTGTTCTGGTGATCAGATTTTTTTCATTGATGAGAATTTTACACTCCCACTACGAGTCGCACCACGACAGGTGAGAATCACACTGGGTGTCTCAGTAAGATAGGGGAGACTTAGTGCGACACCACCAAGGAGAGATTTAAGTGCAATAAATATAGGAAAACTCAAAATAAAGATTAGAGTTATTTTAATCTTTAAATTTGGGTTAGTTATTTTTTGGTGCCAAAATCGCTTTTCTTACCCATTTTCCTGTGTCTTTTTAAGTGGTGAAATAAGTAGTGAAGTCTATCTTTAAACGAGCCTTCATTATCAGAAATACCCAAAGTATATAACTATTAAAATAGGATCTACCTTTTGAAATTTCGAGATCTTTTGACTCCTAAATACCGCTTTTCATTTCTTACTCTTTCTAATCTTACACTTTATTCTTACTAGTTTACCCTGATTTATTATAGACTACTTAATACTGTAGGCCTCACAAACATCTGTTTGAATATGCTAATTAATATACAATGACATGAACTGGAACATAGGTTGGTACCAGAAAACAAATACTGAGTTTTTGAATACACTTGTCCCAATGTTCCATTCTCTGGTTTTCTGGAATAATTCCTTAGAAACGAGGACGTCTCTTTCTACCAGTGAAACTGGAATCAAGGGCAACCTTCTTACCTCTTCTTCTCATGGTTTCCTTCTTTCTGTTGATGAAATCCTTCTTACTTTCTAATTTCTTAAGTAATTTCTTGTTTGGTTTCTTGACGTGTTCTGGAGCATCCATTTGAGCACCAGCCAAATTAATGTTTCTTTCAGTAGAACCAGCAGTTAATACTAAATAGTATTTCTTGTGTCTCTTAGAATCTGGATCATCAATAATTAAACCACCACCAAAACCGGCCACTTTAGCACAACTTAAAATGGTTTCAGTTTGAGAATCATTCATTGGATAAAATTGAGCCACAAATTTACCTCCTCTCTTTAATGATGCATATAAAGTATTGAAAAAAGTAAGAGTTCTCTTCTTTGGATCAACATTGGAAGTATCAGCGTTACAAAGCCATTGAATAGCAGAAATGGAAATGGCTGCATCAAAAGTACCTGCTCTAAATGGAACTCCATTTCCTAAATCACTTAAAAAGAGATCACCTTCCACTTCTCTATCCAATCCGGTGGCCAACATACTTGGTGAAATATCCATACCAACCCAGTTGTAACCTTCTTCGGTAAGGATTTCTCCCGATAATCCAGAACCACATCCTAAATCAAGAATAAAGTGGGGGTCTTGAACTTCCAAGTTAAGTAATTCCAAGGCTCTTAAGGTCATTTTGGCTTGAATGTGCTGCACACGTGTGGAGGAAGTATACTTGTGTGATTCGTCATCGTTATAGAACACCTCTGGTGGGGCGATCTGTTCAGGTCTAGACATTTTGGTGGTGTATAGTGTAAAGTTAGTAGAGTTGATGTATGTGATGATAAAAATTATCAAGAGAGATGCGATGGCGGGTCACGTGAGTGGTGATGGTCAACTTGTCTAGTTAGCATTAGTTAAGCTGGGGGTTAGACAAGTTGAAAGGGAGATGATCAAGTTAGAGATTATGGTTATTGTCGAGGGAGTCAAATGATAGAGGTTGTGTGGTTCGGTTGCTTGAGTTTTTTGGATGTTTTGTGGGTCACTGTTCCAGAAGCCTCTATGGTTTCGCACCATAATTACACAAGTAGATTTCGCAGCTAAAGACAAGAGAAGAAACAAGCACAAATGATTAGAAAATGTCTGAAGGAATTTATGCTTATTTGACCATTTGAGTGTAAATAAGCGTTGTAGAGTTTAGTTCTTCTCGGTGCTGTAAATTCTTTGGTATTTTTGGTAAGTGTAGTCTTACCTAATTGTTTAGTAATATATGGGAAAGTATGACTACTGACCATCTACAGCAATAATATACCGAGTTGTTTAGACGAGTTGCTGCTTTGGGATTTCAAGAAAGTTAAAAGGAAGCTATAAACAAAAAGTTCAACTTTTACTCATTTTTCTTTAAAATAACAATATCGTCAAATTTTCAAAATTTTCCAATTAATCCAAATAATTGAATAACCTTTTATCGGTTGACTACATTACAATTATTATTCTATAATTATTTATTCGTTTCGAATTTATACAGAGTAGCACGCTACTTGATCGTTGGTATAATTTAAAAATGGAATTCTTCATCATCATAACTCCTCTTCTCCTTATTTCTGGCATTATTGTAGTTTGGAGGAGAGAAATCGAGATCATCTTCATTTTCAAAAGATTCTTTGGTTTGTATGGTGTAACGATCATCAGTTTCGTATTCGTATTCTTCTTCTTCTTCAATATCACCTTCTTCATATTCATTATCAGAGACATATTGAGATTGTTCAGCAGTAATAATGGCTCTAACCTTCTTTGGTAATCTATCTGGTCTGTAGAATCTCAAGTCAACTCTACCAACAATATAGAGAGCATTAATGGTAGCTTCGAAAAGACCCCAATTAAGATACATTGCAACCGGGTGACATAATGGTCCACTTTGGTAATGGTATTTACCTTGGAAAACCACAATTGCCCGCAAAAGTGCTCCCACCAAGAGCAAAAGAGAAGTAGTAGCAATGATCATAATAGAAGTATTATGAGTTAAATCACCTCTTTCTTTAGTCAAACCTTCAACCATATTATAATGATGATGAGTAGCAGCTATAACTCTAATGGCATGACGATGATTGTGATTTCTCTTCATAAAAGTTTCTTCTGCTTCACGAGCAGCACCAGCCTTAACAAAATAAAATGGATTGAAAGATTTAATCCACCATGGTTGATAAGTATATAACTTTTCGTCCTTTTCAGTTGGCATAAAGAAGTATGCAAGACACGTTAAAGCAATAGCAGCCACTGCATATAAAGCAATTAAAATAGAAGTGGCTTCAACAACCTTCTTCCATCTACCGAAACTTTCTTCAGATAAGAAATTAACGTATGGAACAGCAGAAGCTAAAATTGTCATAGCAACAAGAATTGCCACAAAGACGTAAAGGGTAATCATAGTATTCCAGAATAAACGACGAGAACCACCCACTGGATGTCTCCAAGTGAAAATACGTTGAGCTAAAATTAAATTGAATGAGGAAAGAACAATAGATGGTAAAATCAAAAAGGTTTCATTGGTAATACCAATAGTAGAATTATATAATTGAGGAATCCAATAAATTCTAAGAGTGAAACCAATGACTTTCATCATACAATACCACATCCAACCTAAAGTTAACCAGAAATAGTGACCACGAGAGCAATTGACGATAAAGATACCTAAATGAATTAGCATTAAGACACCAAAAACAGCTGCAAAAATGGCTGAAGGTACAACATCACTTTGCACCGGATAATTTCCGAATAAATTAATTTGATAATGGTTATTGAAATCGATAAGAATTGGAGGAATACCACCCATTAAATTTTGTGCTTGCATGGATAATAAATGTGATCCAGTACCATATGCTGGATTATCATTTTGGTATAACAAAAGGTTCATTAACCCTCTTGCGGCAGTGTAATCTTCAAAATCACCTACCGAAGACATTATAAAGACTTGTGAAGAAATAAAATATTAGAATGTGATTTTTCTTTGAAGATTTATTTTAAAGTGAATAGACACAATAAATCAGTGTTTTGAAATAAATATTAGGTTGAGAATTTTGACAGTTGAAATTGAATAGAATAAAAGTTCAATGTGACTCCTTATTTTGGTTAAACGAAGACCGTATCGATCAGGTACAACTAATTTTGTTGGTATAAAGTGGAGTAAAACAACAGGAATAAAATTCAACAAGTTTATAGTAATTATCACAGCGATGAGATAGTTTTAGAAAAGTCTCATGCGGATTCAATCATGTATTTATTGGAAATATTGTATTCTGTAATTTTTAAAGACTTGGTAGACTCGACTTGCCTAATTAAGACATAATTTGTTGCAGATAGATCACATTTCCTAATTGGGAACCAGGCTGCGAGTCCTCTTTCTCAATTGGGACCCAGAAGTTAGTGGGAACCAAGACCAGTTTGAATTAAAGTCTACAAGAGGGGCTGGAACGGGGTACTGGTTCACCATTCATTTAACACTTTTGGACAGAGTTGAGGTTAAATAAAATTCAACTGAAAGTCGAATTGTTATTGTCATTTCTTCCATGTCAACCTTTATGGTTTTGATGGCATGTTTCTACGGTTAGTACATTTTTTAAGGTTACCTCTCAAGTGGTTCCGGTTATTCCCTTACTTATGCCGGTGGAGCTAAACGATAGTGTTTGTTATTCCCATCCACTAATTCAGAAACTTTGACTTAGTCTACTGCAACTTCTCACGTTCTTGGTGTTGCCGTAGAACTATACTTCCTAATGAGGAAATTTTATCACGTGATGTAATTGGCACTTTTATTCTTTCAAAATAAAACAAAGGGCCATAAAAGATTCACAATAATTGGAGTGGTTTGTTACTTGGTCCCATAATGTCTTCTCTGTCATTCAAGTCATTCAAGTGTCTTATTTCCATTAGGCCCCTATAACTCGTAAATTAACCTTTTTCCTAATTTGTTAATTAAACCCATAATCAATTACACCTGTCATCCCATTAACTTCTTTCTCTTTAAATGTTCGCACTAATTTCATTAATATTTGGTGAGCCTAAATTAACGTTTTTAGACTACACTAAATGTTTATTTCCGATAGGGCCATTCACTTTTTTCTTCCTTCTTCCCCGTTTACATTTCAGTTCAGGCCGGGCGTGGACTAAAATATCTCCCCTCTCTTGTCACTCTAGCACACACACTGGCCACTTGGTTTCTCCTTAATACTTCAATCTGATTGGCGCCAAACGTTTTTGTGGTCTTGTCAAAAATGCCTTGCCATGCTCTCTTTCCTCACAAACTGTCTATCACCTATTGACATATATTACCCCACGTGATACGAGATCACCTGACTGTCGCGTCACCTGCTGCAATATCAACCGAACTACAACCTAAACAACTTTACCCTGATTATATTGATAATGCCTACGGCCGAAATCGACTATTCAGTAGCCAATCAGATCCTAAATGAGCAAGAAGTCTCCTCCAGTAGCTCCGCCGGTGACTCACCATCCCTTGATAACATTATCTCCACTCCTTATGGTTTGTCTATCATTGAAATCCAAGGTGAATTGAACTTACCTACACAACTACCAGTTCCAGGTCATAGTAATGCCGAATACGTACTGAACTTTATAACCGTTGATGAAATTTATCATGCTGTGAAGTTTGGAACTCTTGAGTTTGACCCGAATGACCATAAAAAAGTCACTTTGTTTATTGGTAAATCTCAAAGATTATTAGGGTCTTTAAAGAAAATGGATCCTCCGTTAGCGGTATTGAGAGTACCACTTGGAGAGACCATGGAAGAAAACCACGAAAAGATTAAGATGGTCGATATCATACGAAACAAAATTATCTTTCAGCAAAGACCACTTCCAATCATGTAAACTATTAGAGGCTAATAATCATCAAATTATGATGAAATTACAGAATTATCACCAAGTTCAAAAAGCAATATACTGTGTGTGACATTTACTTAATGCTTATGGAAATTTTTCATTTGCTCAGAGATTTTCAAAGATGACTGATCAGGTACTAGACAGGGTCCTAATGTCACTTGTCATATTATCACATGTTGCTTTAGAGGATTAGAGGATACAACAATAAGCGAGTGTATAAGCGAGGTTTATTTGACATAACGGTACTCCTACATTATTGTCTTACCCGAAAGGGGTATTTCTGAACTAAGGTTGGGTTATGTTGCTACTACTGACATACAGAACCAGTTAAATAAAAATACTATTCCAGTCGGCATATAAGCCTCTTCATTAAAAAAATCACAGGCAAATCCGAACATCCTCGTAAAGGTTATGGTCTCATCTCAAATAATAAAGATAATAAGACAATAAGGTGAAACTCAGCAGTATACCGAGAACAAAACCCATCATCACCCATGTGCTTCCTATTTCACTGAAAAAAATCGTGGATGAAACAAACCTCAAGACCTCGGCCAATAAACCACAATTCAAATCGATACTACAATTGATACAATTACATTCGATAGTATAATAAAACTGGATAAAATGGATTCTAATAAATTATTAATATATATCATGTATCACAAAACATCAAAAATTCGTTTCATTCAATGAAAGAATTATATCTTTGCCTTTACCTTTTCAACATTTCTATGTCCCCAGGTAAGAGTAGCACCATAGGAAAATTCATCATCAACATTAATTGAATTCTTGTAGATCTTTAAAATATCGGCATCGGAAAATCCCAATTGATTCTTGAAATAATTAACCACACCATCGTACTTTTCATTAAACATTTCTATAGTTGCCAACATTGCTTCATATCTTGAACTAATCAAATTTAAGAATCCTTCTTCTTCAACATTCCAATTCTTTCTACCTTGACCAATTAAATCTTCAATATCTCCAACGTTTTCCATCTTGGCCTTTAAGGTACGAACGGTATCAGTGAATTGGGCTTTAAGTTTAGGATGTTCCAGCTTTAATCCAATTGTAGTCAATTCATATTCTCTTGCAATGGTATCTTTATCAACACCCAATAATAATAACAATAACATACCAATGATTCCTGTACGATCTTTACCAGCAGTACAATGGAAAACAAATGGGTCATTATGATCACGGATGTATTCGAAAATGGTTTTAAAAGAATGAACTCCCATTTCTAACATATTTTCATAAACATCAACATAAGTATACCAACTAGTCATTAAATTGGTATATCTTAAAGCAATTGATTGTGGAGAGTAATCATCTTTTCTAAAGACTGGAGCATGAATACGAGTAATACCATACTTTTCTAAGTTTTCAGGAACTCCAGCCTTTTCACATTCACCATCTGATCTAAGATCAAATATGGTTTTAATACCAAGTCGTTGTAATGTTTTTAAACCATTATCGGTAATTTGTGACATATTTGCACCTCTAAAAAATTTATGAGGTTTAACATAATACGTATGTTTAGTAGTGGAATCCAAAGTATATCTTGGACTAGTAACATGCCAACCACCAAGATCTCTAAAATTATTAACACCATCAACATTCTTCCATCTTGGTAAAAGTCCAACATCCATATTAGCAGAAGCAAATCTTTGTAATTCTCTTTCATGACCAAGAAATTCAATCATTAAATCAGTAACATGGAAATTATAATTGACTAATTTCTTCTTATTAATTGGATAATTATGAGGATTAAAATCTTCAGCATCCATTGCATTTTTAATTTGTTGAGTACCATAGAAATTATGATCAGCACCAGGAACAATCTTTAAAACATGAGAGAAAGCACCTCTTGATAATTGATTGGACCATGCAGCAATATCTTCTAAAGGAATGACAATATCATGAAGACCAAAAATAGTCATACAAGACCAATCCAATGCAAGATTACGAACTCCTGATAAATCAGCAGTAGCTAAAGATTCCAATTCAGCTCTTGGGAAATTGACAGTAACAATTTTACCAAATCTAATCATCTGTTGAGGAACAAAATCCCATTCTGCATCCTTTGGATATCTATCATAAACAGTTTCTGAATGGTAACGACCAGAACAATTGATTAAATTTGGAACCACAATGGCTTTATGACTATCAGAAGATTTTAAAAGTTTATCTTGACCAATTGCCCACATATACATGGCAACAGAACCTCTTGAATGAGAAATAATGGCAGATAAAGTGAAATTTATATTAACAGCATTTTTAGAACCATCAAGTAAATATTCAGCAGCTACTTGAATATCTTCAATATCTTGTTCCAAAACTCTACCTTTATTAGGATCAGCATTATCAGGAGAATCACCACAACCTCTAAAATCAATCCGAAGAGAATAAATACCTAATTCTGCAGCTAATCTATGAGCCAAAGATTTTTGATAAATATAATTTCTATGACCACCTTGACCATGAAGAATTAATGCCACTTTATGAGTACCTGGAGCATAACCATCAGTAAATGGATTATCAGCATCAACAGAATGTGGTACTGCAATTGTACCAACCACTCCATTTGGAAGAGTAATCTCTATTTCCCGGGGTACAGGAAATACTGGGGATGGTGGTGGGGGAAAAATAACTTCTTTGACCATACTTAACAAAAGAAAGAAAGAACGAGACTTTATTTGACACTAACAGTTGAAAAAAGGGGAAACGAAACAGTACTGATGATAGGAAAATACAAGCTTTGATGTTTTTGAAAAAAAAAAGCTAATAATGTAATTGAAAATAATAAATATGTGAAAATGGAATGTCAAATCACAAGACTGTGAAAACTTAACCGAGCTTAACTAGAATTGCTGGGTAAAATGAGAAATCAGAAATGAGAAATTAAGATTGGGGAAGGGTGTGTGTGAACGTTTTATGTATTACCCCAATAAAATGAACCTTTAGACCGCGGAACTAGGTGTAGTGGGGCCTATATGAAGGAGGGATCAACCGGGGTTAGCCATTGATTATTATTGATTTATTGAGTTTTAGTGCGAACATTTTTAGTGGGAACAATTACTGAGCCTCTCACTAAACTTTAACTAAGTTAGTGAGAAATGGTGTGAGAGTGCGGAAAATACGATAAAATTAGCGACAAAATCAGGGGAAAATTGTTCACTTTTTGCTGACATTGCTCCACAGGTTACCAAGTGAAAATCATGGATATTGCGATTACCATTTAATTCTTTTATCGTTACTCATTATTTTTAGATGCACAAGTGATGGATAAGTGGGGTAATGACAGAGATACCTTTGAACAGTTAGGTAGAATCCTTCATGAGAAACATCTGGACCAACTATCAACACAATTGAGTGTTATTCAATCAGTGCTTATCAATTTTGCCCATGAACATGAACAAGAAATCAAGCGCAATAGTGAATTTAGGGGCAAATTCACAAGAATTTGTGAAGTAGTGGGAGTGGATGTATTAGAATTGGTGTTAACTACAAGCAAGAAATCAGATAATTATCTAATTGCTCTTTCTGTTCGTATAGTAGAGATTTCAGAAGAAACTAGAGATATTAATGGTGGTTTGATCTCCATCACCGAAATGATCTCAATTTTACAATCGAAAAATGTACCGATTTCAGCCACAGAATCCGATATTGAAGCTTCAGTTAATATCCTTAATGATCTAGGTAAAGGCTTTGAAGTACTCAATATCAATGGTAAAAAGTGGGTTAGATCTTCTGGTTCCAGTATATCTAATGATCAGAAAAAGATCTACGAATTGAGCTCCTTTATGGGTGGTTATGTCTCATACAGGTTACTTAGAGATAATTACGATTGGGATAGTGTTAGATGCAAAACTGTGATTGACGAAATGATCATGAACGGATTGTTGTGGGTCGACCGTCAAGGGGATGAAAACTTGTACTGGGAACCATCCTGGATCTCAAGAACCAGTTAAAATCAACTCGATCTAAACCAACCGGAAGACTTGGTTTGACAAAATATTGAAACTACCATTAACTTACGACAAGTATCAATATAAAGATCTTATTCATCCCGATCCAGTCTTCCGATCCTTCATCTCATGCATGGTACCTGAGTACCCATTATATTCTGCAACGCACCATCCACTTCTACGATTTACGAAACTTTATAGCATACTGGTATCCCATGATCCAGCTAGTCCATTTCTATTAACTCTATCATTAATCGTTCTATATGACTTCTTTTGTGAATAATTATAGCATTCTAATTTGAGTAATTTATATAACTCATGTAGTTGATTAACCTGTATTTTTCTTCGTGAATTTTAATGATTTTAATAATAAATCAATTATTGAGTACTATCCACACTCATCAGCTTTCTTTCTTCTTCTTCTTCTCTTAATCTTGCCTTTTCTTCATTTCTCTTTTGCTTTTTAACCTTATGTTTGGCATTAACCACTTCAAATGATTCTCCCATTTCTTTATCGGCAATCTTAATGTATTTGGTGTAGTTTCTACCACTACCATTACCCACATTAATGATACCACATCCTGGAGCACTCTTAAGCTTATCAGCATCTTTAAGGAAAATCTTTTCCATCATAGTAACTATACTGGATTTCACTTGGTAATCAAGAGCAACACCTTTGAAGTTGGTAAAACATTTCAATAATTTATTTTGGTTGCTGAGTTCCACTGGCGCTTTCCATTCCATATCTTCATATTTACAATCGTATAATACCAAAGGTATATCGTTAGCCATTTCATAATGAGGTTTGCCCTTGAATTTATTCACATCCAAAAGATCGGTAATAATGCTTGGTTCTTCTAATTTTTGTCCAATTAAAAATAACACTCCCATCATACATCTAACTTGATGCCAGAGGAAAGCACTTCCTTTCAAGTCGAAGTAATAGAATTCGTCATCTAATTGTTCAATATTAGCACTGAGGATATTTCTCATATAATTAGTGATTTGTTTAGATCCATCGATCTTACAGTAGTGTCTGAAATCATGTAACCCTTCATAAAGTTTGGCAGCTTTAGCCATTCTTTCAATATCCAAATCATCTTTCTTGAATAAATATTTGTAATGTCTGTATTCACAACTGAATCTAGCATCGAAACCTTCAGGTGGTCTTAAACAAATGGAGGTGACTCTGATATCAGAAGGTAATAAAGAGTTCAAAATACTCATATATGGGATTTCTTTGCCATCATTTTCAGCCAATTGTTGTTCTTCATCAGTTAATGCAGATCTAAGATTAAGGGCAATCACTTGGTTCATGGCACTAACTCCCTTATCGGTTCTACCACATCTGCTGAATTTACATCCGGAAGGATCAATATCTTTAATTAATTTTGCCTTTACCATAGCGTCTAATAATTCAAATTCAATGGTATTCTTTGGAGTAGGTTCATATTGGAATGCTAAACCAGAATAGTTCCATCCCAAATAAGCAAACTTCAACGCCACGTATCTGGTATTATGTTTTGAAAAGTCAAATGGTTTTTGTTTCTTTACCTTACCGCCAGTAGCTGGGTTTTCCAACTCATTGATTCTTTTGATAAGTTGTTCTTTGGTCCACAGACTATAGTCTGGCTGTTCGGCTTTCATGGTACTAAAGGTTCTTTTGATCATCGAGGAAAGTCTTAACATGAAATCAAAAGAAAAAAAATATTAATAATCACAACAGTGTCGCCTGTTGGTGAAAGTGGATATAATTTGGCACTGGTGAAAGTTGGAGATTGTGCTTTGAACTAAAGGTTAGTTTGTGTAGATAGTGACAATTTAGTCGCACTGGAGATGAGTCCAAATTTTCGCTCATCGCTAAGTCTCGCCAAATCAGGGAATCACAGTCTCGGTATAAGAATAAGTGATTCATTGAAAGAACACTACTGATATTTCCAATTGTGTTAATAACGAGATATTAACTTATTTTGGTAGTTACTAATTTATCTACGTTATCTTCTATTTTTTTCTGACTTTTTTTTGGCCCAAATACCTCACCTCTTTCTATCACTTCTACTGGTTGTGTATATATTTTTCAGTAGGTCTCAGTCTCATCTCATCGCCATCAACTAAACTAAACTAAACTAAACCAAACCAACTAATTAATTAAACGGTATAACCATGTCAGCTATGGAGACGAAAAAAGGGTCTCTTACGTGGGAGAACCTCAAGTATGACCTCCATCCATGGATCAAAGAAGCCATCAAGTCCCTCGGGTTCCCTACCATGACTCCAGTCCAAGCATCTACTATTCCATTATTGAGTGGTAATAAAGATGTGGTGGTAGAAGCAGTCACTGGTTCTGGTAAAACCCTTGCATTCACCATTCCAGTACTTCAAAAGGTCTCCGATTTCATGTACAGCATAGACGAAGAAGGCGAAGTCAATGGACCTCCTAAAAAGGGCCATATGCTTTCAGTGGTATTATCACCAACTAGAGAATTGGCTAGTCAAATCCAAAGTGTATTCAAAACCGTATTGGAATTCTTACCTGAAGATAAAGCCCCTATAAAGACCCAACTCTTGATTGGTTCCATTTCCAACGTCCGTGAAGATATTAATTATTTCCTTGAAAAGAGACCTCAAATCTTGATCGCTACTCCTGGAAGAATGTTGGACTTTTTATCCTCAAACTATGTCAAGACTTCACTGGTGGAAATTGCTATTTTGGATGAGGCTGATAAATTATTGGATATTTCTTTCAAAAACGATGTGGTATCTATTCTTAAAAAATTACCTAAACAAAGAAGAACTGGTCTCTTCTCTGCTACCATCTCTTCAGCTGGTGATGCTATTTTCACCACTGGTATGAATAATCCAGTTAAAGTTTCTGTTAAATCAAAGAACCTTTCCAATAATGCAGCTCCATCCTCCTTGCTGATTTCATATATGTTCACCAATCCAGAACAAAAAATCACCACCTTATTAAAACTTCTTGGTGATTATCAATTTAAAAAATCCATTGTCTATTTCCCAACCTGTACTTCAGTGAAATATTTCTATTCCGTGTTTGGAAATTTGGTAGATGATTCCAACCTTAATTTCTATTCTTTACATGGTCAATTAGCATCTAAACCAAGATTGAAGACTCTTCAAAATTTTACTGAAGCTGATTCTTCTTCTGGTAAATATATTCTTATGACTACTGATGTTGCAGCCAGAGGTATTGATATTCCAGATGTGGATCTTGTTATTCAAATTGATCCACCTACTGATCCAGATGTGTTTTTACATAGATGTGGTCGTACCGGTAGAGCCAACAAAGTGGGTCAAGCTATTGTGATGTTGGATGCCAATAATATCGAAGAAAATTACGTTGATTTCATGGAAGTTAAAGGTGTGGCTATGAAAGAAATGGATCCTCCAAAGGTTCCAGCCCATGAAACCTTCTCCCAAAAATTCAGAGACTTCCAACTTCAAGATAGAGCCAGACACGAATTGGCTGTGAAATCATATGTTGGATTTGTTCGTTACTATTCTAAGCATATGGCCCATTCTATTTTCAGAATGCAACAACTTGATTACCTCGGTATAGCCAAGATGTATGGATTATTAAGACTTCCAAAAATGCCAGAAACAAAATATATTACTAATGATGATATGCCAGAAGATGGTTGGTTAGGTGAACCAATTGATATGGATAAATATAAATATTCTAATAAGGAAAAAGAACAATCTCGGGTGGATAACTTAGAATCTGACAAGTTACAAAAAATATCTGAAGCCAAGAAACGTAAAGAACTTAAGGTTAAGAATGAAGCTTGGTCCAGTAAAACTGAAAAGAAAGAAACCAAGGGTGAAAGAAAAGAAAAGATGAAGAGAAAGAGAGAAGCCATTGAAAAGAAAATCATGGAAGAAGACTCTGAAGAGGAAGAAACTGTGGAAGACTGGAAGGATATTGTTAAGAGCAATAAGAAGAAAAAGAGTAACACTGGTATCCTGGCTTTTGAAGGATTATAATCGATTTTTCATTACATTTTAATGTGTTTTTTTATTGCATCATTTTGGGGGTATTATAATTATTAGAGCCTATATACGATATAGATGTGCATTATAGCATTCCTATCTGCCAAGCCGCCTAGCGGTCTATAGAAAGGTCAAAAATATGAAACGATATATGACTTAAAATAGTAGCTTTAGATGATGAATAGCCATTTTCTTTGATTTTTGGTGTGACTTAACAATTATACTATTAAAAAAATTAACTCACTAGCAAAGTAAACTAGATTGATTTACTTTACTTCTATCACTTCTGATTTGATTTACCGTTAATTTTATATCTTCCACTTCTCACTGACTGATCTAATTCCATCAAACACGAATAAGTTATCAAGAGGAGTATATTGGGAAGTGGCCAATTTCAAGACTTCTTGACTAACGATTCCTCCCATTAAACTATTAAGATTATGATAATTTTGAGTATTATGACTTAAGACTTCTTGGAATGTGGTATTTATGGATTGGGGAATAGAATCAGTGGAAAAAATTTGAAGAAACAATTGTTTGAATCTATCAAAATCGGTAATAGATGGTTTGGAATTGAATTTTTCAATGTATGCATTATAAGTAAGAATTGAAAAATAAACTCCAAGAGTGTTATATTCTTCTTGAGATGTAATATCGGAATTGATCAATTCTTGTAATAAATTAGGAGCATAAAGTTCTTTAGAACCTTGACTAACGTATAACAATTGGGAATTTTTACAGAAACTTGAAATGGATTCATCATTAACTTCATCTTGAGATCTCCCTATTGACTCAAGGATTTTTATCACTTCGTGAGTGAATAATCTTTGATCTTTTAATGCTTTTTCACGATACAAGTTTTGTAATTTGATATAACTTGACGTATCAGATGCCATATCTGGTAAATTTCCAGGTAAAGGAAGTTGATTATTGTTTAAAGAAACAAAATTCTTTAATGCTTTGATATAAATCCAAAATATTGGAGTTGTTAAACTTAAATTATCATCATGAATCTTTGAATTTTCAAATAAATTAACAATTGAATTTGGAATCTGAGTTGTTTGTAATGCACGATGAATGGAGTTGGAAGCTTCAATAAAATTGGCTTCCAATTTAAAATTTCTAGAGAACGATTCGATTAATTTTCTAAATTCTTTCTTTTCACCATAATTTTGAGGTGGTAAATTATTATGAGTTGATTTCCAGGCTTGTAAAGTTTTGATATAAATCACAATATAAGGGACATGAGCATGATCTTGATCTGATAATGAGGACATATTAATAGAATCGACGTATTGTTGAAGTTCGGGCCAAGGAGAATCAATTCTTAGATCATATAACCTGGAAGGATCATGAGTTTCAATCACAGTTACCTCATTAGCAATCAAATTGACTGAACCGTAGAATCCAATTGAATTAACGATTAATAAAGGAATTTTCTTTTCCCAAAGGATATCTTTAAGGATATTCAAATCGGTTGAATAATCAGAAATGATAACCACATTGAATTGGTCCCAGAACAGAGATTCCACTTTTTTTATTACATTATGAATGGATTGAGAAATCGAATGTCCATCAACATCAGCATTCAATTCACTTAAATTGGTTGCAATACTTGAAGCAATACTTTGGCCCAAGTTTTCTCTTTTTAAGAAAAAGTTACCGGATAAGTCTTGTTGTGATACTAATTTGTCATCAATGATAGTGAAGCTTCCAATACCTGGTAAAACCAAGTTCTTTAAGATTTCTGACCCTGTGGCAGAACCATTGATCAAACAGATATGTGAACTTTCGAGATTTGCTTGACCAGTTGAAGCCCAAAGTCTCAATTGACGATCGTATTTGGTTTCTTTATCAATCATGAGATTTGGGTGTGGTTTTGAGTATTGTTTTTTTGATAGATATAAATGAGTGTATATTGAAACCAATTAGTCTCGAGCAATGCTAAAAATGATTGATTATGAAGAACGATTGATAACGTAACGGGTATTAACGTGTTTATTGGTGTCGTTGATGTCGACGAAGATGTTGACCTTAAACCTGTTGTTGTTATTTTTCGATTAAAAGAAAAACAGAGATGAGATCCTAAAGATTGATAAGTGAAACCCCCTTTTTCGAAAATTTTGATCCAGTTCTTGTTTCGTTATAGATATTTTTTTATATTGTTACTTTTAAATGGAGACCAGCCCTTTTTGAAAGCAAGTAATTTTTAAAAAAAAATGATGAAAGATAAAAACAAAAATCAAATTGAAGAATAGAAGGTAAGGAAGAAGTTAACTAGAAGTATAGAAGACAATTTGTTGATGGATAAAGGATTATGCAAATGTATCGGTTGGGAGAAGTGCAGGATTCATACACACATGAGGTTAGACGAGCCACCGTCAAAAAACAAAAAAAAAAATAACACACCTAAGTGAGTGAAAAAACCAGATTAATAGTAACAAAAATACCAGTTTCTCACTAATCAGGAAGGAATCAAGTGAGGGAAGGCTAAAAAGATAAAAACGACGCGAAATATTATCTAATATGAAAGGGGCTGCTAACACAAAATATGACTAAAAGTTAAAGAAATGATAAATAAAATCGTTAATAAAAGTAGACGGTGAAATACCGACAAATGGAAAAGGTCCAGATCGAGGCAATGGACCACCATTAAAAAAAAATAATAAAGGGGAACACCCAGTCAACTAGTTAATTAGTCACTTGGTCAATTGGTCAATTATAGTGAGCAGGAATTTATAGGTACTAATAAGAATTGAGTAAATTGAATAAAAACGGTTGGTGTGTTAATTAATGCAATGGGGCTAATGTTATTTTACTGGGGTTAAACGTTTTATATTCTGTACATATTCGAACCAGATTTCCCTAACTAGCATATCTATAGTGGGTACAGGTGAAATAGAGAAAAGAAAGAAAATAAAAAACACAATTACGTAAAATAAATTAATATGAAGAAAGGCAAGAAATTTTAAAAATATTAGTGGTGATAATAAGGGTCCCTTTGTTTTTAATCCGTAAAGAAATTATGCCCCGTAAATCAGTGGCACCAGATGAAAAAAAAAGAATTGAAAATCAAATATCGAAAATTATTACTGAGTTGAATGTAACAAATCAGTTTATTATGATATTATGATATGCTGACAACCTAGTAAATAATTATTTAGCTATGATTGGATTGGGGGGGGCTTTTTTTTTGGCGTAGAGACACCAACTAACCAACTACAAACGAGGCTTAAGTATGCCTTTACCCAGGAGTAAATTCTGTTTGAAGTCGCCTTAGTCGATTCGAGGTACACAAAT
This sequence comes from Suhomyces taliae, assembly GCA_030572155.1. Lineage (NCBI taxonomy): Eukaryota > Fungi > Ascomycota > Pichiomycetes > Serinales > Debaryomycetaceae > Suhomyces > Suhomyces taliae. Next base: position 486,700 of record JAJLZJ010000001.1, on the reverse strand, counting down.
GGCTAAGCTTAAGTAAAAAATCATACACAAATAGAGTGAGGTGATAGAAAAATACTACTGTACCCCAAATACCCCCATCGTAAAGAAAGTATTGTCAAAATTGTCAAAGAAATCAAAATCGTATGTATGACCTATTTTTTGATTTCTGTTTTTTTTTTTTTCTTTCTTGCTGTTCTGTGTCTAACTCCTTTCATCCTCATCGTTTGCCTCACAATATTTTTGTGGTTGCCTTCATTGACCTGTATAATTCATCATCATCTCCTTCCATCGAGAATATACTAGAACCGCCCGACAAAAGAAACCAATGGAAGCAGAAAAAAGTAATTACGTCAGCTGCTATTGACCCAAGCAAGCCGAGGCAAACATCCATCAAAAATTGCCAGCAATTGACAAAAAAAACCAAAAACAAGCCCAATTGAACTCACTCAATATGTCTATATAGAAATGTAGAAAGTTTACCAAATCAGATCAATTGGTTGGGTCAATGTCTCACTTCTTTTACTATTGATTTAACGGTTCTTTTTTAACCAATTTTAAGGCACCCTGCCGTTTGAAACAAAAAAAATCCTCACATGCGACGTCACGTGAATGGACAACCATAGAAACTGAAAAAAGATGCGCGCTTATCATCGGATCATCCATTACGCCTCCCAGCACGTGCGTCCGGGTAACAGTCATCACAAATTTTTTTTGGTGAAAAAATTTTATCTCATCCAACTGCTTTATAAGAAACGTTTCTCACATTTTTTGATACTCTTCTTTTCTTCAACATTGGAAAATGTCTGCTGCCAGTGAATCAAAATACTCTGCAGAAGTTCTTCACGAATTGTTGGGTAACTTAAAGGTTGCCGACAACAAGGAAGAAGCTGCTGCTAACGTTTCCTCTTTCTTGAACTCTTCTATCATTGAACACGATGTTCCTGTTGAATTCTTCCAAGATTTCAAGAAGCAACTTCTTAACAAGAAGGACCCAGAAGGTGTCATTGCTGCTTTGAACACCTACGCTCACATTGCTTCTCCAAACGGTATCACCCCAAGTGTTGAACCATACGTTGTTGAATTAGCTGGTGATGTTTCCACCCTTTCTGGTGACAAGAACAAGGAAGTTGCCAAGGCTGCTGCTGATGCTTTATTAGCTATTGCCAAGGCTATCACCCCAACCGCTGTCAAGGCTATCTTACCAGTCTTGATGGAACACTTGGCTGAAACCAACAAGTGGACTGAAAAGACCGCTATCTTGGCTGCTGTTTCCCAATTGGTTGACACTGCTAACGCTCAAATTGCCTTGAGAATGCCTGAATTGATTCCAGCTTTATCTGAAGCTATGTGGGATACCAAGAAGGAAGTCAAGGAAGCTGCCACCGCTACCATGACCAAGTCTACTGAAACCATTGACAACAAGGATATTGAAAAGTTTATTCCAAAGTTGATCGAATGTATTGCTAAGCCAACTGAAGTTCCAGAAACTGTCCACCTTTTAGGTGCCACCACCTTCGTTTCTGAAGTTACCAAGGCTACCTTGTCTATCATGGCTCCTCTTTTATCTAGAGGTTTAGCTGAACGTGACACTGCCATCAAGCGTAAGGCTGCTGTCATTGTTGATAACATGTGTAAGTTGGTCGATGATCCACAAGTTATCGCTCCTTTCTTAAAGTCTTTGTTACCAGCCTTAAAGGGTAACTTCCAAACCATTGCTGACCCAGAAGCTAGAGAAGTTACTAACCGTGCTCTTAACACTTTAAGAAGAGTTGGTGCCGTTGGTGAAAACGATGCCATCCCAGAAGTCTCCCACGCTGGTGACATTCCAGTCACTTTAGGTGAATTAACCAAGTTGGTTGACACCAAGAAGCTCGGTAAGAGATTCGAAGTTGCTCTCACTTACATTGCCGCCATTGCCGGTGATTTGATTGATGAAAGAGATATCCAACCAGAAACCTGGTTACACAACATCTTACCTTTTGCCACCATCTTCTTACACGAAGCTGAAGCTAAGGAAATCATTGATGAATTCAGAAAGAGAGCTATTGACAACATTCCAGAACCACCATCTTTCGAAGATGAAGAAGATGAAGGTGAAGACTTATGTAACTGTGAGTTCTCTTTAGCTTACGGTGCTAAGATCTTGTTGAACAAGACTCAATTCAGATTGAAGAGAGACAGAAGATACGGTCTTTGTGGTCCAAATGGTGCTGGTAAGTCTACCTTGATGAGAGCTATTGCTAACGGTCAAGTTGAAGGTTTCCCATCCCAAGATGAAACCAAGACTGTTTACGTCGAACACGATATCGATGGTACTGAAGCTGACACCTCTGTTGTTGACTTCGTCATCAACGATGGTGATGTCGGTTTAGAAAAGGACACCGTTATCTCCAAGTTGACTGAATTCGGTTTCTCCGATGAAATGATTGCTATGCCAATTCAATCCTTATCTGGTGGTTGGAAGATGAAGTTGGCTCTTGCTAGAGCTGTCTTGAAGAACGCCGATATCTTGTTATTGGATGAACCAACTAACCATTTGGATACCGTTAACGTTGCTTGGTTAGTCAACTACTTGAACACTTGTGGTATTACTTCCATTATTGTTTCCCACGATTCTGGTTTCTTGGACAATGTTACTCAATACATTATCCACTACGAAGGTTTCAAGTTGAGAAAGTACAAGGGTAACTTATCTGAATTCGTCAAGAAGTGCCCATCTGCTCAATCTTACTACGAATTAGGTGCCTCTGACTTGGAATTCCAATTCCCAGAACCAGGTTTCTTAGAAGGTGTTAAGACCAAGCAAAAGGCTATTGTTAAGGTTTCTAACATGACTTTCCAATACCCAGGTACTACCAGACCACAAATTCAAGACATTAACTTCCAATGTTCTTTGTCTTCTAGAATTGCTGTTATTGGTCCAAACGGTGCCGGTAAGTCTACCTTGATTAACGTTTTGACTGGTGAATTATTACCAACCTCTGGTGAAGTTTACGTTCACGAAAACGCCCGTATTGCTTACATTAAGCAACACGCTTTCGCCCACATTGATAACCACTTGGACAAAACTCCATCTGAATATATCCAATGGAGATTCCAAACCGGTGAAGATAGAGAAACCATGGACAGAGCTTCTAGACAAATCAACGAAGATGATGAAACTTCCATGAACAAGATCTTCAAGGTCGAAGGTACCCCAAGAAGAGTTGCTGGTATTCACGCCAGAAGAAAGTTCAAGAACTCTTACGAATATGAAATCTCTTGGATGTTAGGTGAAAACATCGGTATGAAGAACGAAAGATGGGTTCCAATGATGTCTGTTGACAACACCTGGTTGCCAAGAGGTGAATTAATGGAAACTCACTCCAAGATGGTTGCTGAAGTTGATATGAAGGAAGCTTTAGCTTCTGGTCAATTCAGACCTTTAACCAGAAAGGAAATCGAAGAACACTGTGCCATGTTGGGTTTGGAAGCTGAATTAGTTTCCCACTCCAGAATCAGAGGTTTGTCTGGTGGTCAAAAGGTTAAGTTAGTCTTAGCTGCTTGTACCTGGCAAAGACCTCACTTGATCGTCTTGGATGAACCAACTAACTATTTGGATCGTGACTCCTTAGGTGCTTTATCCAAGGCTTTGAAGGCTTTCGAAGGTGGTATTGTTATCATTACTCACTCTGCTGAATTCACCAAGGATTTGACCGAAGAAGTCTGGGCTGTCTTAGACGGTAAGATGACTCCATCTGGTCACAACTGGGTCCAAGGTCAAGGTTCTGGTCCAAGATTGGAAAAGAAGGATGACGAAGAAGACAAGTTCGATGCTATGGGTAACAAGATTGCTGCCGCTAAGAAGAAGACTAAGTTATCTTCCGCCGAATTGAGAAAGAAGAAGAAGGAAAGAATGAAGAAGAAGAAGGAATTAGGTGATGCCTACGTTTCTGACGATGAAGACTTCTAAGCATCTTGAATTGGTCACAAGAGAAATTCTCTTATAAATGTCATGGTGTCTTTTTTAAAGCTACCCAGCCAGTTTTTTTTGAAAAAGGATCGGTTTTATACACAGTTTTTTTAGGCCCTACGATACAGGTTTTCTTTAGATCTATACACTTGTTCCATATATAGCTGATAATATTAATTTATTATATAATGTTTTAAAAAAAAATCACATTGTAGAGTAAGTAAAGTTAACAACAATTGACATGACTTGATACTTATTATAAACTTTGCACGCTTAAGTCTTGCTTATTATAGAATTATTTTAATAGGTCTGTTACTATGTAACACTAATTATTTCGCACAGCGCTAATATAGTCAATCGTTTTCGCAGCGGCTGTTGCAAATATTCAATAGTACTTGTAGTAATTCCTTAATCAACAATGCTTGTCATTTCCCTCTTGGCCCTTCTTGTATTATGTGAATGTGTTCTTTACTCGAATACTTCTAATCAAAGACAATACCTCGAGAGCGGGGTTTTAATGAGCAACTTGAATTCTTCAACAAGACAAAGCGGGACATTTTGGAGATCATCATATTCCCCATATACAGTTAAATGCCCCTCTGGAAACCTTATAAGAAAGGCGAATATGGTAAGTATCACCTTTTGAGATTGATTTTCTTCGGTTTACTAACAACAGGCACTTTCTCCCCTAGAGAGATCGTATATAGGAGAAAGAAACAGACTTACACAACCAGAACTAGTAAAGCTATTATCTAGAAACAAGATACTAAATTTCGATGAACAAGTGTTGTTGAATAGCTCTTACTCAATTAAAATATCCATTGCGATTTCTGGTGGTGGATACAGAGCCATGTTGCTTGGAGCTGGTGTTTTTAGTGCTTTTGATAATAGGACTCCCAATTCTACAGAGCCGAACGGTTTAGGAGGATTGTTACAAGCCACTAGTTACGTTGGAGGGATTTCTGGTGGGTCTTGGCTAGTAATGAGTAATCTTGTGAATGATTTCAAACCTGTTCATGTCTTGAAAGATGACTCAAAGTCTTGGAATATCAATAAACAGCTACTTGAAGGTGTACCAAGTTTTGATCCAAATCACGTTCAGTCCAAATTGACCAAAGCTCTGAAGGAACTGCCAGTTCATGAGGAAGGTATTTTCAAGAATATTCTTAAGTTCTTTGGATTTTCTGGTGAAAGGAAGATATTACTAAAAAAGAGAGGTCTCGGCTTTTCCTTCACTTCGCTTATGGATATATTTGCATACTATAAAGAACTTCAAATAGAAGTGAGACCTAAAAGACTAGCTGGATTTCATATTTCATTCACTGATTATTGGGGAAGAGCTTTATCTAGACGAATATTCACTATGTCAGCCAGATCCCCGGGTGCTACAATCACCAGTTGCACCCAATTACCTTCATTTAAAAACTACGAACAACCATTCCCTGTGATTGGAACTATTCAGGCTAATCCAGAATTTGCAGATACCTCAGAAACATCACATTTATTCGAATTCACTCCATTTGAATTTGGTTCTTGGGATCTGTACCTAAATGCTTTTGTTCCAGTACAATATTTGGGATCTTCTTTGTATAATGGAATATCAAGGAGCCCTACCAAAAATTCAAATATTTCTATATGTGTTTCGGGGTTTGATAATATAGGCTTTATTACTGCTACTTCTTCTTCACTATTCAATCATATATTTGCATACATATATGAATTATTGACCAATGCTAAACTGGAGTTTTCCAGTGCTGTTGCAACCATTCTAAAGCCATTTGGGTTAAGTTTGGACTATAAATCGCTACAGCTTCCCCAATTGCACCCAGATTATGCTTTGTTTTCACCAAACCCATTTTATGGTTTCAAAACAGGAAATGAAGTAGGGAATAATATTACTATGAAAGAACATATGTACTTGGTAGATGGAGGAGATGATGGACAAAATATTCTGTTTCAGTCTCTACTAGTGAAAGCCAGAGAGATAGATATTATTTTGGCTTATGATCTAACTGCTGACTATGAGAACTACCCCAATGGTACCACTCTTCACCACACCATTAAAAGGTACCACAACACCAATAGCTCTATTGATTTACCTACTTTTGACATCAAGACAAGTTTCAATAACCAGACAAAAGTGTTGCGTAAATCGGTGTTTCCGCTAGTACCCAGCAGGGAAGAGATAATGGAGTTTGAACTCAACAAGAGACCGTTGTTTCTAGGTTGTGATTTGGTACAAGACTATCCTACGTTGAAAGAAGTACAGGCTAATTCTACCAATATGGCTGCGAAATTTTCCCATCTACCACCGTTGATAGTGTACACTTCCAACGCCTTCTACACCTTTCCTGCCAATACTTCTACGTTTCAGCTTAGCTATTCCGACGAAGAGGTGGATGGGATGTTGGACAACGGGGCTAATATGGCCACCAGCTTTGGGTCGTCCTATTTTGCTATTTGTCTAAACTGCGCTATACTTAAACGGTACTGGGACAGCGATAGCGGAGGTACAGTCCCAGCCACATGTAAAAGGTGTTTTAGGGAGTACTGCTACCAACCCCAGCACCAGCCTGAGACCCAGACCCAGAATCAGCCCCAGATTTCAATGCAAACCCCAGATTACCTAAACTACTGAGCCGTGCCATGCCGTGCCACTAGAAACCCATACTACAAGATCAACGGCCAGATTAACTGTCACGCATTTGTGCACTAACCCTACAGTGTAGTGTGAGCTACCTCGAACTGGATCTGGAACACTGTCCACAGCCATCACTCCGAGAAACCGTCCACCGGGCACCCAAACTATCGCTGGCACCAAGGCGCAAAATTCTCATGTTCTATCACTACAAACACCATCATTACCCGCCGCTATCACCGACACTGATCCCTTCTGTCTTTCACACTATCAGACTTGTCTCCCATTTATCGGTCCCCCCATCTTTCCTAAAAGGATTTGCTGGTTGGGCTTTATCGCACAAATCAGCACTTGTAATTTTTTTTTTTTCCCTTACATTTCACCGATAAGCACCTTACACATTAACGGCCCATTCCTGTACTTTAACCATAATATTTTTGATCCATGGAACTTATTCGGTACATCTGGAATTAAACCATCTAGAATATTCTCCACATTTCACATCTTGACTCTTCACCAAGAAGAGCCAACCAAACCAAATAATGCCCGATTTCAAAGACGATGTGGGTGGTGGTGGTAATGATTTGGGGTTCGAGGACTCTTTGAATGCCGTCTTCATGATGTACTGTACTACTCTTTTACCATTGGTAGTAATAGGGATTGGGTTTTTCTATTCTGGATTAACTCAAAGACGGTCTTCGATGACGATGTTTGCCGTACCACTCTTACTTGTTCCATTTATCTTCATTGACTGGTTCATTTGGGGATACTCACTTTGTTATTCCAGCTCATCAAATAGGTTTATTGGAAATATGGGTTATGTTGTGTTACGGCAGGTCCGAGACCCACTTCAAACATTTTATACCACTTCAAGAGGAACCATTTTATCTTTAAATCATTTCCTATTCAATGGGTTTTTCAAACTTATTTGTGCAGCCATTACTTTCCCTGGTTGTATAGCTGAAAGAGGAAGATTAATTCCAATGATGGTATTTCTCTTTTTCTGGTCAGCAATTATTTATAATCCTGTCACATATTGGTACTGGAATAGAGAAGGTTGGCTTTCAGTAGAATTGGATAAAATACCTGTTCTTGATTTTGCAGGTGGTGCTTGTATTCATATTGTTAGTGGATTCACTACTTTAGCATATTCCTATATTTTAGGACCAAGAAATCCAAAACTTCTTTACAATTATCGTAATTCAAATACCAGTTATATTCTTTTGGGAACTTTCTTTGTCACTTGTGGTTGGATGGGTTTTATCACCGGGTGTGATTTCAAATTTTCATCCAAATCAATTTATATCTTTACCAATACTTTCTTTTGCTCATTAACTAGTGGTATAGTTTGGGTAATGATTGATTATTATTTCTCATCAATTCCATTGGAAGGTTACATTCCTCATACTCTTGGACAAAGAAACGAAGGAATCACACCATATATTAGTCAAACCGGAGTTCAAATTAATCAACATTTGCATGAATCAAAATCAAATTTCACAGAAAGAAGAAAAATCTCCATGATCTCCTTTTCTTCAGGTATGATGACTGGATTAGTGGTTATTACTCCTGCTGGAGGTTATATCTCATCAGCAACTCAGTTTTGGACTGCTTTTGTCCTTGGTTTAGTTGGTGCTATCACATGTAATCTTTCAACCAGACTCAAGTATTTCTTTAAGATAGATGATGCTTTGGATATATTTGCTATCCATGGAGTCGCTGGTGTGGTAGGTTCTTTATTGACTGGTATTTTTGCCAGTGATAGTTATGGATCCAGAGGAGGATGGGTTGAAGGACATTGGAAACAATTAGGATATCAAATATTAGGAGTTGTTGTTGTTTGTTCCTATGTATTTATCATGTCATTGGTCTTCTTGTACCTCATTGATTTAATTCCTGGATTCCATTTAAGAATTGATAAAGATTTCAACAGAAGAATCCGTGAAAAGGACTCCAAATCAGATACTGAATCCCAATCAAATACAGAAGTCAGTTTCTACGAACAAGTGGAATTAATGGGAACTGATAATTACGAATTCAACGGTGAATACATGTTGGACTTTATGGAATTTATTAAAGTCATAGATCCAAATGATTACCTTGAAGAAGATACTTCTTATGTTCATAAGTATGATAATGGACATAGCCAAGGCTCTGATTTTGAAATGCATTCACATAACGGTAATGTCATGAAGAGAACACAATAATAATACTACTCATATTAGACCAGTCTTTAATACTTTTAACCCCAGACTTTGGTCTAGTTCATGGCATTTTAATAATCAAGATTCAGTTCTTTCATGCCCTTGGTCTAAACCTAATACTAATCCAAAGCCTAATCAGATTCTTTTTGGTTTGATGACCACTACTATATATTTCATGATGTAGCGTACCTAATAGAATAATATACATCTATAATTCTAAAGTCTATATGTAAACATTATACATGTGCTATTATACATCAACTCGATGGTTAACACAGAAATCTATCGGTTGTATTAAAATTAAAGCACGAATTGTGATGTTGATGAATTGTTGGGAGTTTCTTGAAATCTTTTTCAAGGTAGTTTAATAAAAAATTAACCAATAACTCTCATGGTAATTTCAAAAACAGCGAAAGTAGCACCGTTAGCAGGAGCAGCTCTCAAGATGGTAGGAATGAAACCTCTATAAAAACCTTTAATACCATTCTTAGCCCAAACATCTCTTAAAACATCAAGACCTCCCCTGTAAGTAGGATTTTTCAAAGAATCAGTTTGTAACTTAGATTTAATAACATCAACTGGGTAAATACCAATCCATAACGTGTAACCAGATAAACCACCGAAAAGAGCCAATTTCCAACCAGGAATATCAGCTCTAACAATCTTTGAATTATTTATTTCTCTTGCAACTAAAGCTTCATAAGTAGCAAAATAAATACCTAAACCAACCGATTCTCTGAAAAGAGTTGGAAGTAAACCTTTATATAAACCTTTAGCTTCAATCAATTTTTTACCACAATCAATTGGACCATTAAATGCTTTAACTGGACCAGTTTGAGTTTGTAATCTAATACGAATATGTTCAATAGGAGAAGCCAAGAAACCGTTAGCAAAACCAGCAACTGCACCGCAGGTGAAAAATTGTCCTAAAGATAATGGAGCACCTCCTAATTTATTATCATAATATCTTTTCATATATTCATTAACACTGAATTGAACAGAAACACATGCACCAACACCAACTAATGGAGTCAAAGTACCTTTGTAGAAACCTTTTGGACCTTCTTCCTTTAATAACTTTTTAATAACATCTAAAGCACCATTATAGGTACCTTCTGGAGCTGATTGTAATCTAACTTTAACAGTATCAAATGGTTGACCAACCAAAACTTGGGCAATACCTCCCATGGTACCACCAATCAAATCTTTAATGACTTGATTGTTGGATTCAACTGGAGGTTCTTGGAGTTCTATCGTCATTGAAGAAGTGTTTACAACAGGAATAAAGAAAGTTGTTGGTAGAAAGTTCCAAGTTCAAATAGACTTCTTTGGTACCCTGTAAAGACAGAAACCCGAGTCAGATCTGAGTCGCAATCAAATGGGCAAGGGCACGACAAAAAACGATGATGAGCTTGAGTGGTGGGGTAGTTTTATGGTTTTTGTAACTTGCACAAGTACTCATAGTTAATTTCGGTTAGGTAAGGTAATGGTGGTATCGGTATAGTTGTAAGAAGTTTATGTAGATTGTATTATAGCTAAGTTTTAAACTGTAAAAATATTTGATTTGGTTTGCTTGCTTAGTATACAAGTTGCCTCGATACCAATTGGCTCACATTTCGTGCTAAGTGAAAAATGTATATAAAAACCGCGTGCTCAAACACAAACAATCAAACAACCAAACCCTTCGTTGGTGGGGAAAGTAAGGTTTGGTTGGTATACATGACTATTTATAAGTGTCTTGATTTGTGATCTTATTAGTTCTAGAATATTTCTAATTTTATGGCTTCTTGGCACCGAAATGTTTTTCTGGAGTCTTGACTCTGACACTTTCATGACTCGGTAACTTCAGGTCCATAAATCTATTGTAAGATCCAAGACAAACCATATAATCTAATTCATTTTATCAGTTACCACAGGAATGCTAATGCTCATACCTCCAGAGTCACTTCAACAAATAAAAGTGAATTGATGTAGCTATTATTATTTTGTTCTTTAAACTATCATCGTCATCATCATCAATACTCAGTTGGATCATATCACCAACAAAACATATCCTTCACTTAAATCAAAGATTAAAACTACTGTTCATCCTTTCGTTTTCCTCTCTATCTTTCTCCTTGTTTGCCATAATCAAACCATCAAAAGGATTCATTCCATCTTTAGCAAAATATTGTCCGGTTGATTGTGCTGGTGCAGTAACTGGTGCAGCATGTGGACCATTTCCAACAATTATACCTGGACTTAAATGTGGGGTAGATGAAAAGTTACCATCATGATTATTTGGTGGTTGCATAGGTGGTGGAATAATGTTAGGTTGAGATGCCACAAATGGAGTTCTTGCTCCATTTGATGAAATATTCAACTGATTTAAATTGACCAGTGAAAGTGAATTTTGTGATAATGGATGGGCTGTAGATGGAGTGAAAATATTTGGAACACTTGGAATAGAAGTCAATTGTGGTGGAGCATTGGTGTTTCCATGACCTTGAGAACTATTACTTTCTAATGCCATAGATTTATAAGATGAAACTTCTAATAAAATTGTCACATCCTTAGTGGTTTTAGTCAAATTGGCCATGGATCCTCTAACTTCATTCAATATAGGTAAATCTTTCATAATTGCTTTAACAGAAGAAAATGTTTGAATAATAGCTTTCAAAAACAAATTGATATCATCCCAGAATAATTTTTTAGTGGTTTGTGATGCATTATTACGAATAGTCACTAATTTGGTCTTCAATCTCTTAGTGATATCCACTGAATTCATACAAACGTTCGTCAATTCCTTAACCTTAGTTGCAACCGCATGACTGATACCTGGATTATTTGGTCCACTACCAATACTTGCAATTGCACTCTTACCAATTGCCTTGGTCAATTCACCAAAGACAACTTGAGCATTGGAGGTAGCAATTTCAATAGAACGATATAATTTTTCGTCCACATCGTCATTATCATAAAACACATTAGTATTGACAGAAAGTTTTTGCTTTGGTTCACTAGTAGTTGGAGGACCACTAAGAGAAGGTGGTTTTGCGTTTGGTACCAAAATTCTGTAAGCATTCAAAAATTCATTAAATGAACCATACAAGGTCAAGTATAACATACGAATAAAGCAAACATCAATCTTAGCAACGAAAGCAGTGAAGTTTTCGTTTAATAAATTCATGATTGATCTGAAAGATCCAATACATGCATGCAATGAGGAAACAATTTGATCCATATTATTACCATTTTCTTCCATTAATTCCAAGTTTTCTACCAATCCATCAATGTTAGATTTAGTGGTGTATAAAAAGGAAACCATTTTAATAGTAATCTTTTTATCCACACAGAACCCAGTAAATCTTCTTACAGAAGAATGCAATTCACTGAAAGAAAACAATATTTTCCGTGAAACTTTAACTATGGTAGATGAATTATATTTCTTATTCTTTCCCGGAGAAATTTCATTTGATGGAATACTATTGGAACGAGAATTATTGCCACTTAAAACAGCAGCAGGGGATTTCATAGAAGAATCTTCTTTGATATGCAGAATCAGTAACAGATGTTGTCTTTGGAAATTCTCTTGAGTATGAACTTGTTGCAAGTGTTGGTTTTGAAGGGGGTTTGGTGCAGACGCTTGAGGATTTAAAGGACTTCTTGCACTTTGTTGATTATTTATTTGTAATGTTTCATCATTAGGGTTTTCTTGCAAGGTTGATAATCTTCTGAAATAAGCTCCTGATTTGTGTTCAGTGTCAACGATATCATTCTTTTCTAAAATTTGATCAATTTCTTTTAAAGTGTTTGATCTAGATCTATTTCTACTAGAAGGCCTTGATAATGTAGACATGTTTGAACTTGATACTGAAGAAGGATTTGAAGGGTTTGGAGGGTTGGATGAACCGGTAGTCACAATTGATGGGACAGTCACCTTATTGTTTGTGGAAGTTTGGAATGGTGAGCTGGCTTGTGTACTTGGAACTGTGGTAGCAGTAGTTGTGGTGTTTATTAATGGTGGTGTGCTTGTATTGAATGTAGTTTCAGTTGCAGATGCAGAATGAGGCAAATTATTCAAAGGCAATGAATAGTCTGAGCTCATATTAACCATATCATAGCTAGAAGTAGAAGTTGGAGTCGAATCGCCATCGGTTGTAGTATTTATAGATGCAGTGGCAGAAGTAGTTGAGCCAGTGGTTGTATCGGCTGCACCATCTGGTTTCTTAATGATTAACCCCATTCTTCTTGCCGCTTTTGATGCTTTTGATTTAGTCTCAGAAATACTCTTGGTTCTGGCAACAGGAGCAGGATGATGTATTTGAGATGATGCTTGACTTAACTTCAGTTTTGATTCAGTTTGTTCATTGAGTTTGAATTCTAATAATGATTTGTTTGTAATTAAATAATTTTTTAATTCACTAACCCAATCAAGATCAGGACGTTGTTGTTGAAAGATTTTAATGATATCAAGTGAAGGAAGAACTAAAGGATTACCAGCAACTTCAATCAAGTTCAAACTTGGAGATTCACCTAAAACAGGAGGTAAATATTTAAACGTGTTTTCTTTTAAAGATATAACACGCAAGCTTTTTAAGGATGACAAATTTGGTAAATTCCATAAATGATTTGAAGATAAATCTAAGATTTCCAAGTTGGTAAAGTCTTTAATGACATCAGATATATTAGTTAAATCATTATTATGAAGATCCAAAAATCGAATATTTGCCGCTAAAATAGAAAAATTATTTGGTAATTCTTGAATTTGATTACTTTGAAGGGATAATTTTTCAAGTTTAAGTGGAGGTTGAAATGATTGTATGAATTCATGAATACATTCGATTATTTCTGAAATGGAGAATTGATCGTTTGAATTGATGCGATTTAGTTTAAGTGTCTTTTTCAGCTTTATAAGTTCTACTTGTTCTTGTAACAATGGAAACATTTGAGACTTCAAAGCCATATATGACTGTGTCATCTTGAAAAAGATCTTAATTGATTTCTAAGCTGATTGCGATAGGGAATGTAAACCTTGAATGTAGGCCTATTTGCCTGTGTTTTTACTCTTAATTAATGATTGTTGTAAATTGACTAACAACTCAGATCCCTCTTGTTTTGAACGTTTGATCTGGTGTCTATGGATATATGTCTAATGATAGAAAGGGCGGGAGCGTGAAGGTACTGATGGGGAGGGTAGTACAATCGTGGTATATGTGGCAGGTGAAAATGAAAGTATTGAAGAATGGATGTCAATAAGGGCCGCCGTGTATAGTGAAAAATAGCCTAAACCGTTGTTGTTTGTTAGGCCACAACTGGTTGTAAACTGAAACTATTTTAGTCTTGCAGGAGGGTAATAAATCAAGCGAGAATCTGGTCACGTGTGCGCACTAAGGAGAAAGTGTAGGAGAGGGGGGAGGCAGACAGCGGTCTCTACAGTACTGGTGCCATAGAAATACTGAAACAATATCGCGGAACAATTTTCCCACAGTTGCAACCACCTTCGTGTAAGTTTCCAGGAGAGGCAATAATGAAGCGGTTCTTTTTTCTCGATCGCAATGTTCCAGTAGTTGAGAGCTGGAGATCAGCGTACCGCGGGTCTGAAGACTTGATTCGGTGTGATTTTTATCAGACCAGTATTCAGAAATTGATCTCAGGTGACTTTGGCCATAATGATGGAAAAGATGCTAATGTTGTTAATGTTGATGGAACAACGGCAGTGGTAAGTCCTGGGAACTCAATTGGGTATATGGGAGCAGGATTTGACCGGTACTTACTTGAATCATTGATGATCGGTCCAAATAGGGCTTCAGTAGATTATAAGCCATTAGAGAGAAGTATTCAAGAAACTACTCTTGCTAAATTCCATGGTTACGTACCAGTAGGAACATTTAATGAAATCAAGTTAGGAGACTTAAATTTTGATTATAATTTTACTGAGACGTTTGCAGTTAAGAATTGGAAGATTTCTACTATTTTATCAATTCCTACAATGGTTGTTCCTGCTATACTTTCTGCTGAAAATGCTCGACTGGTAGTGGTGAACTCTATATGGAATTTATTACTACACACCCAAAACTCGTCTTTTAAGAATATAATTATTCCTGGAATAGCCACTGGTTATGGCAAACTTGATCCTGGACATTCGGCATATTTAATGATTATGACCCTATTGATTTTCTTCCAAAACTATGGCCCTGGAAGGTTGAGTAACTTGAAGAAATCAATTATGATCATGTTCTTATTGAATAAGAATTACGAATCTTTTGAAGGTGATGCAACGGAAATTGAGTCGTTAATTTCGCCTGAAGGAAGACTTAGAGCCACAGAATTCGGCTCAGACTTCAAGACGTTTACTTTGAGTGAACTCCAATCGTTTATTAATGCTTAAATTATATGGTAAATTACAAGTACAATTGAGTCTACAGTTTTCAATTTATAAACCACTAAAACATCTATTCTGGTTGAATAAACTGTGTCAGTTGAGGTGATTTGATCTGTTCATGTCACTCAGTGCCAAGGCTCAATATCCCTCATCAATACTCTACATAATCTAATGTCTTCAGTGTCTCACAACCTCAAAAGTCGCGCTATCGTTATCACAAATCACATCTCTTGATTAGACGCGTAATGACGAAACCAACTGGCCCTAGACTCAAGTACACCCTTGGAATCATCCATTGTCCCGAGACAAATGAAATGTTGCTCTTAAACCGTCAAAAGAAACCATGGATGGGAAGATGGAACGGTGTGGGTGGTAAGATCGATGGTGATGAAACTCCACTTCAAGGTATAATAAGAGAGACTCAAGAAGAAACTGGTTTGAATTTACCCCAATATAAATCACGAGGTGTGGTGTTATGGCAAGTTAACAATGACTTGAACATAGTGGGTGAACCAGAAGGTGGAATGTATATCTATACAGCTGAAGTCAGTGCTGAACAAGTCAAGAATTACCCTACTCCAGTGAAATTTGATAAAGAAGGTATTCTTGACTGGAAGGACCTAAAATGGGTAATGGATGAGAACAATTTAGGAATTGTGGACAATGTCACAGTCATTCTTCGGGACTTGTTCGATGCTGACGAAAATGATATTTTCCGAACTATTTATAAAGACGGAAGGTTGGAAAGTTGTGTCTATGAACGTGGAGGAAATACTCAATATAAACAATAGACACAAGAGGTGATTAAATTTGATTACTTCGTTTAATCATAATATTTATATTTTATATATATAATTTAGGGGTTTTATATACTTTTAATACGTTAAATTATGTAAGGGGAGTAGAGATTATGGGTATCATAATATCAGTTGGTTGTTTAATACAACTTCTTGGCCAAAGACAATTCGTAGGCGAAAGAAATACTCAACTTGACGTGTTCAGCAACATGGTCAAAATCAATTCTATCCACAGTATCAAGAACAGTATGGATGTATTGAGAAGTGTACTTGAATTCACTTTCGATCATGAAAGCAGATGGGTAACCATGTTCGAAAGCAGAAGCGTGATCAGAACAAGCGTAACCACATTCACTTTCACGATAAGTGATTTCGTTATAGTTGTCAATAATAACCTTTAAGTATTCGTTCAAGTTAGGAGAAACGTAGTCACTAATCAAACCAAAGTGTGGCTCAACACCATTGGCAATGGAACGCTCAGTGGAACCAGTCATATCTTGTTGCAACATACCAACGACAGTAGCATTGCTAGCTTCATATCTGGAGTAAACGTCGTAAGAACCGAGTAATCCACCTTCTTCAGCAGAGTAGAAATGGAATTCCAAGGTGTTGTATGGCTTGAAGTTACCCTTGGCGTATTCACTGGCGATAATTCTAAGGGTTTCCAAGATAGTAACGGTACCAGAACCATCATCATCGGCACCTGGAGCCTTAAGAACGTTTGGAAGCAAAAGATTAATAGAATCTTGATGGGCACCGAGAATAACCTTATCTTCGACTTCACCTGGGAAGCGGACAATCATACTGTTTTGGTCCCAACCATCGTGTTGGATTCTGGTGATAGTAACCTTATCAGAAACTTCCAGAATATATTCAGAAATCTTGTCATGTAACCATTGGGCACTTTCAACCCCAGATTCGGACTTGTAGTAACGAGTGTAGAAAGAGGTGAATTCACCCAAGTTGTCTTGTAAGTTTTGTTGGTCAATTTGGGTAAGCAATGACTTGACTGCTTTTTCGTGCTTAACTTCAGTAGGATAATTGTAGTTAGGAATGACAGCCTTAGAACTCACTTGCTTGGAGTTCATAAGCTTATGGAACCAGCTGACCTTGTTGTTTCCGACCAATCCCTTTTCCAAGGCTTCTTCAACAGACATTTGATTGGTTACATCAATGAATCTGATTTCTCTTCTTCTAAGGTCCAATTTCTCTTGTTCGGTAGCAATTATGTAGTCATCAGGACCTAACTTAATCAATCTGGAGTCGGCATTGATGAGATTAACGGAGTCAGAACCGGTCAAAGATGGGATTCTCAATGGGAAGGCGATGGCAGTAGCCAATGCCATTAAAATAGATAACTTCATTATGGTGGCGCTAATGAATTGGGGTAGATAAGTGATGGGAAAGACAAAGAAGCTGGTTATGTCGCACTATACTAGACTGATGGAGTGCATATGAAATAGATAAGTGGAAGCGGAATAAGAGTCACTGAGAGCCGTTGCACTAACAGGCAAAAAAGAAAAAAGGTTTGTTGTGGCTGGATAGGATTTGGAATATTCGGAAACTGGTGCAACGGTTGGGATTGTGATCTACAGTCAGGTGGTGAATTGGGATAGAAGTTGTCTGCTTTGGGAAACTCGTTTATTTTGTTAATTTGCTATTTTTCCACAATTTTGCAATCAATAGATGAAAGATGAGCCGAAAATCCGGGTTAAGGTAAAAAGATGTCATCTTGTAAATCTCAGTATTTATTCTTCACTTGTAGTTACGATTGAGAAAGTCGATGGAAGCATATCTATTTTTACCAAGAGCCTTTAGCGGCAAAGTATTTCTCTCTCCTTATTATATGTTGGCTCATCGCATTGACAGTTACTGCAAAAAAGTGTCATCACAGAAAATAAACTCACCTTACTTCAACAAAGCATGTCAAAAACAATATCAATACGCACAGATAACACTCAACGTAATACTCTTCTCAAGCTTCTATTCACTAATCTTTCCTACGCTAATTCTTTACTAATTTATTACAGTTTCTATATGTAGGGATAGTAATAGACACCCAAGTATACAACCGAGAGATCCTATCACCGTTTTTATATGTTTCGCTTAAGTGGTCCAGAGACGAGCAGTACCGTCGGCACCAGCACTAAACAACCAAGCTTCCTTTGGATGCCAGACTAAGTCCAAAACACCAATACTATTGATAACCTTGTGACCAGTCAATTTCTTCAATGGAACTAACAATGGATTGGTCATCAAGTCATCATAAACAGTACCATGGAAAACATGGATACTACCATCATCAGAAGCAGATGCAAATAATGGTAAGTTTGATTTATGGAATTTAATGGATCTAACGGCCTTTTCATGATATCTTAAAGTCTTGTAAGGAGTAGCAGATAAATCCAAATCATGCCATAAAACTCTCTTATCATAAGATGATGCCAATAAGTTATCACCTCTTGGATGAATATCTATAGTAGATAACATTCTAGCACCAGGCATTAATTTTTTGATAAGAACTTGTTGAGCCAAATCATATATTCTGACGGTACGTTGAGAAGCCACGAATAATTGTGGTTTGAATGGATGGAATTTAGCATCCATTATAATACCCTTTGATTTTTTGAATGGAGATTGTGATAAATGTTTAGATAATTGATGAATTAATACAGCAGTATTCTTACTGTCTGGAGAAACGGTAACAAAGTAGTCACCCTTTCTATGCCATGATAATTTCTTAATGTTCTTACGACATTGAATAATTGCTGATATACCCAAGTTGGCTTGTTCAGAAGATGGAGTAAACCATTTAGCAACTTCTTTCTTAACTTCAGATTTATCCTTTGGTTCATCATCTTCATCTTCATCTTGTTCTTCATCATCTTCACCAACCTTGATGTTACGGTTCTTTTGTTTGTTACCAAAAGTGTCATAACCCCAACCAGATTCAATTCTTAATTTACCAGTATTTTCAATATCAAATCCAAAGATTGGAGGAACAATCAAGTAAATATTTTCACCAGCAGCAACGGCTAAAATACCGGTTTCAGAATCTGGGTTCCATTCCAAACTTTCAATGTGATCATCAGTGTTATCATCACTGAGTAATTTAGCTTTGTAAACTTGTCTACCAGTCAAAATTTCCCAAACTCTGACAGTACCATCATCAGATCCAGTAGCCAACCATAAACCTTGAGGATCAATAGATAAAGTACGTATTTTACCAGTATGGCCTTGATAAACAGTAGAAGTACGGATTGGGAAAGGTCTTAAATCCTTTGGAGATGGTAATTCAGGAATCAAACTATCTGGATCAATGTTCAATTTGTTGTGACGAACTCTTGGAGCCAAGTATAAGTCCAAACATCTATCAAATCTTTCAGTAACACTTTCTTGGTAACCTGGAACCTTTCTTAAGGAAGCGTATTTTTGTGGAAGGAAGTTTCTTTCTCTTTCAGAAGGATCCATTTCTTCCCATTGTTTCTTTTCTTCTTCATTTAATAAATATTCTTCAGGTGGATTATAAGATTCTTCATTAGTTGGTGGAGGTAATTTTGGAGCTCTTAAATTCATAATGTGATCTTCAACTGGAATTTCATCCTTCCATAAATCATAGTTGAATTGTTCTTCTTCAGCTTGTTCCTTAACCTTGTTTGGAGAAACAATTCTACCTTCTCTAATGGCCTTAACAATCTTCATAACTCTCTTGGCTTCGTGTTTAGATGGAATAAATCTTCTCTTTGGTTCTGGAGTGGCAGTCAATGGCATGACTTCTTCCTTAGAAGTGAACCAATCAATGTATGGTTCATATGGATCAATTCTATCATCGGTATTTTCTTGTTGTTGAATCTTTCTAATTAATTCTAATTCTTCATCAGTTAATTTCAAGTTACCACCAGTATTTTGATCCAATAAACCAGTCCAACCTTCTGGTAAATCGATAGATTCTAAAAGTTGGTCCAAAGCAGAACCCTTGGCTGGTCTCATAATTCTTTTACCATTGATATCATAACCAAGATGAGGCATTTCATCGTATGCTGATAATGGAATATTACCAATAGTATTGAAATTTTCATGGTCACTATCATCACTATCATAAACAGGTTCGATTTCTGGCTTGATGATTCTTGGTCTACCATCAGAATATTCAGTATGGATTTCTTTATCTTCACTACTGTTAGACATGGTTCTAATCTTGACACCTGAAAGTTTATCAGTGATAGAAGTAGAGTCATCTTGTGGCTCATCGGAGAAATCGTCAGAGTCAACATCGCTCACATCTTCTTCTTCACCGAGAAGCTCGTTGAATTCGGCATCTTCATCTTCTTCCTCATCGTCTTCATCGTCTTCTTCATCTTCTTCATCTTGCTCATCTTCAGAAGCTTCTTGATCTATTAAACCTTCAACTGCAAATTCTTCATCGGAAGATTCTTCTTCTTCTTCTTCTGGCTCTTGAACCTTTCTCTTTCTAGAAGATTCTTCGGCCTCAACAGGGACCTTCACGGCTTGCTTGGTAGGTTTCACCGACTTTGACTTGGCCATGGTTACTGGGTTTGATATTTCAAGAATCCAATTTTTTCAGTCTCATCTCATCCCAAGATGTATCACGTGATCCATCACTATAAACCCCAGACCCATCTCACATAGTACCAAAACATTGACTATACACTATATACCAGATGATATGAATGCTATACGAAAAATCAACCAGATAAACCAAAAGGAACTCGAGCAGAATACGTCGTATGAGTCATCGTGGCATTATGACTACCGTGATACTGCATACATCTACATTGGAGGATTACCATATAATCTCGAAGAGAAAGATATCCTCATAATATTCTCACAATATGGAGTACCTACCCATATAAACTTGGTCAAAGACAAGGAGACAGGAAAGAGTCGTGGATTCTGTTATTTAAAGTATGCCAATTACCGGAGTTGTGTTTTGGCAGTGGACAATTTCAATGGAATCAAAGTGTTTGATAGAAACATCAAAGTGGATCATGTTTACTTCAAATTAAAAGGTGAAGAAAAAGAAGATGACTATTTGGTGGACTACAGTTTTATAGAAGAAGAAGAAGCTCCTAAAAAAATTGAAGACAATCAAAAGGTTTTGGAATGGAAGGGAGACGATGAGCTCAAGGATCCAATGGCTAATTTCGAAGACCAAAAGGAGAAGGAAGATGATGAGTTCGAAGACCCAATGGCCGAGTATCTCAGTAAAGGAAACGAAGAAAGGGATAAGGATAACGAGAGAAGTCATAAAAGTCATCGGAGTCACAGAAGTCACAGAAGTCATAGAAGTCATAGAAGTGATGGTAGTCATAGAAGTGACAGAAGTAACAGAAGTGACAAAAGCCATCATAGTCATAGAAGTCATAGGAGCCATAGAGATAGAGATAGAGATGACAAGGACAGAAGACACAGGGACAGGTCCCGTGAAAAGAGTCCAGAAAGAGTTACCACTGACGAAGCAAACGACAAAGACGCTCTGTAAATTACTAATAACCTCAAATGAGGGACTACTGATTGTTTAATTGACTTATTAATTAAATTCAATTGAACTAGTTGATTATCTGTATATTATCTATAATACAATACGTTCTAAAGTATTTTTTTTAGCCACGAAATCAAAAATACACAGACTGAAACTGGTTGATCTCAATGGCAAGCTGATTAATTAATTTATTCCTTCTTAACCTTGTAGTCACCCCAGTATTTGTAGAAACGTTCCTTTCCGTCAATACCCAAGTTGTTACCAACAGAACTTAAACCATTGATTTCAAAAGAGTTACGGATTTGACGAACATCGAACTCGGTAAATGTGTAGATCTTGGCTTTGATTAAATTGTTCTTGGTCTTAACAGGAGTGATCAATTCAAGCAAGTATCCCAATTTAGACCAGTGAGGAATAGGAAGAGTCAAAGAGTGAGGAATCTTCAAGACCAATGACTTGATGGTAACATCCTTAGGGATAGCTGGAGCAGTTTGGAATGGAAGCACAGCCTTGTTGTTGGAAGGAGTTCCTTCAAGTAATAAAAACACAACCTTGTTCTTGTATTGGTTAAGATCAACCTTAGTAGGAGAACCAGTAGGAACGATGGAGAAAGTGTTACCAAATAAGGACCATACAGAATGGACATAAGAGTTACCCTTATTGTCAGGAATAACTATGACGATATTACTCCATGAAACATTGGTCAAAAGAGCATAAATGAGCCCATCGATTGGTGAGATATAGTTGACTACCACAACATCACCGACTGTAGGAAGAGTAGCTTCAATAGCCTTTGTGTTTGAACGTTTGATTCCATCTACCAGGACATCAAGTTTATTGAATCCAAAGAACACAAGAATCAAAAGTCTTAAGATTGCTTTCAGTGACGTAATAAAGTAGGCAACCCAGAGTATTATCACGAAAGGTAATCTAGTGATAAAGATGATTAACTTAAGAAAAAAGAGCCATACTTTTTGTAATACTGAAGAGGAAGCAAAAGGAGTTGCAGCTGGGATGAATGGTGAAATCCCAGTACCTTTGTCTGTCCAGAACGAAAACTTCTCCATTGTGGTGATACTTTTTGGTGGAAAGTAAGGATTGAACGATGAACAATCAACACTATGAGTGAGAGTAAAGTTTCAACCGAATCGATCTAAAATTGAGCGTTTTGCGTTTGGAATCAGAGTGGGTGTTACGTAATAATGCTTTTTGCAATAATATAGAAAGCATTATAGATAAAATAGATTAAAAGACACTTACAAGTATTCATACCTAAGATCAATATCTCATTAACTAGAAAGGCTAATATACACTAGTTTGAAAAATCTCAAACACATAATAAAAAGGGATCCATTATAGATGGAGCAACGTTACAAAGAATTAAATAGTTATAGTACAACCGAATAACCTTAAACCGATTATAATTCTTGAGAAGCACTTCCTGGCTTGGCAGCCTTCTTGGATGGCAATAAGGATTGGTGAATGTTTGGTAAGACACCACCTTGAGCAATGGTGACGTGACCTAATAACTTGTTCAATTCTTCATCATTTCTGATGGCCAATTGCAAGTGTCTTGGGATAATTCTGGACTTCTTGTTGTCTCTGGCAGCGTTACCAGCTAATTCCAAGATTTCAGCAGCTAAATATTCAAGAACAGAAGTCAAGTAAACTGGAGCACCAGAACCAACTCTTTGAGCGTAGTTGCCCTTTCTCAACAATCTGTGGACTCTACCGACTGGGAAAGTCAAACCAGCCTTAGCGGATCTGGAAGTTGATGCTTTTTCGGATGAACCGGCTTTACCTTTACCACCTGACATTGTATATTATTTTGTTACTATTAGTTATAGATTGAACTCTTTTACTTGATTTAGAGGATTACCTGATATTTATAAACCAACTTGACTGACGCGCACACAGGATCTGGGGATCATTTAGTACCCAAATTTACTACGTCGTACTCACCAAAACGCTTACGCGAAGAATTCCAAAAACTACGCAGTCAGGTGCGTAAACTTGAGAATAACACGGTTAACTATGAGAAACAACCAATAATAACACATAGTCACGCTAAGTTTCTGCAGTAAACGCTAACTAATAATTGTTTGTTATTGTAATCTCCCATTCTCTCTCCTGTTCATCTTCCGTTCTCCACTTCTCTCGCCGCGTACTTTCCTAATTGGACTGGAGATACGCTGACTTGCTAAACATTTGTTGTTCACTATTCTTGGGCCCCGTGATTTGATTTCGCGTGTATATAAAGAACCCAATTGCCCGTAGCCCCTCAAGAGTTGTTCGATAAATTTATAGTTAATCAATCACAATGGCCCCACCTAAAGCTGAAAAGAAACCTGCCTCTAAGGCTCCTGCTGAAAAGAAGCCAGCCGCCAAGAAGACTGCTTCTTCTGGTGACTCCAAGAAGAGAACCAAGACCAGAAAGGAAACTTACTCTTCTTACATTTACAAGGTCTTGAAGCAAACTCACCCAGACACTGGTATTTCCCAAAAGGCTATGTCTATTATGAACTCCTTTGTCAACGATATCTTTGAAAGAATTGCTGGTGAAGCTTCTAAGTTGGCTGCTTACAACAAGAAGTCTACTATCTCTGCTAGAGAAATCCAAACTGCTGTTAGATTGATCTTACCAGGTGAATTGGCTAAGCACGCCGTCTCCGAAGGTACCAGAGCTGTTACCAAGTACTCCTCTGCTTCTAACTAAGCCTTTTGATCAACTTCATTTCTTTTATTTAATTTTGTAACGTTATTAGGTTGAGTGTATATTAGTTTAATGAATATGGTATAACCAATTGAGATACTTTGTAATCTTCAACTCATACAATTAGTTGCTGAATCTTTTATTAATCAAAAACAATGACCAATACATCGATTTTTATGACTGCAAAAAACACCCATAGTGCCATAGTTAAGGTCGTACGACTATAAAACCATCTACTCTACACTATAAAATGATTGCTCTCTAAAATATACTATTATATTATTATATTATGAATTATGAATTATAACTTTCTATTGCATACCAGGATGTCAATTGACTTTATTAACAATCCTGAAATGGACTTTTTGCTTGAATATGCAATTGGTCAAATATTTGTAAAATGGAGTTAAACCATAACCAATGGTTCAATTCTATGTATATATTGCAAGTTGTAGTTTCCTGACGTGTAATGGTCACTCCGATGGAGCTCACTACCACGTGGGTTTTGTTCATTTATTCGTAGCTTTTTACTTTATCTTCAATAAAGTCTAATCATTTGATTGTTCGTCTGTGTTAGTTTCGATGGTCTCACTTTCATAGTAAATTCCCAACAAGAGACAACACATAACATTAAACAAGTGATGAATCCAGAAGGTATGGCGAATACCGTAGATTAAACAGTAGAATACAAAGTAAGCCACGTACCATTTCAAAACAGTCACTCCTTTACTAAAAGAAGGTAATTTCTTCATCACAGTATTTCTTTCTACCAATATTAAAACTGGAATAATTGACAAGAAATTATGATGAGAACTAAATGGTGTCTTCCAATTTACTGTAACATTATGAACAAAAACAATTAAAATAGGAACATTAACTGGCAAAATCCACAACATTAACATCAAAATAGACATTTGGAAATTGAAAAGACTAGCATCATTGGAGCTTTTAAGTAAAAGCTTAATTAAAGTAATTATTTGAACCATGAAACACACAATGTAAACAAGTTGATAAGGAGCATATAATGGAATCATCATGAGTAATACCAATACCATGAGAATTCTACGATATGTCCAAATTGAAGACTTCTTGGTTTTATGGGCCAGTTGTTTTTCATGTAATTTTGATGATTGTAAAAATTTGGTCAAGACTTTTGCTAACCCTTTAATCAACCAAGCAACTATAAGTCCAACACTCACCAAAGTTTGATAACTGAAAAATACCAAAAATACAGAAATAATGTATAATACCAATCCAATAGGCCATAACCAAACTTCTTCTAAACCCAAAAAGAATGAATTTATTTTGTAGTCACTGTGTAAACTCAAATTCATCTCATTGGAATCTCTTAAGACAACTGGATCAATTAAATTCATAAGGTGTTGAATAGCACCATTATGCATCAATGGGTTAAGAACTACTAATGTAGCAAAGATTGCAATTAAAGATCTTCCTGAATTCATTATCGCCAATCCATGAATAAAGTTAGGATAACGTTTAGTAGATCTGTATAATTTCATTTGAATCATCATAACAATCAAAACAATCAGAACACATCCAGCAACAATAGCAAGTCTATATCTCAATACCAAGAGTCTTAAACTATTGAAAACATCAATACTCAAAGTTATATCCATAGGAGACGACTCGGCAATATTGCAACTCCATAATTCAATATTAAGACTTCTTTGCTGATTCAATTTAAAAGGCACAAATGGAGCAATACTATGCATCGTTACAAGTATCACAGGGTTCTCTTCCACATTAATGTGCCATTTGGTTTCATAAGGGTCATCAACCCATTGTCTAATGAAGGATCTGAATGGTGGTTCTTGATTGGTATCTTGTGAGTATTTGACTTGAAGGCGATAAGCAAGGATACTACTCCAGGCACCTGGAATATTTACATTAACAGATAATGGTCTGTTGGCAGGAAGTGAGATATCAGCTCCTCCTCTCGCAAATAAAGTGAACATATCATGTCCCATTTCATAGTTTGTGGATTTACCATCAGAAAGCTCACCAATCATGAAGAAATCATCATCACGATCTTTCTTTGGTATAATTAATATGACATCATACTTGCTGAGAATATCAGATTTATATTTAATTGCATAGTAAGGATCTCTTTCTCCTCCGAAAGAAGAATCCATTAATGAGCCACTGCTAGACTTGGGAACCATGTGTGCATCTTTAGCAACATCCAAACATTTTAATGCAACAAATTGTTGGGTATTTTCATTTGTAAAGTCGATTAGCTCATATTCTTCATTACTATCTGGTTGATTGTTACATAATAAAACTGAAGAATCAGGATTTTCGGAGTCCCATTCATGAATTGAAGCTGAGCTGAGTAAAGAAAATTGATAATCTTCACCCTTTGGAATATGAAACAAGTTCATTTTGGAACCTTGGTTTGTATTACCTTGTAATTTCATGACTTTTTCTCCTCCTATGGTCATGGTATTAATATTTTGACTATCCAATTTCAAGTTAATGGATTTGTGAGAGTCTCTAATTAAATCTTGAGATGCATAATCTTCAAAGCCAGTCAACAAGTTCTTTCTAAAAATTTCCATTCTATCTTTTAATGAAAAGGTTCTTGATGGTTCTCTGAAGTCAACAATTTCTAACAAGACACTGGCAAGTTTCCGACGGAGCTGACTACACCAAACAATAGCTAAATGATCAATTGGAGTCCATACCAGAGGAATACCTGTAGTATAAACAGTGAATCCATTTTGAGGAGGCACTAAGTATCCCAAAGTAGTGTAATCAGCTGGAAGAGTAGAATCAAGTAATCCACCGGTGATTGAAATTAATGAAACATCTTCGAGTCTTGATTGTGCAATAGAATTATTGGTATGATAGCCGTCATACCAGAAACGATCGACGGCAGAATAAATACGAAGCAAATCACCATCGAAAGTCAATGGAGCAGCTGCGTGAGGAGATGCTAAGGTTATTATAGTATTAATGGATCCTGGTAAGTAATTTGGTAAAGATAATAAGACTCTTGAAACCACACCACCCATAGAATGACCCACAATAATGACAGATTTTGGAGGGTTCTCAGTTGCTGAATATAAATCAAGAATAAACTTTATAGCTTCATTTAAATATTCAGCTTGGTCTAACATGGTTCTTCCATGGAATGCAGTGAAATCTTCATTAAAATCAGCAGCAAAGAAATCCAAATTCTTTGCATTTGGATTGGAATACATGTCATTAAAATATAATTCTGCCGATTCAGATGCAAATGAACGGACTTGTCTATAGCTACCAGCGTTTCCAGGAATGAAAAGAACTGGTACACCAACTAGTTTGAAATCTTTTTCTGGGCTCTCTTCTGGAATAATATCATAGCCCTGTTCTCTATAAAGATAAAGGGAATATTTGGAAGCAAATTTGGTATGAGATTCATCGAATCCTGATATTCTAGCGTAAGCTGGAGTCATCCATACTAGTCGACATCCTGGAGAGTCTGCTCCTGCTAGAGTTCTGGTGTATAGGAAACTGGTTAATGCAAAGAAAAAGAGACCAAGACTGGCCAATAAATAGAGTGGTATCCTTGAAGATCGTGATTTTGATAATGATGAAAGCTCCATGGCGGACAACACAAACAATTAGATCAACTAGAACAACTAGAAAAACTAGAACAACTAGGCTAACTGGTACTAATGAAGTTTTAAGTGAGTTCTGTATGGAATTGGAGAGGACTATGATCTATCTAGATCCGTCTAATGATTGTGCAATGACACTCTGGATACCAAAGGGCTTAGGTTTGACTGTGATTCTTTACTAACAAACTTCAGTTAGCGCGATTTACGTACACTACAAACAGTGAAAAAGGCAGCCAAATGGAAAAACTGGAGAAGGCAGTAATTACGAGTAGACTAGTGAGAAGATAGCTAGATATTCTGTAGTGGGAGATTTATGAAGTTTTGTACGTGTGGAATTGTGGATGTGGGAGTCCAAGGGATCTTCTAGCTATGACTATTGTGGAGAGTTTGGCCTACTATTCTCTCTCACTATTTTACTGAGTAGTATAATTTTAGCGAGAAAATAATCATACTACAGTGAGAGATCTAACGAAGGAACATAAATTGATTCTATATAGTAAGAAATAAACGAGTCTATAGAGAGTATGCGTAGACAGTCATATGGGAGCCTTTGTATATCAGCACATTAGCAGCAACAACAGCGATAGAGAATGAAACGGCTAATAGTAAAAAGTGGCTCATGTGAGGTCCCATGATCATAAATATAGGCAAGCAATTTTGCAGCTTTAAGCTGAAATTGTCAACAGTAGTGTTTTTTTTTTTTAATTTTGATTACTGAAATCATTTTCTTTAAAGAATGTTATTTTTAAAGATATGGTTCCTGTCTAATATTGGGTTACATCGAAATTCTTGTTTTTGCACTCTTCAGGGATTTCTTTCTTAGTAGCTGGTTCTGGAGATTCCAGAGATGCTGGTGATGATCCCAGAGACAGAAATGGGGATGAGTCCAGTTGAGAGTTGAAATTTTCCGACTTCTTAATCACCTTCTTTTTAGGCTGAGTTTTCGGTTGAGGCTTTTCGTGGTCAACTATCACCACCTTATCACCCAACTGTTCGTTGTGATCTACCACCCTAACATCTACATTATCTAAAAGACCTTCTTGTTGGGCAGCTTTAACCAACTCCATGATTTCTCGAGTAGAAAAATGACCATCTAATGGAATCTTTCCGTGAGGAACTGGAAAACCATCATCATCATATTCAACTTCACTTTCCTCACTTTCACTTTCTTCTTCCCTATCTTTTCCTTCATGGACAGTTCTGGAATATATAGCTAAATGACCATGAGAATACTGTCTAGTAGGACTTGGGCGATATGCTGGAACAGAGTCTCCTCCATTTTCTGAACGACCACGACCTTCCTTTTCTTCATCTTCTTTTTCTTCACTATGGTGATGATGATGCTCATGTTTTGGGTTTTCAAGTACTAATTTTTTTAACTTTTCGATAGTGGCTTCAAATGATTGAGAATGAGCCATTTTCTCACCATCATCTGGCTGAGTTATTAATTCGATTTTATTCATTGTTGTTTGAATTTATTTATTTATTTATTGATATTGATCTTTGATATTGTATGTAATAGATAATTTTGACATTCGCATAATCTAAATATTTTATATACAATTGCTCGTTTAGAAGTCGTGACGTCACGAATTTTTTCCCCAAGATCTTTTTTATTCTGGGGTTCGCGATCGTCACTGGTCTGGTTCCTTTATGGAGGCTAAGCAACGTTTGAGACAATAATTTAGCGAGACACATGAATTTACCCGTCGGTGTTGTCACTTGAACGGAGTGAACATTTTTTTCGGTCCAATTTTACATCCGGAGTTCCTTTAGCCCGCTTTAAGTTCCTGTTTAGTATTCTGTAGGGTGGCCCTGGGTGCCCCTGGGTGCCCTGTTTACTCTTTAGGCTTAGTTTCTTCTTCTTCTTCCTTTTTAGTCAATTCTCTAATTCCATCAAGAAACGCTTCAGTTCCTTCCCCTTTATATTCATACTTTAATGACTGGGATAATAAATATCCTGCACCCTTACTGTTGGTAAGTTGCTCACTTAATCTTCCAAGTGACTGTTGGAAAAAACCACTTCTCACGACGTCCATGATTTCGCTTTGATTTCCTGATGTGGAATTTGGCAAATGTTGCTTTAACTGCTCAATTTGCTCTGGCGATAATTTACTTAAATGTTGCTGGATTAAATCTGGTTGCAAGAAATCAGTGAGTGAGCCAATTGGAAATTTGAAACTTTCACTACCACCAGTAGAAGAACCAGCAGTAGCACCAGAAGCAGCATTACTGGCACTAGCACTAGCACTATCATTACCAGTATTAGGAATGGTAGAGGCTCTAAAATTATGTTAGTGGTCTATTTTTAATTTTGAATTACATTAATATCTTTTATTAAAAAAAAAGTACTTACTGGTTGGCATTGGCCTCTTCGTTAGTTTTAGATGGTTCTTCTTCTTGTTCTTGTTCTTGTTCATCATCATCCTCGTTAATGGTTATCAAATCATTGATCTGCTTGACAATATTTAAATCTTTTTCTGTAAGTAAAGCAGGTTGGTCAATATCACCCACGTCTTGTAACCAATATAAATGCTTAGCTCCTGAACTTAAAAAGGTTAATGCAAACACTCTACCAGTGTCACAAGATTTCATATGTTTGAAACTCACATCTCCTGGAATAAGCAACAATTCATCTTTTTCAACAGTTCCTCCTGCTGTTAAATCTTGTTTTGGAGTCCAAGTAAATGCTAAGAAATCGGGGTCTTCGGTACTAGGTTTGATTGAAATCACTCCCTTATGAGGCAATGGAGTAGCTCTCTTTGTATCTTCGTCGTATTGAACCTTACCGGCAAGAAATTTCAATGTTTTCGACATTATGCTGTAGTTATAATCTAGTTAACTTTCTCTCTATCTTTACCTGTTAAACTTTAGATATCGCCACTCAACAGGATTCGTGGTGTGTGCACGACCCGATTCATTCCACATCAAATTATTATAGTGTATGGAGTGAGTGTCTTACTATATCTTTAAGTTTTTAAAACTAGACCGTGTCGTGTCGTGATGAATTTCCCTCCAGATGATATCCAAGTCTTAGTATCTAGAATATCGACCATATTACGTTCTAGAAAGGAAACATTGGCCGTTTCTGAGGCTGCTTGTGGTGGTCTTATATCAGCTTATTTAGTGAGTGTACCAGGAGCATCCAATTTCTATATAGGAGGAAAATTGGTATATTCAATGAGACAAAGACTTAAATTATCGGGATGTTCTGATCTTGAAATAAGTCAATTCGTGGGTCCTTCCGAACAAGTGGCTTTAAAATTGGCTCGTACTGCAAAATATGATTTGGGTTCAACTTATGTGTTATCTGAGACAGGCTTTGCTGGTCCTTCGTCTGATCTCCATTTAAATAATAACAATGATGATAATAAAAATAGTGATAATACTGCTGATAAAGCTGGTGGTGATCAAGGTCAAAAGGGTGCAGGAACTGTGGGTACTGTATTTCTCGGCCTTAGTGGACCAGGTTTAGAAGTATCTTGTTCTAGAGAAACAGGAAGTTCTGAAAGATCAGTGAATATGACTGAATTTGCCAAATTGGGTTTACAATTTTTGCTTCAGCATTTAGAGGAATTGGATAGCTTGTAAATATGTAATATACGATCGAATCAACAATAAAGTGGTTGATGAGATAATTGGAGTAATATCTAGAAGAAAGAAAAAAAAATTTTGAAGAATGTAACTAACAATCTGACATGGTGTGAAGTAGTGTTAGAAACTGATGTAATAAACAGACTAGTAGTACTGTAGTATGAATGTGGGATTGACCAATAGGAGATTGTAGAAGCCCCACTGTGGTGAAAGAAAGATATCTTCTGGATTAAACCCGACTTTTACATTTCACTATAGACATTACCACATTTAATACAGAAACTCATACAGAATAACCAAATAATCAAGCAGAATAGCCTTTTAGTAGTTTAATTAGTTTAGTTTAAGGTACAACTTAGTATTTCTCGATTACATAAGCCATGTTGTTGCACGTGTTGTAGTTGTCATGGTTCATGATTTTACATAATTCAAGTCACTACTGTTCATTTTAATAACTTTTGGTGATTTTTTGTAAAAAAATGGAAATAAGTGAAAATGACTATTGATGATCTATCAATTAAATAGTATGAAAAAGTATACCAATATGTTCTTCTACACCACAATTTTTACTCTGTATACTCCGATCTGCCTCAATCTTTGTCTTTACTACCCAAACCATGAAATCCGTTGTTTAGACTGCCTACTAGTAAAACTACGATGTCGTTTAATAGTATTGAAAAAAAAAAATCGTAGAAATCCCCTGAAAAGTTCTTCGTATTATTCAAACACCGGAGATTCATTTGGTGCCAGTTGCTGCCCCAGGAAAAATCATATTGCCTCTACATTCCAGTCTGATAATTCTCCTACAATTAGACGGGGAGACAAATAAATTGACGAGAACAAATTGCGA
The DNA here is from genome assembly GCA_030572155.1 of Suhomyces taliae. NCBI lineage: Eukaryota > Fungi > Ascomycota > Pichiomycetes > Serinales > Debaryomycetaceae > Suhomyces > Suhomyces taliae. The sequence goes on along the minus strand of JAJLZJ010000001.1, from coordinate 454,483 downwards.
CCCACCCTCCTAACTTTCCTCCCACTGCCCCCCAGAAATTACCGAGCACCAGGAAAAAAAAAAAAAGCGCAGATCAACTAAACTTTTACTTTTAAGGAGAACTTTAAAATCAATACCAAACACCCTTTCACATTTTTTTTCTACTTCATCTTTAATATTATATACGGTTTAAACAAAAGATTATATATTTTGGAACCGAGTTGATCTTTGGTTAGTAAAATTTTTTGTATCGATCCGCCTCTATGCCACAATTCTCTTCCCCCCCCACTCTGTGTAGTCATAACATTCATCCCACTCTCGTCAGAGAGTCCCAAGACGTGTGCGTCATGTGATCTCGACACGTATTCAGCGCCTCGTTTCTTTTCGTTGGTTGTTCACAAACAAAAAAACGTCTAAATCAATCAAAACATCCAGAAAAACAACCGAAACCTTTTAATTCATCGAATTTTTATTTGTGTCAACCCATCAAGACCAATCATAGTTTTGATACCAACCAACTAATCAGTTAATTAATACTAGAATTAAAGCTCTAGTTACGAATCAGCTGAAATTTTTTGATACGCCCAAAAATCTTACTCCTTTTTCGTTGATCGTTTCAGATTTTATCACGTTAAAAAATGACTTCAGGTATGTAAATTAAACAAAAGAATCAACTCAATTTTATCAACAGTTACTAACATGACTACCTATTTAGCCGAAATAGAGACTCCCCTTCCTAATAATGGTCTTACTGATGCCATTCAACAAGAAGTTAAGATCATTAAAAGAAAGTTGAATGGTTATGTGGGATTTGCTAATTTACCAAAGCAATGGCATAGAAAATCCATCAGAAGAGGTTTCAGCTTAAACGTTATGGCTGTTGGTGAAGCCGGTTTAGGTAAAGCCACTTTGGTTAATACTCTTTTCAATAGAGAAATCTTAAAGAAGGATGAAGAAGATGAAGAAACTGAAGTAGAAGAACCAGAAAAGGAAAATGCCACCGTTAAAATCAAAAGTACTACTGCTGAAATAGAAGAAGATGGTGTTAAATTGAAATTAAATGTTATCACTGCCCCTGGATTTGGTGAATCAATCAATAATGTTAACTCTTGGAAAGTAATTGTTGATGAAATCAATGGTAGATTTGATTCATATTTGGAAGCTGAAAGTAGAATAAATAGATCTACCATCAATGATGAAAGAGTTCATGCTTTCCTTTACTTCATTGAGCCAACTGGTCATTCTTTAAGAGCTTTAGATATCACCTTAATGAAACAAGTTCATGAAAAAGTTAACTTGATTCCAGTTATTGCTAAATCTGATACCTTGACTGGTGAAGAAATTGCCGAGTTCAAACAAAGAATCTTGGAAGACATCAAATATCAAGGTATTAAAACTTTCAAACCCCTCGATTATGAAAATGATGAAGAAGAAACCGTGTTAAACACCAGACAAATCTTAAGTAAATTCCCATTTGCAGTCGTTGGTTCAACTAAAGAAGTTGAAACTTCTGATGGTAGAATTGTTAGAGGTAGAAAATATCCATGGGGTGTTATTGAAGTTGATAATGAAGAACATAATGATTTTATCAAATTACGTCAATTATTGGTAAGAAACTTCTTGGAAGAATTGAAAGAACATACTGCCAATACTTTATATGAAAACTACAGAACTGAAAAGTTGAACAGAATGGGTATTGCTCAAGATAATACTGTTTTCAGAGAATTCGATCCATTAGCTAAGCAAGAAGAAGAACGTGCATTACATGAGGCCAAATTAGCTAAGATGGAAGCTGAAATGAAGGCTGTTTTCCAACAAAAGGTTTCTGAAAAGGAAAAGAAATTACAAAGATCAGAAGCTGATTTATTCTCTAGACATAAGGAAATGAAGGATAAATTAACCAAACAAATAAAGTTATTGGAAGATAAGAAGGCCCAATTGGAAAAACAAAAGACCTTACCACAAGAACCAGCTGCTAGTAGTCCTGCTCCAGCCAAGACCCGTAAGGGATTTTTACGTTAGATTGCAAAATAGTATTGGATAATACTTTGGTAGATCAATCTAATTTAATTAATAATCTACATCTACGTGTCTCTAGTTAATATATGTTTCGTAATTAAATAAGAACAAATAATTTCTTTTATATTCGCAGTAATTGTTAACCAGTAAATTCCTTTTACTAATTTGGGGACTATGTAAATCTGTCCTGCTAGATTGATCAATGATCAGGTACTGTATTCTTTCTTGGAGTAACACATTACATAATAGACATTGTATTTGGCATGTGAAAAACCGGTATTATTGTTTACTAATAATATTTACTTGCCGGATATCCCCATCCGCCATTTCCCCATAATCCCCCACCGTAAATATTGATCAGACCACGTCGTATATCCGTTTAACTATAGATATATGTATAATAGAGTATAGTAGTATGGGTTTTGATAATTTCGTGTGCAGTTCAATAGTGTGAAATTTCACTTTATTCTGTAATTAATAGTGATAAATTCAATGTGGGTTCAATGCCACGCGATCACAAGATTCGAGATTAAAAGTGAACATGTCAATAAATAGGCAAAGTAACAAAACTAAACTCCGATACTTTAATATCTTTACAATAATAAAAAAAAAACACCTCAGGTTATCAGCTCACTTCTTCTCAAGATGGTCATACGTAGTGGGTGGTGAGTGAATGGGCCCCTACTATTATAGTCTATTAATTGCAACAGTCTTTCAGTTACTCTATTGTTCCTCGGATGGTTATGATTTCTCCACATAGAATTTTTTTTTTTAAATGATATATTATTTAGGGACAAATGGCTCACACCTCTCACATTCACACCAACTCATCTCTGGAAGCCACGGTACTCTCTACGAATTTTTTTTATCATGACTAGGTATGTATATATATTGAAAAAAAAAAAAAAAGACCAGGCTATTTTAAAATAATCTACACCTCGGCTTACCTAAGCAAACCCCGTTTTTACAATCTATTCCTTTTTATTATTTTTTTTTTTTCGTCCCTCTCTTTCTTTGTCGCCTGCTTCTTAGGGTTGTTAGTTGCCCGCACCCCTTATTAGCAAGTAACCAATTGTGATGACGATTCCCGTTAGCGGCGGAGCTAGAAAAGAATCTTTAACAAACCACTGAAATAAGTGATGCTCAATTGTGGGCCCTGAATCACTAAATCCTCTCCCCGTGACTCTTTTGCATACTCATCCCACATGTAAGTGAAGAATTATAAAGATAATGGTCTCAGGAGCAAAAAAATAATATCAATTGCTCAGTTCCCAAATTTCAGTAATATTTATACCTGTCAATTTCTCTTTTAGAACCACTTTTTCTTTTTTTTGCGTTTTATTATAATAATCAATTAATTTAATTTTATATTATTAACTCAATGTCTGACTCCAAATCAGTAAAAGATTTACCTGAAGAAACTGCTTCAACCACTTCAGCTCCAGAATCTACTACTAGTAGTTCAAGCTCCAAACCAGTTAAATCTGGATTCAATCAAGAATTGTTAATTTCAACCGTTCAATCATTACAATTTGCTTGGTTTGTGGGTCATGTTCTTACCTTGGTTGGTATTTTCTTCTTTGGTTTGACTTATTTCAAGATTGGTGCTCGTATCTTTAAATTCTGGCATGCATTGGCTTTGATTGGTATTCTTGAAAGTTTTGGAATTCTTATTTTCCAATTATTCCAAAAACCAGGTTCTTCAATTACTTCGGTTCTTAAAAATGATAACACTCAATATTTCTTATTAAGTGGTTCTTTACTTCTTTTAAGACCTTATGTTTTAATAACATTATTACCATTTGCCTTATATTCTGTTTTCCATGTTTTGGCTTATATTCAAACTTACTTATTACCAGTGTTTGGACTTCAAAACCACAAGATTTCAAAGACAATTGGCGATTTTGTCACTAACAACAATGTTAAATCGGTTCAATTAGGTAGTATCATTGAAGTTTACGCTTACTTCTGGTTATTCCTCAGATTACTTGCCATCAGAAGAAGATCCTTGACTCCATTCTTACTTTACTCCATTTTCATGAAGGCAAGATATGAAAGTTCTATTTTCACTAGAAACTACATCAAATCCCTCGAAGTTAAGATTGATTCCTACGTCAACTCCGTTGATATTCCTGCCATCAAGCAAGGTTGGACCACTTTTAAACATGCCACTAGAAAGGCTGGTTCTTTTTACTTGGTCAATGATTACACTAAGGAAAAGCTGACTTAGATGAATCCCAACATTTTTTTTATGTGAAAAACATGGAAAAAAAAAAAGAGGAAACTAACTAGTCCAGTTCGATCTATGGACAAGTTGGCAAAAATTATAACCGTCATAGTTGTGAAAAGGCTGAAAATACAATTCACTCGTCTCTTGAATATCTGAGATAATACACCACAGATAATTAGAAAAAACTTGATGTCTTTTTATAACTGTCATTTTATGTGAACATGGTGATCGTTTTATTCATATAGAACGAGTATCATCTAATTGTATACTATTTATGTGTCTCCTACACGATTGTTTAATGTATGACTACACAATAATCAACTCCATCAATGGGTCAAATTATTATAGTAAATGTAATCACTAGAATCGTTCTACAATTTGAGTATTGTTTTACCGCGAGTTTCTCTATTAGTTAAACACTATACACTTCTTATACCCTTCACTATGAGGTGTTTCTCATATATATATTGCAACAAGTACCTGACTTGTCCCTGTTAACTGTAAAGCGATAACCAAGTATCCTGACTTGGAAAGTAAAATTAATAACCCGATAAACCAATGTATTATGACATTTGAAAATTTCATAATAATTAGATTACTTCAACTTTTTCTTCAATCTCAATTGGTTAGAGTGTCCACACTTTCTCTTGCGACAGTTAGTGGGTCTCAATGGTAATCTTGCATAACATTTGCGGCAAATGGATTTCTCGGAATTGTATTTAGAAGCTAAGGCCTTTAATGATGGTTCTATCATAGTTGAAATTATAATTATAAGTAATAAATAAAAATTCCGAAATACATTTTTACAAGTTTCCCTTTTATACTGTTCTAAGTTTTACGAATTTAATTTGCAGTCATTTGAAAAATTATAATTATCGAGACATCATCAATAATTTATGTATTAAACATCAACATCAACATCCAACATTAATCTTAAATCATCTAAAACCATCTAAATGATCTAAATGGTTCTATTTGTTTGTTTTGATAATTTGCCTTCCATAACCGTTGAATTACATTGCCACAATTGTTATTTTAATCTTTAGTGAATTCTAGTGGGTTCTAGTACTATGACATCATGGACATCATGGGACATCATCATGTGTCAATCTCCCCACGTGATCCCGTGTGGCATAACCGAAATTTCCATTTGTAGTGAGAAAAAAGGTTCCATAGAATTCTAAAAAATTCTAAACCCCCTTTGGGTGCAAGATTTTCCAGTTTTGTGTTTCATTACTACAGAAGTTCGTCGAAATCTTTGGAATATCGGTAAGACTGGAATCGGACAAAATCGTAGTTTTATAAATGGTATAAATTCGTCGTTTGAAAAATTTCAATTGTTACTTTTCTTTTTCATTAAAGTTATAGAATAATATATTAAAAATGTCTAAAGCCGTTGGTATTGATTTAGGTACCACCTACTCCTGTGTTGCACACTTTGCTAATGATCGTGTTGAAATTATCGCTAACGATCAAGGTAACAGAACCACTCCATCTTTCGTTGCCTTCACTGACTCTGAAAGATTAATTGGTGATGCTGCTAAGAACCAAGCTGCTATGAACCCAGCTAACACTGTTTTCGATGCTAAGCGTTTGATCGGTAGAAAGACCACTGATGCTGAAGTCCAATCCGATATCAAGCACTTCCCATTCAAGGTTGTTGACAAGGCCGGTAAGCCAAACATTGAAGTTGAATACAAGGGTGAAACCAAGGTTTTCACTCCAGAAGAAATCTCTTCTATGATCTTGTCTAAGATGAAGGAAACCGCTGAAGGTTACTTAGGTACTCAAGTTAACGATGCCGTTGTTACCGTCCCAGCTTACTTCAACGATTCCCAAAGACAAGCTACCAAGGATGCTGGTTTAATTGCTGGTTTAAACGTTATGAGAATTATTAACGAACCTACTGCTGCTGCTATTGCTTATGGTTTAGACAAGAAGGATGAAAAGGAAAGAAACGTCTTGATCTTCGACTTGGGTGGTGGTACTTTCGATGTCTCTTTATTGTCTATTGAAGACGGTATTTTCGAAGTTAAGTCCACTGCTGGTGACACTCACTTGGGTGGTGAAGATTTCGATCACAGATTAGTCAACCACTTCGTTGCTGAATTCAAGAGAAAGAACAAGAAGGACTTGTCTACTAACCAAAGAGCTTTAAGAAGATTGAGAACTGCTTGTGAACGTGCTAAGAGAACCTTATCTTCTTCCGCTCAAACTTCTATTGAAATTGACTCCTTATACGAAGGTATTGATTTCTACACCTCTATTACCAGAGCTAGATTCGAAGAATTATGTCAAGATTTATTCAGATCTACTTTGGACCCAGTTGAAAAGGTCTTGAGAGATGCTAAGGTTGACAAGTCTCAAGTTCACGAAATCGTCTTGGTCGGTGGTTCTACCAGAATTCCAAAGGTCCAAAAGTTGGTTTCTGACTTCTTCAACGGTAAGGAACCAAACAGATCTATTAACCCAGATGAAGCCGTTGCTTACGGTGCTGCTGTCCAAGCCGCTATCTTGTCCGGTGACACTTCTTCTAAGACTCAAGACTTATTGTTATTGGATGTTGCTCCATTGTCTCTTGGTATTGAAACCGCTGGTGGTATTATGACCAAGTTGATCCCAAGAAACTCTACCATCCCAGCCAAGAAGTCTGAAACCTTCTCTACTTACGCTGACAACCAACCAGGTGTCTTGATTCAAGTCTTTGAAGGTGAAAGAGCTAAGACCGCTGACAACAACTTGTTAGGTAAGTTCGAATTATCTGGTATCCCACCAGCTCCAAGAGGTGTCCCACAAATTGAAGTCACCTTCGACATTGATGCTAACGGTATCTTGAACGTTTCTGCCTTAGAAAAGGGTACTGGTAAGACTCAAAAGATTACTATTACCAACGACAAGGGTAGATTATCTAAGGAAGATATCGAAAAGATGGTTTCTGAAGCTGAAAAGTTCAAGGAAGAAGATGAAAAGGAAGCTAACAGAGTCCAAGCCAAGAACGGTTTAGAATCTTACGCTTACTCCTTGAAGTCTACTTTAGGTGAAGAACAAATGAAGTCCAAGTTGGAAGCTTCTGAAGTTGAAGAAGTCACCAAGGCTGCTGATGAAACTATTGCCTGGTTAGACTCTAACCAAACTGCCACCCAAGAAGAATTTGCTGACAAGCAAAAGGAATTGGAAGGTAAGGCTAACCCAATTATGTCTAAGGCTTACCAAGCTGGTGCTGCTCCAGGTGGTGCCGCTCCAGGTGGTTTCCCAGGTGCCCCAGGTGGTGCTCCTGATGCATCCAACGATGGTCCAACCGTTGAAGAAGTTGATTAAACAGCTTACTCCTGTGGCCACACCATTTTGAATGGACAAGGAGATGAGAATATAAGATTAGAAAGAAATGATGATAAATAATGGCATTCATAAAAAAAAGGTTTGTTTTATTATTATTGATCTTAACCTTTTATCATTAATGATTAATTGTTCATTCTGCATAGTATGATGTATAGATAATAGAAATTTAGTAAAAAAAAATCAATTGTAGAACTCAATAGAATAAAATTAGGAGTTTAAAGGAAAGCAATAGAGCTATAATTAGTTAATGCTTGAATTTAAATCCTTTTATTAGTTGACTATAAGCTTTTTGTGCGGGACTTACGGACTCTTTATATGGGTTAAGTGAGTAGATTTCATTAGTCTTAATTTCCTACATATAACCTACTATAGTAATATAATATGGTTGGTCCGAAAAATATGAATGGTACGGCTGACCTATGTGCAGTCCAACATTCTAGGCGAAGTAAAATTCCATCAGCGAACCAACCAACACCTGTAGAGATGAAATTTTACATAAAAAAGTGCCACGACTCATATGACTCAAACATAAACCTAATGGTTCTCCCATCAAAACCCATAAAGCCTAATAGAGAAATCCGCTTATTACTACCACAATAGAACTACTGTATTAAGCCACTTGCTTTAGAGTTTTATTCCGCTATTACATAATCGGACGCCCCAGGTCCACATTTTACCTCCAACATTTCCACCCTATTCCAACAAAAAATGTTGTTGGTAAGAAAACCCCCTCTTTTGCACCAAAAAGTGCCAATCCTCGAGGATTGGACCTATTAACGTCTAGTTAATTAGTAGCCCACCATTATATATCTCAATTGCATCGTAATGGTATTCTAGTAGACCTACAATTTCCACCCCACCCCTCCTTTCAACCCCTCCCCCGCCGAACTGACATATTTGATTTTTCGCAGTGCTTATCGCCCTTGTTCAACAAAATCCAGACCCAAACTGCGAAATTTGGGCCATAACCACATGACTACGCCACTTTTTCACTCTCTAGTATTAGGGACCAACATCAATTGGGTCATCAAGATCTGGTTCAAGGGTCTACGTAATTAGTAACAATGGCTATATATAGGATTTTTTGTTTTTTTGCTTTAAATCAATTGACTTGTTCCTGGTCCTCTCTTTCCCCCTCCCCTCTTTTTTTATTGTAATATTGATGCCAGATCAAACATGAAAAATCTCAATGTTTGTAGCGTACCGCGCTCGTCGTTTAGATCGTTTTGTGATAATTTTTTTTACAACATTTGACTCAATTTGTTGGCTATAGATTGATATAGATACCACATTCTTTATTCCAAGTGGCATTTTAAAACCCGGAAGAAGTGAAAACTATCTGAATTGTAAGTAGAGAATTACCAAACTATGACCAAGGTTATCAATGGACAAGATTAAGGACTATAAGACAAGACCGATAGCAAAAAAATTCGTGAAACTTACATCAATTTAAGGTGATCGTAGCTACCAAAATCAATAAAGGTGAAAAATATCAATAAAAACCCACCAATTCATATTCAAGTTAGGTTTCAATTACAATTGCAATATTTCCATTCGATTTCAATATTCATTAATATTCATTAAATATATTTATTCATTCATTACCATTGCATTGGCTTTAACTACTGTCGTATTCACCCTATTGATTGCCCATTGACTACCCATTGACTTTTTTATAAAGTGCATCTACTAACTTAATTTTAATTTATAGCACACATAAAGATGACATCCTCTCCTAGTCACCAAGTTGTTCACGAAGCCAACAACATTACTACTCGTCCTACTCCAAAGGAATTCTTTGAAAGACAACCAAGAGATGGTCATTTAAAGAATTTGGAAGAGTACTACGCTCTTTACGAAAAATCTATTAACGACCCAGAAGGTTTCTTTGGTCCTTTAGCTAAGGAATTCTTACACTGGGACAGAGATTTCACCAAGGTTAAGTCTGGTTCTTTGAAATACGGTGATGCTGCTTGGTTCATTGGTGGTGAATTGAATGCTTCCTACAACTGTGTGGATAGACATGCTTTCGCTACTCCAGACAAGCCAGCCGTTATTTACGAAGCTGATGATGAAAAAGATTCCAAGATCTTGACTTACGCTGAATTATTACGTGAAGTCTCCAAGGTCGCTGGTGTTTTAAAGTCTTGGGGTGTCCAAAAGGGTGATACCGTTGCCATTTACTTGCCAATGACTTCTCAAGCTATTGTTGCCATGTTGGCTGTCGCAAGATTGGGTGCAATTCACTCTGTTATTTTCGCAGGTTTTTCTTCTGGTTCTATTAAAGACCGTGTTAATGATGCTTCTTGTAAGGCTTTAATTACCTGTGATGAAGGTCGTCGTGGTGGTAAGACCGTCAACATTAAGAAATTATGTGACGAAGCTTTATTAAGTTGTCCATCTGTTGAAAAGGTTTTGGTTTTCAAGAGAACTGGTAATGAAGATATTGCCATGACTGAAGGTCGTGATTACTGGTGGGATGAAGTCACCAAGGATTTCCCAGGTTACTTGGCTCCAGTTCCAGTCAACTCTGAAGATCCATTGTTCTTATTGTACACCTCTGGTTCTACTGGTACTCCAAAGGGTGTTGTTCACTCTACTGCTGGTTACCTTTTAGGTGCTGCTTTAACCACCAAATACATTTTCGATGTTCACCCAGAAGATATCTTATTCACTGCTGGTGATGTCGGTTGGATTACTGGTCACACTTACGCCTTATACGGTCCATTGGCTTTAGGTATCCCAACCATTGTTTTCGAAGGTACTCCAGCTTACCCAGATTACGGTAGATTATGGCAAATTGTTGAAAAGCACAAGGCTACTCACTTCTACGTTGCCCCAACTGCTTTAAGATTATTAAGAAAGTCTGGTGAAGCTGAAATCGCCAAGTACGACTTATCTTCTTTAAGAACCTTAGGTTCTGTTGGTGAACCAATTTCTCCAGATATTTGGGAATGGTACAACGAAAAGGTCGGTAAGGGTCAATGTCACATCTCTGATACTTACTGGCAAACCGAATCTGGTTCTCACTTCATTGCTCCAATTGCTGGTATCACTCCAAACAAGCCAGGTTCTGCTTCTTTACCATTCTTTGGTATTAAAACTGTTCTTATAGATCCAGTCACTGGTGTTGAAATCCAAGGTAACGATGTTGAAGGTGTTTTGGCTGTCAAGGATACCTGGCCATCTATGGCTAGATCTGTGTGGAGAAACCACGGTAAGTACATGGACACTTACTTGAACCCATACCCAGGTTACTACTTCACCGGTGATGGTGCTGCTAGAGACCACGATGGTTACTACTGGATTAGAGGTAGAGTTGATGACGTTGTCAATGTCTCTGGTCACAGATTATCCACTGCTGAAATCGAAGCTGCTTTAATTGAACACCAAGGTGTTTCTGAAGCTGCTGTCGTTGGTATCAATGATGATTTGACTGGTCAAGCAGTTGTTGCCTTTGTTGCCTTAAAGGATGAAGCTGCTGAATTAGTTACTGGTAAGGAAACTTCCGAAGAAGCTTTTGCTTTAAGAAAGGAATTGATCTTACAAGTCAGAAAGGAAATCGGTCCTTTTGCTGCTCCAAAGAGTGTCATTATTGTTGCTGATTTACCAAAGACCAGATCTGGTAAGATTATGAGAAGAATCTTAAGAAAGATTTCTGCCAACGAAGCTGACCAATTAGGTGACATTACCACCTTAGCCAACCCTCAATCCGTTGCTGGTATTATCAGCTCTTTTGCCAACCAATTTGGTAAGAAGTAAGTTACCTGAAACTAAGTGAAGAGAGAACGAAAACTACAAAATTACCAAAAAAATATATAAACCATACCTAGAACAAGAATATTTAATGTGATAAACAAACGGGTAAATTAGTTATTTAACCAGTTGGTTGATTTGGTTTTTTTAGTTCGTTTGTTTGTATGTATAAGACTAATAGTAAAGAAATTTAGACCATTTAATTAATGTAACATAGTACCAAGACAAGAATTAAAACCATACATTTTTTTTTTGGATAGAAATAGCATCACATATAGAGAGGTGGTTGGTTAATTCTTGCCTTTTGTTACATTATCATATTTCACGCCTTTAGCCGCTGAATCGCCTTCCTCCCCATTTATACCCTCTAATAATCACCATGTTTTTCGCTCGATGTGGTAAGTCTCAATTACACGAAAAATAGTGTTGTCTGATCTGTTGCACCGTTTAGATCATAAGGACCAAAAACATGAGCCATTGGGATGCAATCAAAAGGATCTCCCAATTGTTCCTTATCATCAAGGCCATTCAATTGGTGATCGTGTATTTCACTCCCGTCCAATTTGATACTTCATCTCAGATTATCTTCAATCAGTATCAAGAATCCAAGCATCAATTAACCAACAACTGGAAGTTGATAGATCATTTCTTGACTCATATAATAGAGAAGTTTGTGGTATGGGATGCGGTCTACTTCAACGATCTTCATATAAATACCATCAAATACGAACACTTGTTTGTGTTCTGTCCTAGTTGGTGGAGACTAATCAAATGGATTCCAATTGGTGATGAGAACTATTATAGTAAATTGATATTAAGTTTAGTGGTATCAAACGTGTTTCATTACTTGTCTACATTGTTGATGTACGTGTTGACCTTGAATTACTTCAAAAACAGAACCAATACCAAAATTGGTATTGAAAAAGAACAAAAGTTTGCTGAAATAGCTGCTAAATTGGTCATAATATCTCCAGCAGGTGTATTTTTAACCAGTGGATACTCAGAAAACTTGAGTAATCTTTTGAGTTTTGGTACCATTTATCTTCATGACATTTCCATTAATCATATTGATTTCAAATACCCTTCCACTCATAAATCAATCAGACTGCCTTTCCTTTATATTCTTTCAGGTAGTTTATTAGCCATAAACTTCTCAGTTAGAGCCAACTCAACCTTACTTGGAATATTATACTTATGCGATCTATACCAATTTTTGGTGTATAATCAGAGTATTAAGGACACTATCCTTTCAATTGTATCAGGAGGACAATTATTTTTCACTATAGTAGGATTAAATATTATCTACTACCGTTTATTCTGTCCTGGTAGAGGTGAATGGTGTGAAAATACTATTCCTCTGTTATTTGGATACGCACAACGTGAATATTGGAATGTGGGTTTTTTACAATATTGGACCCCAAATAATATCCCTAACTTTTTATTTGCACTACCAACCATTTTAATCCATTCATCTGCAATTATTCATTATTATACTGCTGCAGAATTACCAAAGATTAAAAAAATTACTAGTTTATTATTAATAAATTCTTTGGTGTTGATAGGCGGTATATTTTTCTGGAATACCCAAATATTAACCCGTATAGGCTCTTTCTTGCCTTTGAGTTACTGGTATGTGGCTCATTTGATCCAGACCGATCTGGTATTAACCAACTATATTCTTTATTACATGATCGGATGGGGGTTAGCACAGACCAGTTTGTTTGCAGCATTTTTACCACCAGCATAGACAGAATTAGGTCAATTAAAAAACAACAACACATTAATGCTTTCTCAAGACATATAATCGATGTCAATTATTCTATAATAGCAAGTCTACAGTCTATAGTTTACCTCTATAGTCTGACTATGGTGGTCCATTTATCATTGGACCATATACAGTACTTTGGTCGCTGCAAACTTTTTCCCGATTAGGATGCACTAACCATTTGATAAGGCTAAAATTAACATAGTACACTATAATATAATAAAATGTAATATATATATATTGAAAGGGATCAGCCCATGTAGAAACAGTAGAAACCACAAGTATGAATAATTCCACCAGAATAGAATCAACTTTTCACCAGTGGACCTCCACTTCACCTATTTCTATAGAGGTACTATTATTGGTTGCAATTGTCATACCAATAATGGTATTTATGCCTCGATTCAAAACCAAAGTGTCTAACAAGGAAAGGAAAAGTGGATACTGGAATCCAGAGTCATTTGTTGCTCCTTTGCCCCAAGAGTATAAAAATTGGGACTACAGAAAGACAAAGCCCTTACCATATCGTGCGTTCAAACACAAGTATAATGTTACTATGGGGATCAGAAATATGGAATGGGATAATTGGATCGAGTTGGACTGTGAATGGGAAAAGTATCACAACGATAAGTTGACCAGAATTGAAGAAAGAGGGACCGAATTATACGAGACAAGTTCTAGGGCTACAGATGCTGCCTATGAACTATTGGAAGAATTGAGACAGTTTCTTCCTCACCGGTACCCAAAGTTATTCAAGCAGACCCGTAAAGGTTTAAATAACTTAGAAACAGGAGAATCTTTTGATTTCTCCAAATCTGGTAAAGAAGACCCAATTTTAATTGCTGCTAAATTGGTACAAGATGATTTGGCCATTATGATGGAGAACGAAGATGGTAATTATCTGTTAGAAGCAGGTGCCATTATTCTTGCTGGATTTTGGAGGTTTAGAGACAAGTTCAAGATGAAACTCAATGAATTACACACCAGTGGAGATGTTCCTCAGTATAATGAAAAGCTAAGAAATGGTATGTCCAAATTCTTTACTAGATTAAGCTGCGAAAAACCAGTAGTAAGAAACAATTACTTTATTCAAACAGATAATAACCTTGGATGGTCACATTCTATTGGTAAAGAAGACAGCCAGAATGTTGGCTGGAATACTGCTACAGATGCTACTACAATTGACCAGCTTTATTTCAGAAGTGAACGCCAGAGTCTTCGTAGGTTACCTAAGAGTGGTGCAGTAGTGTTCACTATTAGAACATACTTTTTACCTATCACCGAATTGTGCAAGGAACCATACATTCCTAGAAGACTATTGAACGGAATAGCTTCATGGAGTGGAGATGTAGAGGAGTATAAGGGCTATTCTAAGTATGCTGATGTGTTGATGCCATACTTGGAAGAGTGTGCTCATGAACAAGAAAAGATGGGATTAGCACCGGAAGAAGGACCAGATGTTTACCCTTATTAAATTGATAATAGGGAAGGAGAAAGAGCTCGAATAACAAGGTAATGTGAAACAATAATGTTTTATAGTTTATTAAGTAGTTGCAACGAAATCAACATAGTATTCAATACTTTTAGTTGTAAGTTTCAGTACACCAAGAAATGCATTACAACACCTTAGAGAAAAATGATGAGTGAGCAGATCTTTCAAGAAATAGTATGACTTGACAACAAAAAGGGGCTAAACAAAGGCAAAGGCCAAGGCCAAGGCAATTACTAATAGTTAATTAGATACTACAAGAAATTTTCTCAGGAAGTTTGAAATTCAAACTATTAAATATACATTACTAATATACACTCATAAACAAAGGATAAACGGGGAAGATGAATTGAAATATGATACGCTTAAGTTCTTTCACCTCTTAATCTTCTAGCTAATTGGATATCCTTCTTTTGGATAGTAACTCTCTTAGCGTGGATAGCACACAAGTTAGTGTCTTCGAATAAGGAAACCAAGTAGGCTTCAACGGATTCTTGTAAAGCACCAATAGCAGAGGATTGGAATCTCAAATCAGTCTTGAAATCTTGAGCAATTTCTCTGACCAATCTTTGGAAAGGTAACTTTCTGATCAATAATTCAGTAGACTTTTGGAATCTTCTGATTTCTCTCAAAGCAACGGTACCTGGCTTATATCTGTGTGGCTTCTTGACACCACCGGTAGATGGAGCAGACTTTCTAGCAGCCTTAGAAGCTAATTGTTTTCTTGGTGCCTTACCACCAGTAGACTTTCTTGCGGTTTGTTTGGTTCTAGCCATTTTGATTCGATACTGATACAACAAAAAAAAAGATCTTAAAACAGGGAGACGATTTACCAGATATATATATGAGATATCAATTAAAGGCGCGTGATATCCTAAATTGTGTTTGTTATTGATCCTCTATTATTTGTGTTATGACGTGCGGATATTCTGGGGGAGAGAGAAGAGAGAAGAGAGGAATAAAAGCTAACTATGGTTTGTTATTGTTATCTTTTCGCAGCCTAAGAAGAAACATAAACGAGTCGCGGACTCAATAATACACAGCATACTGCGTAAACTGAATCCCAATTTGCTTGTGCGCGCTTGAAAAGCAGGTAAAATTTGACGTTATGTATTGTTAATGAAAAAACTAAGTTCGCACTCCACGCTGAAAAGACATTACTTGAATTTGTAGGGTTAGGAAGCAAGAAATATGAAGGGACTAAATTAACAGTGGGGCACTTTTTCGGCACCAGAAAGTTATTGTTGTGCGCAATATTACACGCGTTCCGAGTAAATTATAGAATACCTACCCAAATAGTGGCTTCCGCAACCACCTGACTACGTAAGTGAGTGTTTTGTCGGGACTTGGGGGAGGAGAGATGCAACTAGGGGCGAGCATTAAATTCTATTGCTTAGGGGGCGATTGTAATTGTTGGTTATAAATACATCAATTCGCACTTCCTTAGATTTGGATTTGTTCTTTATCATTTTAAAACAATAAATTAATCAAATATGTCCGGTAGAGGAAAAGGAGGAAAAGGTTTAGGAAAAGGTGGTGCTAAGCGTCACAGAAAGATCTTAAGAGATAACATTCAAGGTATTACCAAGCCAGCTATCAGAAGATTGGCTAGAAGAGGTGGTGTTAAGCGTATTTCTGCTTTGATCTATGAAGAAGTCAGAGTTGTCCTTAAATCCTTCTTAGAAAACGTTATCAGAGATGCTGTTACTTATACTGAACACGCCAAGAGAAAGACTGTTACTTCTTTGGATGTCGTTTACGCTTTGAAGAGACAAGGTAGAACCTTGTATGGTTTCGGAGGTTAATTCATTTCTGCTTTTTGTATATTATAGTATTATTAATAAATTATTACGTTTAAAAGGAAATCAAAACATTATTTAAAACAAGCATTTTATTGTAAGTTTTCGTAAGAGGGGAATTGGTACTATTGGTATCATTAGCATCACTAGCATCAATAAAACATGGTTGAGGTGTTTTTTCTTTTTGTTTAATTGATGTTATGACTAGTCGCAACTGTGTGTGTGTAACTGAGAATAACCTTTTTTTTCTCCGCTTTAAATTTTAGTGCGACTTTAACAGTATTTTTTTGTCGATACAGTCTCCATCACTTAGTAACTTCTTCCGTGACACTGACGGGGGAGTTGCTTATAAACGAGTTGACTAATCACTTAATTTTTTTTTTATAGTATAATTAAAAAAGTATCATCTAAATTGGTAACTAGTAACACTTACTCTACATGGATTGATTATTACTCTATTCAATTTATTTATTTCTAAAAAATTTTTAACTATCACTTCTAGGTGCCTAGTTAATGGGGGGTATCTAGTTTCTAGTATGGAGTGGGGGTATCTCTCTAATATAGTACATGGTAATGCTATGGCACTCTTTGCTATTTTTTTGTTTTAAAAGGTCTTTTTTTTTTTATTTTTAGCTTGTTTGATTTCTATGTTTGATTGCCTCGATGTATATGGTTGCTCTTGGTCTTGCCAAAATCTAATTATTTGGGACTAGCCCATAATTTCTTCGTACTCCTCCTCGGTCAAAACGGATCCGCTAGTACCAATGATTTCTTCATCAGGGACATTTAAATCTTTGACAATAATATGGATATGACTAATACTCTTTACACTTTGTAAACTTTCCCAATTACGGAACCATACGACTTGATCATTTCTAAGACCAAATTGCTTGATAAATGTCTTTTCCACATACTTATTAATAACTGCTCTAGTTTCAGGCAGAATATCACCAGTAGCAGAATTTGGGTCAGATTGAATTCTAATCTTAGACCATGCACAAAAATGTTTCACATTCTTTGGAACATAGTATGGGAATTGATTGTAGATAATCTTAACATCATCAGCATTGGTAAAAATTGGGCCTTCAGATCTTAATTCATGAGCGTTCCATTGAAGTTCATTGTTTAACACATGGTCCATAATACCAATGTGTTGTTCTTTAAGTTGATGTTTGAAATCCAAATATCTATCAGTAGCTTCTTGGGATCTTGCAAAGAGTTCCAACTGGTTGGTACTGGTGATATAACGGATTTCTTGCCATGTAAATGGGTCTCTTTTGACTTTGGAGGGGTTAGGCATGCTATCGTAATGAATAAATTTAATATCAAATTGCTTATAAAGTGCTTCAATATGTGTAGTACCCACAGGAGTAGTAGGAGGAGTATTTAAATAAGACATGACAAATGACAGAAAAAAAAGGTAGGGAGAGATCTGTACAATTTCTGACTACATTTCTTACATTATACGAGAGAAAGGGTTTAATATATAGAGATAGGGGCATCTACTATTTGTTTTGGCTGACCTCATCTTATCTGGAGAAATTGCACTAACAGTGGTAAATTATTTTCAGTGTGGGTTGCATTGGAAAAAAAGGTTACATTTTTGTCAGAGGTTACATTTGCTCCCATATGGGAAGAAAGAAACCCCAAAATAGTACTATGACACATGTTAGTACTACAATAGAAATGTCAACTATGGCCTCAAGAACAATATCCGTATGTCAAGTGGACATAATCGTTATTTGTAATTATTACTGTATGGACTAAAACGTTTTGGTTTGGGTTTTGGTTGAGTCACTTTTTTTTTGGTAATGCTACTACCCAGATGCTATCGCTACTACTACATTACATAATATTACAGTCCTGCATGTAGCCTATCGACTCATAGATATTAAGGATAGCAAATCACACACAATTGACTCATTCATCTTCGAATCAATCATAGTTTAACAAGACCAATCCCCCCACTCTTACCCCCACCTCTCTTCCGCGATTCATGCCTACACATAAGCTAATTATACTTCGTCATGGAGAGTCAAGGTGGAACCACGAGAACAAATTCTGTGGCTGGATAGATATTCCGCTTTCTGAAAAGGGAAAACAGGAAGCAGCAGGAGCAGCTGAACTTATCAAACAAGCAGGTTTAGATCCTGATGTATTATATACGTCAAGGTTAACTCGATCAATTGATACAGGACTTCGGATTATTGATCATCTTGATAAAGCATGGATTGACCATTTCAAAGTTTGGCAATTGAATGAACGTCATTATGGAAAATATCAGGGCAGCGATAAGCATGATGTTTTCCTTCTGTTAGGTGAGGACAAACAAAAGTTCCAGTACATCCGAAGGGATTATCATGGTACCCCACCATTGGTTGAAGGTAATGATCCATGCATAGATGCAAGATATAATGATGTTATTAACAAGGCCGTATTACCTCGTGGAGAATCACTTGAAATGGTCATGAAAAGAGTAATGCCATTTTTCATTCAGGAGGTACTTAATCATCAATTAATTCAAATGGATAGAACAGTATTGGTGGTGACTCACGGGTCAGTGGTTAGAAGTGTTATAAAACATTTAAGTCGTGTAAGTGACGATGACATTTCAACCATCAATGTTCCAACAGGCGTTCCTCTTGTATTTGAAATTGATGATCATGGTGAATTGGTACAAGATTACTACTATTTAGATAAAGAGTTGGCTGCAAAGGGTATAGAAAAGGTTCGGAACGAAGGGCTCCAAAAATAGACAATTAACAAACGAATTTAGGTTTGTGTATTTTTCACTTGTTTTATTTCTTAGTATGATGATGATTCACCACTACCTTTTTCTATGTAAATTATGTAAAACTTAGTGCAGTCCCCCCTTTTTTATGTTAACCCTTAATATTAATAATATTATTATTATTATTATCTACTAGGGGCTATTTCTATTTCCGTTGTTCCCTCCTTTGTACTAGTAAATTGTGAGTAATAGGCTATGCACGTGAGAATTTCTAGTCACTGGTTTTTACCCTTAACATCCACCCCCGCGTGATAGGTAAAACCTTTTGAATTTTTGCACTTGCGAGTTCGCACCCGAATAGGAATTCTCTGGAAAGTTCTAAATTTAAGGGGAGGAGGAAAGATAAATGACTATTTCGTAGACTTTATGTAGAAGGGATCAAAAAGGGGATGTACCATAAAAGACAAGGAACTTAAAAGAGTAAAGTTATTGAAGGAAGATGCATGAAATCTTGAGCAGATTCTAGAAATTATAAATGCTGTTTTTTTAATTCTTTCTTTGCATTCTCCTTTCTTCGTTTATGTGTCTTTAGAATTCTGCAGCTTGGTTGAGTCATGTAATCATCGTTTCATGCTTTGATTGGTAATTGGCGGGGCCACGCTTTTACTATTGATACCGATCATGGTAGCCGTCTAAATACGTCCATCACATTCTATGCGCATGTTAAAATGTGTGCGCACCCAAAAAGCAATACAAATTAATAAGCAAGTATAACCACATATATTAACAGCCATTTGCCATCGGATTATTTTGAGTCAACTACTTTTTTTTTTTAAAAAACAACTTCCATATACAATTATGACATCAGTCGTACTACCATCTTTAAAGAGATCTATCACCGACATTATGGATGAGGAGCTTTATCAATTACCAAACAGTCCTATTCAAGTAAACTCCTTTCAACAATCTTATCAACAACCTCAAAGAAGTGATTCTCCACTTTTACCACTTAGACCTGCTTCTTCTGTAAACGGATCCCCTTCTTTGAATCATTCTCAATTATATTCGCATCCTAATCTTAGTAACAGTTCCTTGTCTAATTTCCTTAATCTTCCAGACAACTATACTGATTACAAACATAACACATCATCAAATATGAATGCTCCAATTTATGATACTAATGCTATGGATTTAGATATCCAATATGCTCAACCAAGAGTAAACCCTTTTGCTGATTACGGTAACCCTGATTCTTTAAACACTACCACCACCACCGATGCTTACTATCCTCCACTTCCACAACAATTTCCACAAAAGCCTGATAGAAGAAGAAGGATAACAACTCTTGATGAAGATCAAGTTAACCGTAAGAAGGATGAAGACTACTTGTTATACAACCCAGATATTCAACCATCTGAATTGATTAACAACAAATACTGGAGTGATGAATCTTCCCCATTATACGTTCCACCAAGTCAAACTATTAATTCTAACACCGACTTCTCTCAAGAGTTCTTAGACACCAACAACAATATCATTCCTGGTTACGAGAATGATTACTTGATGAATGATGGCTTTGATGAAGACGTCGAAGAAGACTTATCTGATGACGATGAAGATGAAAGCAAATACTTCCACGTCGATGATGAATTTGATGAATTAATAATGAACAACAGCATGAACGGTGAATTCTACACCGAAAACGAACTTAATAATATGAACTTCATGGACTTGGACCAATACTTCAAGCCAGCCACCAACAATGATGATAATGATACTACTGTTAACTTGAACACTATAGAACAACAACAGCAACAACAGCATGATGAATCTGAATTCAGTTCCAGTCCTTCTATACTGGGCTCTACTCATAGCTCTCCATTGCTTCAAGATAACGGTAAGTTGGTGATTGATGAAGATCTTGCCAACATGAACATGGAAGATGATCAACCATTCGTATCTGAAGAAGAAGAAGAAGATGATGATGATGACGATGAAGAATATAAGAAACCATCCCCAGCTCCAAAGGCTAAGGCTCATCAGAACCATCATCATATGACAGCAGCTGAAATTTCTGCCAACAACCCAACTCACGCTTGTGATTTAATAAACCCATCTAATGGAGCTCCATGCAACAAACAATTCTCAAGACCATATGACTTGATCAGGCATCAAGAAACTATTCATGCTAGTAAGAAGAAGATATTCAGATGTGTTATCTGTGAAGGCCGTATGAACGGTGGACCAGGAAATGGTAAACTGAAGACCTTCTCTAGAGGTGATGCATTATCCAGACACATTAAAGTGAAACATGGTTTGGTTGGTAAGGAAGCTTTGGATCTTATCAACGATGCTAAGGATAATGTTGAATACATTTCTGTTTAAAATTAAAAACTACAAAACTCTCTCCTTACGATTATGACTGCTAATACCTCTACACCGCATTACGCGTTTAATACCATCATACATAGAATTGAAGTATGACTTCTACCTTATATATAGATTTCTGCAAATATATCCTGTACATATCTTGAAAAAGTGTACAATAAAAGAGCGTTATCTATTTTAATATACCCTTAACATTTGAATAAACTGTAGTAGTGTACTTGAGAATAAATTTCACCTATACTTTCTCTATACTAATAAAGACCAAGTCGTAAAAACAAGACCTACAAACCAGTTGACGCTAGACATTCAGTATGCTAGGTTCTATAATGTCCCTTCTAGGGCGTTGACTGTAATGAAGGTTTTTACTTAATCTCCGTATTAGTAATTATTATATAAAGCTTAAACTGATGTTGATTCAATTTTTGCAATATTAACTTACCTGGCTGCGGTCAATAGCACTGGGCGTAGTGATCGCCATAGATCATAACCTACAATATTCGGTTAATGTACATAATTTGGTATACCCGGGTATACTCGCTAGATTCAATTTGATCGGTAGATTTGATACATTCGGTATGTTGATATAATTTATGGATGTGTATTAGATATTATTTAGATATTAGTATTATGAGTATATGGTTTAAATACTCTATGATATGTATGTAAGTGAGTAAATGAGTTGAGTGAGTGAGTGTATGAGTGAATGAGGTGTATATATACATTTTAATTTAAGCCTGAAGGTTTTGCATCTCTATACTTTGATCAGAATGAACTTTTGCTGTAGTTGGTAATGAACCAGGAAATGTCTTTGTAGGAGATGCTAGTAATTGATCAACGATTTCATTCATATCAGTAGAATCAATCAGAGGATCTTTTGAAGGTACCATTGAACTTAAATCAGGTAATGAAACAGAAGATGCTGGAGCAGCATAAGGTAATTTATCATTACCATATTTTAAGTATTTGAAATAATAATATTGCCATGCAATATACCAATCCAAACCCATTTGGAATAATCCAGCAAGAATGAAAATAATTGAAACATTATCGGTACCAAATACCAAGTAACTAATTTTAGTTAAATCACCACCTAACCAACTTAATAATAAGATGACTTTGAAGTTTTTGACCGAACCAAGTCTATTAAGAAGTAAGATTTGAGGTAATGGTAATAAGGATTCAATGAAAAGACCCAAGATTCCAATAAAACTACCATAAGTTTGATTATTACGGAAAACAAGGGTTAAAAAAGTGAAAATCCCAGCAAATTTGGCCACAAATTTCCAATAAGGAGCTTCATCTTTCCATTGCCAAAAGGTAAAAGGACGACTATAATAAATATCAAAGGATCTTAATGCAAATTGGAAACTGACTTTGATATAGACAACCACTAATTGACTAAAATCGTTGACAATATATGCAATTGATTTTGCTAATGATTTACTAATATAATAACTTTCATGTTCAATAGTACCACTAGCACTTAAACGACGAGGAAGATTGGAATTGATTTCATGACGGAATAAAGGAGCCGGAGTTAAAAAATCAGGATCATAATTGACTGGTCTATACCTTAATGATACTTTCAATAATATACATTGAATAAAGATCATTACTATTGATTGTCGAAGCAAAGTCACTTCATATGGTGATATGATATAATAAAGGATTCTTAAAGTTGCTGCCATTAACATAGTGGCACATATATCTATCGAGAAACCAGTTGATGATTGTTTCCGATATATACTATAACATGTAGATCCATATGAGAATAATGGTGTACATGTCATAAATACATTGGCACACACTTGAAGATCAGGTAGATATGCTAGATATGGCAAGTAATCATCTGGTAAAAGACTTGACATTACGTGTGCCTATGGAATGTGACGGAGATTTATAAGTTTTGATGAAGGGTTAAAAAAAAAAAAAATTAATGTTGGTTGAATATAGTGATATGAATATTCCCTTGATAAAGTTCAATCAGGTAGTGATCCAAAAAAAAAAAAATTGATGATGATGACAAAATAATCTAGTTCAAAATAAAGGTAAAAAAACGCCAAAATTTAGACTTTTTTTTGGTATTTTGATGGGATGTATTTGTACTTTATTTAACCAAAAAAAAAGATGTGGAACGGAGATTTAGGTGAAATACCGATGTTTAATGTAGAAATAACGTTGTGATTATATAAACCAAGGATAAGTGTCAGTGATAGCGGGGTATACAAGGCTTAGTTGGTAAACATGTGCATCAATAATAGGCTGTAAAGAATGCTGATGTTGATACTAAATAGGTAATAGGGGAAAATTGTGGTTGTGGCCGTGGTCACGTGACCAATACCCATAGCCAGGAAAGCAAAAATTTAGGAAAGTTCGGAAATATGTGCAGGAGCCGAGTTTTACTAGATAGGAAGGCTATGAAATATTATGATAGCAGCTAGAAAAGGAATGAGGCTTAAATAGGATTAGCTCATTTGACCAGCCTACCCAATTAATTGGGGGAGCGAACGTTCCTTTAGGGAAGGAAAATCATTTGATTGGATATGGTCAATCTATCCATATATATATATATATTTATTACATATATAATATCTCACCAAGGTTAATGCACTCCGCGTTTTTCAACGGCCAGTTATTCGTGTGATTGAATGTTATTCTGAAAATGCGTCCTGTAAATAGTTAATTATATGAGATCAGTGAAGGATATAAACCCCAAAATTATAGACAAGAGGATTTAAAAGGATTTAATGATTGAATAGAAATGAATCGTAAAACTATTACAATAAAGAAGATACTCAACAGTTGATATGTAATACATCCACAGGTTGGTCAACATTCGGAGTTGGACCCAGTTTAATTTTATTTCGGAGACCTCCAGAAATTTAATATTTTTTAAGATCTGCGATTCAACAATCTCCGGGAGATTGGGGAACTCACATAATGGGGAATTCCTTGAGCCAACCAGCCTTTAGGCTATACAAGTTGTGAAGTGGTGGAGGACCAACAAAGAACCAGAGTCAAATATCAAACTTGGGGAAGAAAACAATAAGGATTAGAAACATGGATGGAGAACTCCGTTTTTTGTTTGACTCTCCCTCAAAAGGTATGGAGTGTATATTTTCCAGTAAGCGAGCGCCCTACTAAACAGTAAAATATGGGGTAGAAGGAATGGAAGAATTGGGAGGAAAAGTGGTCAGAAGGTGGGTATGGAATGTAAGCATGTAGCTGTATCAGTGCTAAGAGCTGTTTGTACCAGGAGCTATTAATTGCGGCTATGTAATTGTAGGAAACTCCGGAGTGTGGTGTGTATGGAGTAATTTGTGGGGGTGTTGCGAGCACCTATATTGGTGGTGAGACTATCTAGAAGCTGCAAAATAATCAACCCAAGATAAGAGCATCCAAACAGTTCATGAACAATTTGCAACCGGACAAATAGAAGAAGATGGAATTAAGTCTATAGTAGAGAAACTGAAGCTAATATTATATGTTGGTATTTGATAAATGTGTGTTTCTGTATATACGGAGCTTTTCTTGAGTCTCACGATCTTCTAGTTACTGAGGTATAGCCACCTCAAGATGCGACCAGGTCTAACGGGATAACTTTTCTGTAAGGCTTACCTAACATGTATTTGATGATGAATCAGGATACTCAGATCTAATACTTCACAAACAGAAGTAAGCGGATAGGTGGAATTTACAATTAAACTTTTATCAATAGAATTCGAAGGTTTCCAAATTGCCTAGCACGTTCTTTAGAATTCTGGGCAACCTAAATTTTTCATTACCAAATTCTTTTTAATCATCAACAACTTAGTAAATCTTATGGGTGGATGAACCAAGTAAATTATGAAATGGTATGACACGAAGAATTGTACCGTTTTACCGAACATAATAGAATAAAGCTTATTAGTTAGCAACTTACTGTATTTATTCGCAATACCATGAGTGATATTAGTCACTACACCATAATCTGTTTCTGTGGCTGATGATGATTTAGTTGCCTCTCATCCGGCTCCACGACAGCTTAGTCACAGATCCATGACTGGTAACCGAAACAAGGTACTATGCAGTATCTAAAACTCCGTAAATTCTGGATCTATAGTCCTAAAACTCGACATAACCTCAGGTTATGTGTAAATCTGGATGGCGAGAAAATTAGTGTATCAGACATTCGATCCATTATTTAGTACCGCCAAGAAGGTGTCTAAATTGTCCGAAAATTCACTGAATATTCGGTACTAATTTATCACTACAAATTAAACTGTAGATACGAATAGGTATTCATTGATGTCAAATAAATTTACTACAAAATGACTACTCCTATTGATCTACATGATGATAAAAAATTAATTTTCGGAGCCGTAACGGAGCCTCGTAAGTTATTTTGATAAAATTTGTTGGTATTACTAAAGTCCGGCTCGTCATTCATCGAAAGTTTTACCGGTGATAGAGGTCCACGGATGTTGATACCAAGGAGGCGTGTGTCGCCCCCGTTTGCGATTGTAAATTTCGCAGTCTATCAGGTGACCTCTCGGGGATATGGAAGTCTTGCTCCTCGGATACACTAATATCAGCCAGTAAAAAGTTCGGATCCGATAATCGGACGCCGTATACTCTAACTCAAGTTTTGACTCAGTCTCAATCTACATCATGTGATAGCTTTATCGGGAGGTTTGGTCTCGGAGTTGTTACCGAGGACCACAGAGTCAAAAAACCAACTCCCCACCCCACCATTCAGCAACTCTTGTTAGACTACCCCTTTATGATACAATAAACCATACCCAACACTAATCAAGATGATTCTAAATCGTTAGATCGATCTCTAGAATATGATCAAGTCTATTCTAGAATAATCTTTGGTGAAAAACTCATCAAACTAGTTGTTACTAATGACCTTCCGTAGACCCGAGGACCACTTAGTCGCACCGCAATAGTAACTGCAAAATGGATCAGCGGAACAAATAAGACCAGAATCTGGGGTACAATTTGTGGGTGAACACATATTTTGAAATTTTTTGAAAGGGATAAACGCTATTGTATAAATAGATGGATAAATCTCCATATTAATGAACTTTTTTTTTAAAATCATTATTATTATACCAACAACTCAAGAATATTAAATATCTTTTAATCTTTTGAGTTTATTTATTCATCATGCCTTACACTGCTATTGATATTGATCAGGAAGAAAAGTTCTTCCAACAACAAGTTGAAGAAATTAAACAATGGTGGGCTCAACCACGTTGGAGCAAAACCAAGAGAATTTATGCTCCAGAAGAAATTGCTAAGAAGAGATCTTCTTTAAAGATTGACTACCCATCTTCTGAACAAGCTAAGAAATTATTCGGTCTTTTAACTGAACATGACAAGAACAAGACTGCTTCTTTCACTTTCGGTGCTTTAGACCCAATTCATGTTGCTCAAATGGCCAAGTACTTGGATTCTATTTACGTTTCCGGATGGCAATGTTCTTCTACTGCTTCCACTTCTAATGAACCATCCCCAGATTTGGCTGATTATCCTATGGATACCGTTCCAAACAAGGTTGAACATTTGTGGTTTGCTCAATTATTCCATGACAGAAAGCAAAGAGAAGAAAGATTAGGTTTATCTAAGGAAGAAAGAGCTAAGCTCCCATACACTGATTTCTTAAGACCAATTATTGCTGATGGTGATACTGGTCATGGTGGTATTACTGCCATTATCAAGTTAACCAAGATGTTCGTTGAAAGAGGTGCTGCTGGTATTCATATTGAAGATCAAGCTCCAGGTACCAAGAAGTGTGGTCACATGGCCGGTAAGGTCTTGGTCCCAGTTCAAGAACACATTAATAGATTGGTTGCCATCAGAGCTTCTGCTGATATCTTAGGTTCTGATTTATTAGCTGTTGCCAGAACTGATTCCGAAGCCGCTACTTTGATTACCTCTACCATTGATCACAGAGATCACTTCTTCATTCTTGGTGCCACCAACCCAAATGCTCCAGAAATTGCTGGTCTTATGGCTGAAGCTGAAGAAAAGGGTATCTACGGTGATGCTTTAGCTCACATTGAAACCGAATGGAACAAGACCGCCGGTGTCAAGTTATTCCACGAAGCCGTTATTGATGAAATCAAGGCTGGTAACTACTCAAACAAGGATGCTTTAATCAAGGAATTCACCAGCAAGGTTCATGCTCACTCTCACACTTCTAACAAGGAAGCTAGAGCTTTAGCTAAGAAGCTCCTCGGTAAGGAAGTTTACTTCAACTGGGATGTTTCCAGAGCTAGAGAAGGTTACTACAGATACCAAGGGGGTACTCAATGTGCCGTTATGAGAGGTAGAGCTTTCGCTCCATACGCTGATTTGATTTGGATGGAATCCGCTTTACCAGATTACAACCAAGCCAAGGAATTCGCTGAAGGTGTTAAGGCTGAACACCCAGACCAATGGTTAGCATACAACTTGTCTCCATCTTTCAACTGGAACAAGGCCATGCCACCAGCTGAACAAGAAACTTACATTAAGAGATTAGGTAAGTTAGGTTACGTCTGGCAATTCATCACCTTAGCCGGTTTACATACTACTGCTTTAGCTGTTGATGACTTCTCTCGTCAATACGCTGAAATCGGTATGAAGGCTTACGGTTCTACTGTCCAAGAACCAGAAATTGAAAAGGGTGTTGAAGTTGTTAAGCATCAAAAATGGTCTGGTGCCAATTACATTGATAACTTATTGAAGATGGTTCAAGGTGGTGTTTCTTCTACTGCTGCCATGGGTGCTGGTGTCACCGAAGACCAATTCAAGGAAATCAAGGCCAAGGCCAAGGGTAACTTGTAAGTTATTAGCCTAAAATCCTAGTTTAGCACACACAGTATTTATTTAACGTTGACCGTCGGATTGTGTACATATGAATTGATACATGAATGTTTTAGAATAGAAAAATTACTGTAGACTTGCGATTATAATAATTATAATAACTATAACTATAATAATAATAATAATAATAATAATAATAATAACTGCTATGGTTATAGCTACTATTGAAGGTAATAAGTACAATAAATTTATTAGACGAAGCTAGTTCAATTTTAGTGTACTCCTCTTGATGTGATCAAACACCTCGATCCCATCTCGTAATTGTTACTCCGAGATGCC
The DNA here is from genome assembly GCA_030572155.1 of Suhomyces taliae. Classification (NCBI taxonomy): domain Eukaryota; kingdom Fungi; phylum Ascomycota; class Pichiomycetes; order Serinales; family Debaryomycetaceae; genus Suhomyces; species Suhomyces taliae. Next base: position 425,851 of record JAJLZJ010000001.1, on the reverse strand, counting down.
ATTTAATTGTGTCTTGGTTTTTTTTTTATAGAGGTTTCGGTAAGATTTCACAGTGAAATTTCACATGATTGTCTTATTCCATAGAATTTTCTAGTGGCACTGGGTTTCTATTAAAGTTATGAAGCTGTTGAAAAGTCATGTATTTCTGTCAAATCTAGTACCAGAGCTAGACAGGTCATTATGTTTCAGTCTCGAAAGCAAGACACACTATATTACAAAAAATTAGAAATATAAAAAATGTGCCAAACTTCCCATTATCCGATACCTGCCAATTTTAGCACCATAGAAATGTAGTACTGATAACATTAGTGTATGTGATAAAGATATCCATTTATCCGCAAATACTGTATAAAGGTTAACCACCCTCAATACAGGAACACCCATAGTAAAGCCAATACTACTAAACAAAACTAAAACACAACTAGCACCGAGACAGACTAAAATAAAAAGGCCAAGGTTACCCGCCATTGACCTTATAATCCCAATATTCAACTCTTGTAGTATTTTATCATTTTCTCTATCTCGTTCTTCCTTTGTCCTTTCTTCATTCTAGTTTGTCATGTTCTTTGTCACTTTTCCCTTACGTCTTCCTGTTTTCGCATTCTATGTGTTCTTTTGCAACTGCAGCAAAAAAAATTGAGCCATCTCTTTAACCCTTCAACTATGGGGTTTATCAATCCAGGAAAACCCCTAAAGAAAAAGAAGCCCTTAGCAAGAGGGTCGTGGCAACTGGCATTCAGAGATGAGCCGTCCCTCAAGAAACCCAAAAAGGAAGAGCCCATGAGTTTATCTGGACTACCAGTTGAGATCATCTATCGTATATTTATCATGTCTAAACCACAGAACAACTTACCATTAGTGAACAAGAGCTTCCATCAGCTACTTACATTTGATCCACACTTTGATCCAAGTTCAGGAGCGAAATGGCGCCATCTTTCCCTTGCCATCGAAATGATAAATACCTGGTATATGGTTGATTTGAATACCAGAGTAGACTTTAACCTTATTGATAAGAAGATTGGATACTACAAAAATAGAATGATGTTGGTGATTCAGGAGTATGTGTTTCGCCAACAAGATCCAGATCAATCGATAGAAAACAATGGTTATTACAAAAAGATCATGAAGAACCTTGAGATCTTGGATCATACCGTACAAAGATTCCAGATCAATTCCGATAGAAGAGCCATTTCTGATAAAGTTTTGAGCAATCGGTTTGTTTCGAAGAACTTGATCCAATTCTATTTCAAAGCATATGTGTTTAGTGACCGAAACGATTCATCTGACCAAGAATATTTGTATTTACTCTCAGAAGGAGAAATATTATTCGAGAGAAAGACTCGTTTAAGGTTCTTGAGATACAAATTTAAAGAATTATCCCTTGATTTCCAAAACTTAATTAACCAAATCAATAATGAAACCACGAATTTACCTGCAAATGAACCCAACAACGATGATCAACCAGATATAGAATCTACTGAAGAAGCCATCATGGATGAAAACGAAAGGCTTCCTGACTATGATGATGAAAGACAAAGAATTGAACCATGGCTTCTCAATAACAGCTCGAATTCTTTGCCTTTTTTAATTGAAGAAAACTATACCAAGTACAATTTCGATAAAATCAGATATAATCGTGATTATCCAATCTCAATCTACAACCATGGTATTTCATCTCGCCACAAATATGAAGTGGTTCAATTGTTGCATCAAATATACCGGTATAAATTTGAAGATATAGACGAGATTATCAACAATACTGCTTACAATTTCAAACCAGAAAGTATTCATAATATCGATACTCATACATTATCATTAAATAATATAATGAGTTTCATATTGGTTAAGGGACATAGTCAAATATCTCAAAGTCCAATCATCACTTTGCTCCAGTTATACTGCGAGTATGAACCAAAAGACTGCCTGGAACTAGGTACTAATTACGAGGGCGACCTTGTTTCAGAAGACATATCAAAAGCTCTCATTAATTTATTAACTGCATTTTACGAACAGCCACAAACCGAAGATCGTGATATTTGGAGATTTATATTGGAATCCAAAAACTATAGTTTGGCTCAACTACTCATGAAGTTTAGTGAATGTCCAAGTTTCGAACTACTCTAAGTTATTACGATCATTCATTACATTATCCTTGCATTTCATTTCAGATAAATACTTATATAGATTTTAAAGAGTACCTATTCATCTATTAGCCAGTCATTGTAGACAACAGAAGTAAAACAAGTTTCCACCTAGAGATATTCTTGTTTCAAAACCAGCTCAGTTTAATTTTAGTGATATTGAAAATCAATTCCACTATCAGTGTCTTCTTCAAGAAAACAGACAACTAGTCCATTCGTTCTATTTTTCATTTATTGATATTGTTGATCAATTATGTGTTGTTGTTGGTGAGGGTGAATTTGTTGTTGTTGTTGTTGCTGCTGTTGCTGTTGCTGTTGCTGTTGCTGTTGCTGTTGCTGTTGTTGTTGGTATGGATCAGATAATGGATGGGACATAGGAGCTGGGTTGGTTATTTCATGGAACCATGGGTGTTGTAAGGCTTGTCTGGCGGTGATTCTTGCTTCAGGTCTCATTTGTAATAAACTTTGTAATAAGTTCAAACCCATAGAGTCTAAATTTGGAACAAGGAATCTTAAATCTTGAGGAACATAGATTTGCCAGTTGGATTTATAGTTAGCATATTGAGAGATTCCAGGCCAGGTTCTTTCATTTGGAGTACCCATTAATCTGAAAATTTTAATCAATTGATCATCATTGGCAGTACCTGGGAATAAAGGCTTACCAGTACACATTTCTGCAAAGATACAACCAGCAGACCATATATCAATAGAAGTGGTGTATGCTCTTGAACCTAATAACACATCAGGAGCTCTGTACCATAATGTGACAACTTCATTGGAAAAAGTATTGAAAGGAATACCAAAAGCTCTTGCTAAACCAAAATCTCCTAATTTCAATTCACCTTTATTGTTAATCAATAAATTTTGAGGTTTTAAATCACGATGCAAAACTCTATTATCATGACAGAACATGATACCCTTTAAAAGTTGGAACATGAAAGATTTGACGATTTTCAAATCTAAGGCTCCTTGATTACCATGAACTTCCATATATCTTTTCAAATCTTTATCCATGTATTCAAAGACTAAAGTAAGTTTGTTTTCAGTATGAATCACATCATATAAAGTAACGATATTTTCATAATCCAATTCCTTCATCAAGGAGATTTCTCTTATGGCAGTAGATGGAGTACCTTCTTCAGAATCAAGGTTAATTTCTTTAAGAGCCACTAACGCCCCTGTTGATCTATTTCTTCCCTTATACACGGTGGCATAAGTACCTTCACCTAGCTTTTCAAGCTGTTGAAATCTGTTTAACTGTTAGTAACATGAACCCTTATATCTTTGACCCTATCTTCATTCCCAAAGTACTTACTGAGACGATGAACCAGTCATTGTTAGCTTATAGTTGATTGGAAAGGAGTAGAAGAGGAATTTAGTGAAAAGCTGGCCCAGGCGTGTGTGTGGGGCTGTGTACAGGACTTTTTCTTAAACCTTTAGAAGTAATGAGGATCCGTAAATAGACAAATTACTGTAGGAGAGAACAATTTAGACGGGTTAGAAAATAATTGAATATTTTTACCAATTGTCTCCTTTTTTTTTTTTTTGCATATTCTTAAGTAAGAGAAGATGTTGTAGAAACCATTGATTTTACGATACTTTACACTATACAATTTATTGTTGGTTGACAGGAGTTTAGGTTTTTCTGACTCACGTCTCATTTCTCATTTTTCAATTTCTATACCTATTTGGGATGGCTCATAATGGTGACCCTTTGCGACCCTAGGAGGGCCAGAATAGATAATTATAGAAACAGGATGAATGGAGATATCGGTAGAAAAAGTAAAAGAGTGAAGATAATAGATAGGAAATATATAGAGAGACGTAGAAAGAAAGAGAGAAAGGTAAGAAGAGACTAAGTTTTGATATAGTATTGGAAGTTATTTGGATGTGTTGAATGGATGAAACAGTTTGGTGGGTGTGAAAAGTGGTTCTTATTGAGACCATAGGAAGTTATAGCAAATTATACAGAAAGGTTCAAGATTACTTTTACTATCAAAAATATGAGATAATAAAGTAGATGGAAACTTGTCTATTTCCTGTCCATCTATCTATATAGTGACAATAGTTTGTAGAGTATTCTCAATTATTTGTGGTTGAGTATAGACCCCATCAATAAGTATTGTATTCTGAACATGTTCGATTCATAGTATTCAGTAGATGATTTTGAATTATTTGGATTCCAAACCAAAGCACATAAGCTCAGGATTCAAGCTCCCCTATGACCTTTTTTTTTAGTGTCATAAGTTTTGCTCTTTAATTCTACTGGCTGGTATTGTATTTCTAAATTTTCTTAAATTTGCACCCAATTTGCAACTTTCATATTTGTCACCAAAGAGCCAAACTTCAGATAATTCCGCTCCACTAAAAAGGAAAACTAACATTAGCCCAAACTCACGTTTCTGCTACTGTCAAAATTACACTTTGTTACCTATGTCATGATTATTCTATTATCAGCACAGCAAAAACCATGCCAATGTCATACACATATATATTACAAGAGTATCAAAAGATGCTCATAAATACGCAACACCAAAACTGAAAATAAGCCAGATTTATGTGCTAACAGCAATTTACCCAAAAAACTCCAATAGGAAAGTACAAGTTCAATAAGCGACCAAGTTTAGTGGTTTCTTGGTGCCTTCTTCATTAAGAGCATCGAATTTTCTACCCATCCTTCAGCACCTCCTTCAACTGCTAAGATATCAAAGAGTCTTGTTTGAGTAGCTTCTTCGCTTTCCTTATTAAAATGGTCCACTTTGCTGGTACCGATAATAGCAGAGTTTCTAGTACTTGGAATTCTCAACATCTCCTTTTCTACTTTCCATCCTACTTGACTAGCAAGATCTTCCACATGGTCTACCAATGCACTATAGGTAGAAATACTGGTATTTTGATTTGGTTTCTTAGCAGCTGCAGCCACTTGTTTACGAGGTGGATACCTCACTTTAACTCCAGAAAGGGCATGTGAACAACATGGAATAACCAAAAATGGATAACCTAATAATGGAATCCAACATGTAAGTTCATCAGAATGGTTACCAATAATAAAAGTATTAGGAGGAAAATCTTCAGTAGTACAAATCTGACTGGAATTCAAAAGACTGGCTGATGAATGGTACTCAATACCTCCAGGAGACATAGGAATATTGAAAACACGTCCATTGTCTTCAACTTGTGGAGCGATCTTAGATACAGCTGGGTGTGGTTTTAAAAGCATGCTAGGAATGACAATTTGTTCCAAGAGATTGTCTTGGACTTCTTGAGGGTAAGTAGCCCATGATTTTCTGGCTCTTGCATCTATACCTTTACCTTTATAACCTTCCATTTGAAGAATATATACCAAAAGACCATTACCACAACCCAAATCTCTAAATTCAAACTCAGAATTATCTGGGTATTTTATGTTCCAGAATTCAATCAAAAATGCTGCGATTGCAAGGTCTTCAAATACATGTTTCTTAGGGTCGGTACTTTCGACCCACAGGTTAACAAGTTGTGATGAGTACTTTTTCTTTAAACTGATGTATCTGTTTTGGAATGCAATTTTAGGAACCACCAAGTCGTGATTCACTCTTTTTTCATAACCCGATTTAGCTCCTTGTGAATGTTTATTAGAGGTTTGAAGTAATCTGAGGGCGATTCTTATAGGTCTTTCAGAAGGGTCCAAATGACGAAGGTCTGGAGTTGGACTGGAAGTATTATATCCAAATGGTAAGTAATGAATAGATAATGATGATTCATGGTACAAGATCCCTACCGCATACACCGGAGGTAAGTAAAATGGAATCTCATCACTGGTCTTGATATGAGGAATATACACCACAAGAACAGACCCGTTTTGCTTTTGATCTTCATCTCTTAAGGTCAAACAGGTTTGATTAATAATATAATCCTTGAAAGGGTTTCTAGGGATAATTCTTCTGATGATTTCTGACTTGTTCTTCAACTTAATTTCACTATTTAAAGGAATGGTTTTCAACTCAGTATCATCTAAGTATCTATGTGATACTTCATCTTCACTATTATCAGTCTTTGGAAACTCAGGAAACTTGTCGATTAACTTGCTTTCAAACCGGGTAACTCCTTGTTCCGGATCATATATGTTTTCTCTTAAGATATCTGCTCTCATAATAACAGTGGAGTTGATATTAGGCTGTCTAATTAAATTAGCCATTGCCATCTCAAAGTGATGAGCATCGAATTCAACCTTGGTTTGATATATAGGAACCCAAGGATCGCCTAACACGGACTCTTGACCTGTCATCAATTCCGCTTCCGGATCTCTCTTCTCTTTAGCTTTGGTCATAAGTGGATCTGTGGTGGATAAGGTGAAAAAATAATGATTTCGCGATGTACTTTGATTATGGCAAACGAGCAGAGGGTTGGTGAGTGCATATGAGGATCAAAAAATCAAGACAAAACAGACAAGTGGAAACGAGGGAAACGAGGAGACAATTTGAAGACAAAAAGTGATGGTGAACGTGACCTGCGAGTAAGAAGATAAGTGAATGTAGTGATATTAATGGTTTAGGGAAGGAAGTTACGAAGTTGGCGTAACTGGTTATTGGTAGGTATGAACGTTAGCATTAATTATGTAATCTATATAGAATCATATCATCACACGACACTTGAGCCAGAACAAAAAAGATAAAAGGACCAAAAATTGTTTCCAAATTTCAAAATACTGAAATGTAATGAATAGTTAGGTATTTTGTTTTTGCTCTTTTAATTTGTTCTTCCTAAAGGTCGATAAAGTAAGCATCACTCACGTTAGAATATTCGTGTTTCTTATAACAGTAATGACACTTGAAGATCTCAGTTCCCTTCTTGGACAACTGCCATACACTTTCTCTCAAAGCAACATGATTACAGAAATTAAGAATAATCACAGGACTCACCGGTGGACCTGCCGAAGGGTTCAAACTTGATTGGTTTCCATAATATTGTAATCCTGGTACTAATTGATCCTTTGAAACTGGACATACAAAAATAGGGTGATAATTGAATAAAAATCTAGGAGCATCTGGTAATTGGAATGGTAAATCATAACTATATGGAGCAGCTCCAAAATAATCAGAAACATCAAGATCTCCTGTAGAAGGTTTATCATCCAAGATTTTATTCATCTTCATTTGAATCTTCTTATACTTGTAGAAACTTGGTAAGTAGATAAGACCAGCCAATATACTTTGGAATAATGAACTATCATTAGATAATTTCAAATCCTTGCAATATTCAGAAATAAATTCATTGGATAAATTAACAAATATCGATTGGTTATCATGAATTTGTTCAAAACTATTCAATAATTCATAAACAAATTTGGATTCTTCTTGATTGGAATTTCTGAATGAACTTTCCAAACTGTATCTTGCTTTAACCTTTTCTATAAAATTTCCAATTAAACTCTTGAAATGCTTTCTAGTGAAAGTATCACCGTCTTGATCATGGCTTCTATCTGCTTCAAACAAAAGAAGGGTCATTAATGGTGATATCTCGTTCAAATAATCTTTAAAGAAACGAGAGAAGTTTTCTTTGGAATATAAGTATGCTTGTAATGAGTTCTCCAATGAGAGTTCACTCCCATTACCATTTAAAAGAAGAATAAATTGGAGCATATGGAACTTGAATTCTATTTCACTATAATTGGAATTGTAAGGGTTACTGGTTTGACTGATATTAGATGATAAACTTACTGATTCATTGTACTTGTCTCTGAACCATTCCAAAGCTTGGGTAAGATCATGGTTTAAAACAATATTATCCACGATAACTTTAAGTCTTTCAAATTTATTGAGTAATGATTGATCTATAGTTATTTCTGAATCTAATGGTAATTCTTTAACAAATTCTTTAACTATATCACATTGACCAATCTTTAAAAGATGCAAGATTATAGATTTCAAAAGGTACTCTCTATTTGTTATTCTAGTGATAACATTCTTTTCTTCGATATACTTTTCGGAATCACTTTCTGGAGTCACAAGCAATGATTTATCCACCGATACCGGGAAATTATCAAGCCTTAAGGGGTACGAATATGCATCATCCAAATCTATATTGAACTTGGAATTGGATAAAATACTCTTTTGGAACTTGTTGATGGACGTATTGTATGATTTAAGTCTATTGATGGATCCAGTATACCAAGATTTGGTCAAATTGTCCAATTGTTTGATTTCAGTCGGTTGTACTGTTTGTTCCTGTTCTTGTTCGATTTCTGATACTAATGATGATTCAACTTCTTTGAGATAATCCAAAATAGAATGGGACTCTGATTGGAGGAGACCCAACTCACGACTACCAGCGTCAATGAATTGACCTACCTCGGTCGAGAGGGTATCTAGAAGGGTTTCTGTCATGAGGTGGCAATGGTGGCTAAGATCAATATGGGGTTAAACTGTACTTTGTAGTCAGTTGGTATATGCAGGGCCAACATACAGGTTGCGCTTATCACACTAATAGAGGGAAAGTAAGTAAGTAACGCTAACTTAGAGTTAAGTAACAGAAAATTGATGTAACGTCACAGTTCCAGAAAAGAGTTACAGTTGTCTATTTTGGAACGTTAATATTTTATTTATTATAATTAATTATATATTTTTTGTAATTGTTAGTGAAGAAATCACCCTATTAAAACCACCATTTTGGTGAGAATGAGAGAATAGAATTATGTTTTAAGTGATGTTTAAGTATGCTGTTAAATTGTTAAATCATCTGGTATATTCGCTTGTTGTGTGTTCTGTTTGTTGTGTGTTCTGTTTGTTGTGTTTTTTTTTATGTTACTTTATTGATGTAGAATGGTATGTCTCATAGATAGCTCAACTTGTAATTCTTACCTGTCACTTTCCAAGAGTTGCAAAATGATAATAGTTCAAGTACAAAAATTTGGCTTCTTTTTATTGGAGAGTATTGTTTGCTTTGGAGTGATTTCAATATTCTGCATATTCTTGGGCCGTTGGTGAGGTTTATCAAAATAATGGATCTTCACCATCAAGAGAATACGAAGGGTGGGCCATGTTGTATAGATCTAAGGCATTAAACGAGACAAAGCCTTTCCTGTAGCCCTCATCTTTGTTCTGAGCCCATCACCACCTTTTCCCGACATAACAGTCACTGTAACCTCTAACTCTTGATCCGTTACGCGCCATCACTCAACCATTGGATCCAATCACCAACCATACCGTGACCATCCAATGATTCGAGCAAAAGTTCGATACATTCAGGCGATCACTAACCCCAATTCACATCTATTACTTGTTTAGACTTTCCCTAACCATCTAATCAATCTCATCTATTGGAGCCGATGATCAACCAAGCTCATATATCCAAGAAATCGGCCTTCACCAAAAGCTCCAATGCCAAATGAGTAGGAATGTTGAACTCTGGAATGTTTCCTACTTCTGCTTGGTCCTTATACTTGTAATGATAATATAGATACTCCACGATACTCTCCAAGATATCACCATCCATTTCAAGATTGATCTTACCAGTTTTACCTTCTTCAAAACCTTGAGTGTTTCTCAACACCGAGGAAATCAGGGCAACTTCCTTAAGAACCACAAATCGATAGTTATCACTTGATACCAATGTCACGTATTCAGCCATATTAGTTGTTGATGAAAGGCAAAGTGTTTAAAAGTAATAGTTAGCAAACTTAATGACAATTTGATTGTGCGCGTGCCAACTTACTTATACTATCAAATATTAATAGTTGTGGTTAAATACACTGAGGCAATCTCAGAAAACTAACTTAACAGTACAGTATCATAATCACCTATAAATACCACCCAATTCCTCCAACGTCTTGACGATTCAGCTCAATCGCTATGTCCAATCCCAGCCTCAAATGGCAGAATCTCCAGGATGTGTTCTATAGTCATTCTACCATTTATGAAACCTTGAATTGGTCTATTGATAATCTATACTTGAATCACAAGGTAAGCATTTCTCCCAATGGGACTCTTATAGCATTGGCATCCAAGTTCGTTCCTCATCCCAATGTAATTGATATCTATTCAATCAATGGGTCTAAGATCTGGTCGGTTGTATACAACAGTCGCCCTGATGAACATATAGTGGATTTTAAGTTCCATAATGAAGACTTGTGTTTGGTATTAAGTACCAAGAAGATTCGGTACTATCGAGATTTTAAAGGTAGTTTCGAAGAATTCGACTATACTAGAGAAGTGATTAAGCTTGACGATACAGAACCTAAAGAAGACGGAATCGCTTCGGAGAATGTGGTCATTACCAACTTAGAAAATAACGAAACAGAAGAAGCATACAGAATCCAAGATACCAGGATTTGGAAACACCATTTAATCATACGAATGTCTGGCAGTTTTATGATAGTAGACCTCAATACATTTAAAACTTATGAAGTGTCATTGAGTGGTTATGAACTGAATAAAATAAAGACCTTTGAAGCCATTGATATTGTTTCCCAAGCCGATCAACAAGGTTTGATCCGTTTATTAATATCCTACGACAAAACCATCTACTCAATTGATATTGATATTGCTGGATCATCATATAAATTCCAAGATCATTTGCTTACTGATGGTCCTTTCGAACAAATTCTTCCTTCACCAAATGGAAAACTCATTTCCTTAGTCAACAGCAAAATTTACGTCATTAATCATCAATTCACCAATATTTTACTAGAATATAATTTATCCAATGAACTCCTTCCTCCATATCAAATTGCCTGGTGCAGTAACGATGTTATTTGTTTGTCATTAAAAGATGAAATCAAGTTAATTGGACCAAATCAAAACTCGCTTTCTTTCTTTTACGATTTAGACGAAGAAGAAGACGATTTTGATATTGATTTAATTTTAAACGATACCAAAGGTGACGATTTATCATTTACTATTCCAATTTTGTTAACTCAGGTTGATGGATTAAAGGTAATTACCACCAATACTGTGGAATATATTAGTAAAGTATCTGATTCTCAACTCAATTTATACCAAATTGGTACATCCTCAGCATCCAGCATATTATTAGACTCCATTGATAAACTTGCAAACAATGCTTCCAAAGCAGACACCAACATTTCATTATTGAAATCAGATAATTCTCTCAAACTGGCCATTGACGAATGTCTTGAAGTTGCTGTTGAAGAATTTGACCATTTGTGGCAAAAGAAAATTCTCAAAGCAGTTTCTTTCGGTAAGATATATTATGGAGAAGATAGTGCCAATTATTATGATTCAACTAAATATTTGGATACACTCAACATGATCAAGGTTTTGAATCAACTACGATCACTTGATTATGGTATTTTCATCACATATAATGAATTGATTGATATGGGCTGGGAACAAATATTCAGAATGCTTCTTAATAGAGATCAATACTTGTTGGCATTAAAAATCATGGAATTGTTACAGCTTGAACAGTATAAACACTTACCATACATTCACTGGTGTATTGCCAAAATAAGAAAAGAATTGAATAAATCAGATACAGAATTATTAGAAATAGTCTCATCCAAATTATACTCATTCATCAAACCAAACGCAGAAAATGAAACAAAGCCACGTAATTACATTTCAATGGAACAAATATCCGATGTGGCATATGAAGAAGGAAGACTTACTTTATGTAAATTATTGATTGATTTAGAACCATCTATTGAAAAGAAAATCAGTCAATTTTTCAAACATAATGAGTTAGAATTAGGTTTGATTAAATCATTCCAAACGGGTGATTATGATCTTATCAAGTTAATTTTGCTTCATTTACAACATGAACTTAGTATATCACAATTCTTCAAGATTCTTAATCAGAATGAATCAAAAATTGAAATCTCAGAAGATTCAGAATTACAAGTTACTGGTGAATTAATTGGACATTTCTGGCTACAAAGCATAGGAAAATACAATTCTAAATTTCTTGAAACATACTATATTCAACAAGATAAAGTACAAGAACTTGGTATATCCAGATTACTTTCATTTTTGAATAAAAATAAATCAAAAGCTAACGATACTTATTATGCTGACTATAAATCAAGATTATTAAAATCAATTAACAGAGTTGGTGCAAGAAGGTTAAATAAGGTTTACCAAAGAGAACTCGAGGTTTTAGAATTACAAAAGAAACTTGGTGAAACATACATGACCAATTTCTATAAGGAGAAGTCTTTAATTCAAATATTAACCAGACTTATTAAGATGAACCAAATTAAAGCATGTAAATCAATTGTGAAAGACTTCAAACTTTCAAATGATAAGTTCTGGTATCTTGTATTGAATACATACATTGAATCAAAGGAATTCGATAAGTTATATCAATTTGCTATTGGAAGTCATGCCAAAGCAGGATCATCTATCAAATCACCAATTGGGTTCAAGCCTTTCGTGGATGCTGGATTTAAACATAATGCTCCAAAACCTCATATTTCAGAATATATAAGAAATTGTCACAACTTGAAGTATACTGAAAGAGTTGATTTATTCTTGAAGAATAGAGATACAGAATCAGCTGCTACAGAAGCATTCAAACACAAAGATATTGAAATATTAAGAAGGCTACTCGATGGGTTAAATGACGAGAGAATAATTGTACAAATTAAAGGGTATATTACTAAGTTGGGTTACTAAATAAAAAGGTCTATTAATTTATCTTTTTGAAGTTCCCATTCTTAATTTCTCCACTATTTGGTCCCTCTTCACCAGTTAAATAGTTAGGCATTTTCAAAGGATTAATTACCATTTTTTCTTCTTCAGTTGTAGAAATAGATAATTCGTGTAGACCAGCAAACACATCTAACCCAGAAAATTCCATTTTTATGTTTGGAAGTTCATCATCATCTTCATTTACTTTATCTTTTATGGTGAATCCGACATATTGAACAGGAGCAAATGAAGAGAATTCATTCAGAACTTGTTCGTCTTCATTATCAGAGTCTTCGGAATCTGAATGGTTGACAATTACTTTTCTATTGCGTAAAGGTTTATTATCATCATGAAGCCTGTTGGATTGAAGAATACCATTTTTACTTCCTTTAAATCTTAAATTGGCTATCTTTTTGAGCTTGGATAAAGGATCTTCTGGTTCTAGTGATTGGGATTCCTCAGGCTTGAACAAACTTGTATGCTTTTCTAATGCGTCAAATGGTAACAGATCAACTGTTCCATCAGCATAAGGAGTCCAAGCACCCATACTATTACCGAATCTAGAATTTCCGTTGAATATATGCATGGATTCTAAAGAACGAAGGGGTTTTTGATTTGGGTTGGTATCGAGTCTGAGTAAGTTGGTCGGGTTTTGTGGTAAACATCTTTCTGTTACTTGTAAAACAATATTCGTGACCATATCATTACCAGGACTATGGATTAAATGAGGTGAATTTAATGCAATTGCCATGAAATATGGCTTATGAGAAGCTATATGAGGACGAGATGTCCTGACAGAAGATCCTATCGGTTGTAGATCAAATACTTGGATTCTTAGTATCATAAGTGGATACCTTGGATGACGACACACATAGATATATGTCAAATATAATGCACTTAGCTCAGTAGCCAATTTTTCAAGAAATAACTGTGGTGACAACAGAATCGACACTTCTTTATCCAACGAGTCTCGTACCGTGGATTTAATCCAATAATATGAATTGGGTCTATCTATAATCAATTGACAGTCAATTTGAGCCAATTGCAACAAATTGAGACCGCGACTCCAATGTTCAAACAAGATCTTATCCACCACTTTTCTCTTGGAAGTCTTGATATTTCGTTTCATCTCTCGAGCCTCTTGGCTCACTCTTGCACTATAAGCCTTCTGGCTTTGTCTAGAATTCTCTTGGTCGAGGTGGGGCTGAGTATTTATTAATTTAGGCCAAACATACATCAACTCCAATAGTGAGCTCTTAGGAAGTCGCGATATCACATTACGCAACACTTTGGGCGAAAGAACAGGAATGTACTGGTTGGGTAGCACGGCACGTGAAACATCCTGCCTCATGATATACCGGTATTATACTATAATGGTAGGCCGTACTGATACAGGTGTTGATCCTGGTGGTAATGATGGTAGTAGTACTGTTATTAAAAGTAAACACTATATATTGATAATGATCCGCGTGACTTTTCCGGGTAACCCTGCGTAGAGAGGACCCCATCGCATGAGATGATCTCCATACATTTTTTTTGAAGAACCATCCACTATTAAAACCATTAAACATTGACAATGGCAGAGACCGTCGAGAAGAACGTTCCTCAAGCTCAAGAGGACGGGTTGGATAGAAAAACCATTTTTGTTCGTGGTGTTCCCTTTGAAGCCACTTCCGAAGAACTTTCTGAATTTTTCTCTCAATTTGTACCAGTTAAACATGCAGTTATTGTTAATGATAATGAACAAAAATCAAGAGGATTCGGGTTTGTTTCCTTTACTATGGATGATGATACTGTTACTGCGTTAGTTGGAGCCAGAAAGACCAAGTTTCAAGGAAGACTCTTGAGAGTTGATATCGCCAAAAGAAGAGATAGAAAAGATAAAGAAAAGGAAGTTGAAAAAAGACAACCAACTTTAAATCCAGTTGAAAAAAGAAGAGCAAGATTGATTATTCGTAACCTTCCATGGTCTTGTAAGAAGCCAGAAACTTTAAAGAAACTTTTCTCCAAGTATGGTGCTGTGTTCGATGCCTATATTCCAAAGAAGAAGGGAGGTCAAATGTCTGGTTTTGCCTTTGTTACTATGAAAAAGACCGCTGCTGCTGAAAAGGCAGTTAAGGAATCTGTTGGTCTCAAAATCGATGGTAGAGAAGTTGCCGTCGATTTGGCTTTAGAGAAGTCCAAGTGGGAACAAATAAAGGAAGAAGAATCTGACGAAGAAGAGGAAGGAGAAGAAGAAGAAGAAGAAGAAGAAGAAGAAAACGATGATGAAGAAGAGGATGACGAAGAACAAGAAGAAGATGACGAAGAAGATGACTTTGACAACTTAAACGAAATCAAATCCGACGAAGAACCAGATTCAGATGTTGAATTAGAAATCGATGAAGAAGAAGAGGAAGAAAAAGAAAAACCAAAGCCAAAGAACAGACAAGAACAATACTCTATTTTCGTCCGTAACATACCGTACGATGCCGATGAAGACTCATTAAAGGAACATTTCAGTCAATTTGGTGAAGTCAAATATGCATTACCAGTTATGGATAGAGAAACCGGTTTGGCTAAAGGTTCTGCCTTCGTTGCCTTCAGAAAAGAAGAAGCTTATGCTGACTGTGTGGACAATGCCCCATCTGCTGCTTCTACTTCCTTACTTATTGCTGATGATGTCTCTCCAGCTTACGTTTACCAAGGTCGTATCTTATCTATATCTCCAACTGTTGATAGACAATCTGCCAATAGATTATCTGAAAAGAATTCCGAACAAAGAAAAGAAAAGCTTGGTAAGGCACCAGGTGAAAAGGATAAACGTAATTTATTCTTATTAAATGAAGGTAGAATTACTTCCAACTCCAAATTAGCACAAAAGATTTCCAAGACTGATCTTGAATTAAGAGAAAAATCTTACAAGTTAAGAGTTCAACAATTAAACAAAAACCCTACATTGCATTTATCTTTAACCAGATTGGCTATCAGAAACCTTCCAAGAGCCATGAATGAAAAGGCTTTGAGAGCTTTGGGTCGTAAAGCAGTTGTTCAATTTGCTACTGAAGTTAAAGAAGGTAAAAGACAACCATTATCTAAAGAAGAAACTACTCGTTCTGATAAACTTAAGCATGATTTAAACGAATTCGAAACCAAGGATAGTAAAGATGATAAGAAGAAGAGTGGTAAGAACAAGGGTGTTATTAAACAAGCCAAGGTTATTATGGAAGTTAAAGGTACTGGTGAGCAAGGTCGTAGTAGAGGTTACGGTTTCGTTGAATTCAGAGATCACAGAGCTGCATTAATGGGTTTAAGATGGTTGAATGCTCATGAAGTCACTATTCCAGAAATTTTAGAAGGTCTTACTGATGAAGAAAAGAAGGTTTCTGCTTTTGATGGTTTAGCCAAGAGAAACTTGATTGTTGAATTTGCAGTTGAAAATGCTCAAGTTGTCAAGAGAAGAAGAGAAAAGACTTTCCTTTCTCGTAACTCTACTAAAGAATCTGGTGATAAAAAGTCCGGTGATAGAAAGAGAAAGAGAGATGATAACGATAATGATGATTCAAAGGGTGCTTCTGATAAGAAATTCAAGAAAAAGAAGGGTCCTCTGAGAAAGGGTAACATGAACAAGGGTCCAAAGAACAAATCTGAACAACCAAAGAAGGAATCTGCTGTTTCTGATGAAGTTAAACAAATCATTGGAGCCAAGAGAAGAAAGAGAAAGGGTAAGAACTAAACTGCTTCTTTCAATAGATAACTTCTTACACTAATTCATTAAAATATCTGACGTTTATATAGTCATTCTGTACATTAATATAATAGCATTTTAACTTTAAACTTTAGTTTGATAGAAGTTTGATAGAATTATTGGTAAAAGTATCAATAATTTGTATGGTATATGTTACAAGTAATTAATGTAAGACTTTATTATTAATATTCTAATTTGCCAATTCGCTTTGCTTATTGGTTCATTATTTTCATTTAACATATGAAATACTATACAATGTTATAGAAATTAAAACATTTAGTTTTGGAGAAGTAATGTGCTATAAAAATTCGAATTCGTCATAATTCATAAATACTGTCAATGATATTGAGAAACTTATGATGATAAATACACTTTAACATTATTATGGTATTCGTTAATCATTGTTTCTATTAGGATGTATTCTGAAGGTCGGTTGTTATTGTTGTTTAATTCTAAGGTAACCATTAAAAGCAGGCTTTTATAATGCAAAATGTCATAATGAACAACTTCATGATCAAACTGAATAGCGATCAACATAAAAAGTTTGATCGTGAGTGTATAATTATTCGACATGAGATGATCAGCATTCACTTAAATGAACTGATTAAACACAAGAAATTCACATCTTTGTGCTTAATTGATCTTGATCTTTTCATCATAATCTTAATCTTGATTATGATCATGATATTTTTTAAAAAAAAGTCAGTATCTGTTTTGTTTCTTTTCAGATTTTTTTGATATTTATCATTTATCATTTATCATTTATCATTTACCATCTTATCTTGTTGTTTTCGTAGGTATGACTTACAAAAAGTAATCACTTCTTTGTTGCTTGTTAGCATTATTCTTGACAGTTAAATCACCATCTTGAACAGCACTGAAAATCTTAAAGTTTGGATCTAAATCTTCGCCAACTTGCATGACACTAGCAACATTACCACATCTATAACAATAATTAGGAGCGGACCAGACTGTGACCACATCTTTTTCTTTGAAATGATACCTGAAACCTTCCATTACCAATTGATGAGCTCTTGCAATTAAACTCAAATTATTGATATGATTAAATTCTCTACTAACTTTCGAACCAAATAACCAACCTGCACCACGAGGTGAAACGGCCCAAGTATCGACATTATCAGGATCAGACCAAACCAAATCACAGAAACCACCTTCATGTGGAACTTCTTGGGCTCTACTCAAGACTCTGATTTGATCTAACATTCTGATTTCTGGTGATAAACCTCCATGAACACATAAGATTTTACCATCTATTATAGCTGCCAAAGTTAAAAAGTCAAAGACTTGACAACAATACTTCCATACGGTAGTTGAGCCATATTTAGTTAAACATTCTTCATAAAAACCATAAACTTGAGTGATTTGTCTAGATTCATGATTACCTCTAACTAAAGTAATTCTATGAGGATATTTGACCTTTAAAACCATTAAAAGAGTAAAAGTTTCTAAAGAAAAGTAACCTCTATCAACATAATCACCCAAGAATATATAATTGGTGTTATTATCATCTGATGGTAAACCACCAGAAATTCTAAACAACTCCAATAAATCATGAAATTGTCCATGTATATCACCACAAACAGTGACTGGTGATTGAACTGGTTGAATATTGGATTCTTCCATCAATAACTCCTTGATTAATTCACATAATTGTTTCATATCTGATTCGGTTAAAGCGATACATTTTTTGATCTGTTCTAACCATTGATCTGGACCTCGTTCTCCCATGTTTGATTATATGTAATAGTTGGATTATAATACTAGTTGAAAATTATGTGCCACCAAAAAATGAGTTTTGTATCTGATGACAAATTATGAAATTAAAAAGTGTTGATATTCAAAAAAAAACGCCTTCGATGAATATATGCTGTTTTATTGAAACACAAAAAGTTTTGATGATTGTTTGAAAAACTTTTCCAATGTCTCTATTTCTGTAAAAACGTGAATGTGACAGGTTTATATGATGAATGTCACACCGATGATGATTAGGAAAAAGTGTTAAGCAATTAATTGCCAGTCGTGTTCTTCCCCTAACGCCTATCAGCCGTGATTTTGATTCTAGAATTTTTTTTCCCTTTGTCGGAGTAACGTGACCCTCACTCACCTAAAACAAGAATTTTGATTTTTCCATCAAAACTTTTTTGGAAAGCACTAGAAGGTTATAGGTCACTATAGAATTACTAGACAATAGGCTTGTGAAATAAAAATAGAAGTAACAAATGTTAGGTAGAAGGATAGTTACCGGCATTACCGGAACCCGTCTGTTCTGTACTGGTGCAGTCCGTCTCAATAGTCTTCCATCTACTCCTGAGATGAGAAGTGGTGGTTCATGGAAGAAAGATACCAATGCCAAGGGAGGAGATGCAGGAAATGGACAAGGTAAAAATGATATTACTCGTGATGTTGTGGGTATTGCCAGATCTATTCAAGAAACCACTCAACCTCCACTAGATATTGCTGCCAATTTCACCAAGAGATTCACCTTTGGTGAATCTTATGATCCATTTGATTTTTCAAACACCAAATTTACTATGGAAAAGAAGAATTTCCGTAAATCAAAGAATAAGATTGCTGATCCTTTTGAAAGAACTGGTATAGATCCACGTAACTTATATGCCATGCCTGAAATTTTATCAAGATTCATCACCAGTACTGGTCAAATTCTTCCAAGAAGTATTACTGGATGTAATGGAAAAAATCAAAAGAGATTATCTGATGCCATAAAAACCGCAAGAGCTTGTGGTTTATTATCAAGTACTCACAAGCATGCTAGATACTTACCATCTAGAAACTTGTAAAATAGTTATATGTAAATAGACAAACCCCTCCACACCTCAACCAATGACTTAAACATAGGAATTTGGTTAAAAATAATAAAATACATAAGAAGTTCACCTGGAAAACAGTGGCCTTGAATTTAGAAAACAATACTTTAGTTAGTGTAGAACAATCAATTTAAGTAAATTGACCTTTCAACTGATTAAGTACATTGAAATGCCCCATCAGTTTGTTTCAAGTTGTATAAAATAGCCAGTTAAAGATAGCACACGAAAAAGTGTGTTTGCCTAACGTGTAATGTCTTTAAAAAAAATCCTTTCAATAAAAATCGTGTCATTTCAATAGAGCAAGAGGATTGGACTTTTAAACGTGTTTGGCTGGAGAATATTGTGACTGTAAATTTTTCTTCAGTATGGAATAAATCTTAATTATGTTGTATTATTGAAAAATAGTTCTTTACAATAAATTGGAATTACTGTGTATATTATAAAATAAAAATCTTAGTATTTTATTTGGTTTAGTTTAGTTTATTGCAAAGATCACCTTTAGGTCAGTGTGCAACTCTAAATACTACGTTCCATTGACCCAATATGGAAAATGTGGTGGTTTGAAAGATAATCCTCGACATAAAACCCAATAAAATAATTTTCGCTCTGTCAATTAAAATTCCACGCTATTAAGGCTTAAATAACTGAACCCTGTCAAATCCAACTCTAATTCCACAAAGATTAGATATCAAAATAATAGACTTTCTTACTAAATTATAGTATACTAGTTACGTAAGCACTTCTGTGAACCGCACTATCCGCAAACTAATTTAAAGTGGGCCCACAATCATACCACGTAAAACTAGTAATTGAACGGGTGACAATACAATCTTGAAAGGATTTAAAGCATTAGCTAAACCAGTAATCATAAGAGCATTTCTACAATGATCCCAAAACTCTTTTTAACTACAAAAGCAATAATTAACTCCAATTAAAAGCCCCATGCGGTCACGTGCGCGGTCCAATCAAATTCCTCACAATATCACACAATATGGCTCCCAATCGATGTTCGCATAAGTGGCAATCTTCCAATTCACCTTCTCTTTTATCCATACATTAACAATGTTGTCTCAAATCACTAGAACCTTACCAAGCATCACTGTCAGAGCTTCCGTCAGATCCTTCTCTGCTGCCAGAATTGCCAATGCTGAAGAAAAGCCATTGGATGATAGAGAAAAGGCTCAAGAAAACTTGTACATCAAGAAGCACGAACAAGAACAATTGAAGCAATTGAGAGAAAAGTTGCAACAACAAAAGGAATCCATTGAAAAGTTGGAAAAGGAAATCAAGGACATCAAGAACTAAGTTATTTCGAAGTCATGATTTTCTGTTTGCAAAGCAATTGATGGTTAAGGTTGGAATTATGAATTGATAATCATAATCCGATTCGGCCAATTGCTTCAAAAAAAATTAGTGTGTGTAATGTTATCTTTTTTTTTACCCTTACCCACTAATTCAATCATTTCAAAAAAACAAAAAAAATGTCATTTATTTAGTATCAATTTAAAACATAATATATGTTGTTGATTATGATATAAGGAAATTTTCTTTTTGATATTGAAAGATCGCTTCTTCTGTCCCTTTGAATCTTGTTCTAAGTTGAAACAGAATAAAGGTGGAGGAGAAATCAATTAAAAATCAAAAAGATTGTTGGGAGTAAACTACGTAATTTAATTCCCAACACCGTAAATCCAGTAGACACAGTAATGTGGGGATAATGTATAATGTCGTTATGCAGTCACCAGGACCCTAGATATTTTAGCCTTTTTTTTATTATCAGAAGATCACCTAATCATGAGTTAATCATGAGCTAATCATGAGCTAATTATGGGTATAGAAAACAGAAATGGAGAGAGAAACAGAAACAGATACAGAAATATGTATAGAAATGAGGGACTTATGCAGAATGATTTGATCGTGGGGGTGTAAATGTAAAAAAAAAAACGAGCAATAGAGAATGTGGGCTGGGGTTGGGGAAGAAAGGCCAGTATAAAGGAGAAAGAGGATGAGGAGGAGGAGCAGTGTGTGTGGGTGTGTGGGTGATTGATTGACAGGGAATGCGAGAGAGAATGCGAGATAGATAAAGAAATAAACGGCGAAAACAACCAAAAAAAAAATCGTTAAATGCAACCTATAGATTATACAGATTTAAGGTATATGAGTGGTGTGGTACGATGTTTCAGTTAAATGTATGACATGACTGATTAGGACCACTAAGTAAAGACAGTAGGAGTGTTTCGCTTAATAGTATAAATCCTGAAGTGATGGAGGGTGAGCCATTCATACGTCCCAACTAATCCAGTGTCATGCAGCTAAGTTTCCTAACTTAATTGTTAGGTTCCGGATTAGATGCCGGATTCTCAACTATTAACCGATAGTGGAAGTTGTCAAATGTTGAGACCAGTTGTAATTGTCGCCTCGCTTCCGCAATATCCTAAAAGCGTAAAGTTATTGAGGAATAAAAATAATATTAGTAACCCAGCGAAAAATACTCACTATTACGTGCATACTAGGGGGTAGGATTTTCAACCATATTCCTGATCATACTTTCAGCCATAAGATCGTTTTAGGTGGGGGTGGGGGGGGGGGGGGGGGGGGGGGTGGAAAAACTAATACTTTGATAACCAGAAGAAGGAGGAACATGAGGAAGAGGAGGAGGAGGAGGGGGAGGAGGAGGGGGAGGAGGAGGGGGCCGTACAATCAAGATGGTACGACGATCGGTGATCGATCTCGGCGATCAAATTTAAAAAAAAAAAATGAAGTCCTCCTCTCCTTTCTCTGTTTTTTTCTCTTTCTTTCAGACTCTTTATATTAATGTAGAAAGTTGCCCACTAAATTTTGGGACCTTGTCTTGAAACAACAATATTTTTCTTTTGTTATTTTGCTTTAATTATTTTTAACTATTGCTTGCTTTGCAGCATTTTTGCGGTTTATCTAACGGCCCCAACTATAAACTTATTGTTTTAAAGCGCGAAGCGTTTATAAACCAGCAAAATTCTACCTGATTCAGGCTGCGAAGAATTACCCTCTATAAAAGTTTTGAAAAAGATCTCTAGTTGTTACAAAAACCAACCGGTGTGGACCCCATGGGAATAACTAAGTTCAAAGTGAGATCAGATCCTGGTTCTGGATCTGGGTCTGGATCAGCATCTGGTTCTGGTCCGAGTCCAAATTCTCGATCATCCACAACTACAACCACAACTACAAGACCTCCAGACACTCCACCAGAATCACCTATTTTTGGATCTGCCCCTAGAAGAGTGTCTCCTCCAAGAAAACAACCTTTACCGTATCCTGTTGATGAGGATCAGTTATTGGCCTCGATAACAAAGAGTCAAACATCCTTGTCCAGTTTACATACTCCTCCTGCCAGTCCTCCTTTGGTACCCGTGGAAATCATCAGACATACTGAACCCGTTGCTCAACATCCATATGCTCAGTTTTCACATTTAATACCAAGTCAAAGCTCCATCTTTGTGGATGCCAGGGAAGATTTGGAACCTCTGTTTCAACCTGTGGCTCCTGCAAGAGTAAGAACAAGAGAAGACTCTCATCCAAAAGATGCTGAACACAGAGAAACTGATCCAAAAAAGCTACGTAAAAAAATTAAAAAGAAGGTACCTACATCTACATCTACATCTAGTGAAGACTCTGAAAGAGAAAGAGAAAGAGAAAGAGACAAGGATGGAAAACGCATGAAACCCAAAAAGAAAATCCTCAGACCTAAACCAACTACTTCCACAACTACTACTAGTACCTCCGCTACCACCACCACCACCACCACTAACACAGATTACAACACAAGTCATTTAAAGTCTAGAGGTACACCTTCATCTGAAGCATTAAGTGGAACCGAAACCGCTCCAGAACAACCTAGAAGAAGAACAGGAAGAAGAGTGGTAAGGGCAGGAAGAGAAGTTAATGAGGATAGATCGGAATCTTCTGACGCTACAGCTAGAAGCACAGCTGCTAGACCTACTAGAGAGACCCGGACTACTACGCATACTACCCGTGAAGCAAGAGTATCACCGCCTGCTTCTGGTAGAAACTCCTCTAGTCCAGAAGTACCAGAAAGACAAAGACAAAGAAGATCTCCTCCTGCATCAGCTGCCAATAATAGCAGTACCACCAACACCACCACTACTGGCACTAATAATAGCAACCCCACCAATACCTCAAACACAGAAGTCTCTGAAACAGCATCAGAAAGAGTACGGCCAAGACGTCGTAGAAGAAGAGCTTCACTTGACACCATTCCTTCTATTCCACCACCTATGGATGAATACACAGATGATAAAAAATCCCCTCCTTACAGAGAACGTTTACACAAGTATGTGGATTTAATTTCATTTGATCCAAGATACAATATTCCAGTTTTGAGAGTCAATAGAGCACTCATTAAAAATGAAAAATTCTTGGAAACTTCTATCAATAGAATGAAAACTCACAATATCTTACCATCAGAAATTGATTTATGGGGTCTTAATCACATTGATGATTCTCACTTCAATGAGATTTTACCATTATTATTATCAGAACCAGATGAGACCCAAAGAGTACAAGAACAATTGGAACAAATGCAATTAATAGGAGATGCTGAAGTTAATGGTACTACTGGAGGTTACACAGAAGAAGAACAAATTAATTATGCATTACAAATATCTGCCCTTCAAGCAGAAATTCAACCTGAACAATATGGATTCAGATATAACGCCCGTACTACGACCACCCCTGAAACAACAGGAAGATCTCCAGAAATTGGATCTTCACCATTACTTCAAGCATCACCAAGATCAACTGCCGAAATTCAAGAACCAGAATCTACAAGTCCTAGAGCATCTAGTACTCCAGAAATTCCCCAACAATCTCAACAGGTTGCAAGTCCAGTTTCTTTACGTTCATTGGAAACCATTTCAGCAGCTTTTCAACCTGCTATCACCAGACCAGCATCCACAAGATCATCAGAAGCATCCAGATCTAGACCCAATAGTGGTCATGTGAGCATGAGTGCTAGAGTTAGTGCCCCTGCTACTCCAGTTCTTGGCCAAACTGGGTTAGACACCAACAACCCACCCCGGTTTGAAACCTCCCCATTCCAGCCCCACTCACTTGATCCAGGATATTCGCAAACTACCGAAACTCCGTCCGAACCGTCTTCCCCTCTAAGGTCGGTTTTGGACTCGCGCTATATCAGTGCTCAGTTCTATCGCAGCCTTCATAATAATCCTGTATTTAATGAGTTTAGGTATAATGGCTCTGCTGGTGATAGCCATTCCCTGCATTCACTCTATAGTCAAAATAGTTTTGACCAGGGGGTTCCTGTATAGTGCATACTACAATATAACATATAAACAAAAAAAAAGTGTATAAAATATATAAGCTTATGATAACTTTTATAGTTTTTTAAGCATTTCCATATAACTTACTTTTCTTTGTACTTTTTGAACTCTTTGTACTCCTTGTACTCTTAACTATTTAGTAACCAGATGCTCATCATTAAATCAGTTTAAGCTGCGAACAATAAATTGTTCTATGTATGGAAACCCATCATACGATGTAACCAGAAAAAAAAAAAAAAACAGAACCCATATCAAATATCCAAGATGAAGAATAATTAGTTACCTAAACATATACCTTCATAATTTGGGTGCCCCACTAAGACCACAACTGGATCTCTTTGTTCAATAGAAACTAATGCATTATCTAGTTGTTATAGTTACTAAGGAAGTGCCCCTACCACGTGACCTCCTCTCCCGTTCCCACTCACGTTATCTTTCATTTTTCAAACTTGATGACCATTATTTCTTCATTATAACAACATGTCAGGTCCAGCAGGCTTTCATAAAGTCAGCGAAAGCGCTCACGTTTCCCGTGAGACAATCAACTCCAATCCTTACGGTCCAAATCCAGCCGATTTCTTATCTAACGTCTCCAACTTCCAAATTATTGAAAGTACTCTTAGAGAAGGTGAACAATTTGCCAACGCTTTCTTTTCAACAGAAACTAAGATTGAAATCGCCAAAGCTTTAGATGATTTTGGTGTTGATTATATCGAATTGACCTCTCCAGTCGCTTCCGAACAATCTAGAAGAGATTGTGAAGCCATTTGTAAATTAGGATTGAAGGCAAAAATCTTGACTCACATTAGATGTCATATGGATGATGCCAGAGTTGCAGTTGAAACTGGTGTCGATGGTGTCGATGTGGTTATTGGTACCTCCCAATTCCTTCGTGAATTCTCTCATGGTAAAGATATGAACTATATTGCTGAAAGTGCCGTGGAAGTCATTGAATATGTTAAATCTAAGGGTATTGAGATTAGATTTTCTTCTGAAGATTCTTTCAGATCTGATTTAGTGGATTTATTAAACATTTACAGAACCGTTGATAAAATCGGTATCAACAGAGTTGGTATTGCCGATACTGTTGGATGTGCTAACCCAAGACAAGTTTATGAATTAGTACGTACTTTAAAATCAGTGGTGAATTGTGATATTGAATGTCATTTCCATAACGACACTGGTTGTGCTATTGCCAACGCTTATACTGCCTTAGAAGGTGGTGCCAGATTAATCGATGTTTCTGTTTTAGGTATAGGTGAAAGAAATGGTATTACTCCATTAGGTGGATTGATGGCAAGAATGATTGCTGCTGATAGAGATTATGTTTTATCAAAATATAAGGTCCACAAAATAAGAGATTTGGAAAGTTTAGTTGCTGAAGCTGTTCAAGTTAATATTCCATTTAACAATCCAATTACTGGTTTCTGTGCATTTACTCATAAAGCAGGTATTCATGCCAAGGCTATTTTAGCTAACCCATCCACTTATGAAATTTTAAGTCCTGCTGATTTTGGTTTAACTAGATATATCCATTTTGCTAACAGGCTAACTGGATGGAATGCTATTAAATCAAGAGTTGATCAATTAAACTTGAATTTAACTGATGATCAATGTAAGGAAGTCACTAATAAGATTAAGAAATTGGGTGATGTCAGACAATTAAATATTGATGATGTGGATTCTATAATTAAGGATTTCCATTCTGATTTAGGTACTCCATTAGTTAGACCAACTACTCATGGTGGTTTACCAAAGGTTCCACATGTCATTGAAGGATTAGATGATGTGTTGTTGATCAAGAAGCACAAGCTTGATGATTAAATGGTCTACTAGTTTTAAATTTAATCTTTAACTAACAGTTTCAACACCATATTTATAAATATCCCTAACATGGTGTTCTTTAAGACAGGTCTTACGTTGTAACCAGATAAACGAGCCAACATCATCAGTTGGTTCATGAAATATAGGCAAATAGAAAATTCATGTTTGAAAACAGAAACAAAAAAAGAATTCGTCCCTGTACTACTACAATTGTTCAATATATGCTCTATTATTGGCCCTATAACATTAACTAAATATACAAATGAAGAAATTAATACTGTAGTCACAGAATTGTAGTTTTTTTATTTTAGAAACCACGATGCTAGCGATGGATGGAAAGGTGATTGGTAAAATGGTAAACGGTCAATGAAGGATGGTTTATTATGATCAATGGCATTGATAAAATTAATAGTATTTGATGGTAGATGGTTGTAAGTTGGTGATGTTTATGATGGGGTGGGCGAGTCTTGTGATGTTTAACATATGATTACGTAAATCAAGCACCCCCAAAAGCCTGATGAATAGAAATGACTGATTATTGGAGGTCACAGCACCCCATGGACCGGGCGAGTTATCACATCTTATGGAATCGTTTTGGTCCATAACTGGAACTTTCGGGAAAGATGATGAGAATTGGAAATGCTGGAGATCTTGGCACTAACAAAGGGTCACAATCCAGTTCACCAATCTTCACTATATCTACCTTCATTGATAATTAACAAGGTCATGGCCACCAAACCAAAGGTAATACTCATAATAATACACACTTTCCAAGCTCGGAAGTTACTACCAGAGTTAACACTGACTCCAGCTCTCTTTTCCTTTAAATATATTAAGCCGGAAACAACTAGGTTAATCACTGCTATAAGAGTGCAAACCAATTGTAATAAGGAATACATGGTGTAAATAAATATGAAAGTTTGAAAGGATTTGATAGATTTGTATTAGTTTCCCATGAATGCTATATATTCACAGAGTTAGTCAACCATACCGTTTGGAAATAAGCAGTATTGAATGATGATAAAATTTCCATAAAATTTCCATCATGCAAATTAGAAAGAAGTAATCTGCACCGTCCCACGGTGTATAATTAAAGGTTCTGCACAGGGCTCCAGGCTGAGGCGCATTTAGTGAGGCAATTAGCGATTTGAGGGGTATAGTAAAGTGGGTCAGACCAGACTAGAAAGATCTTTTTTAGTCCTAATTAAGGCTAGGGTGCAATCGGTAATACACCACCGAATAGGGTGTAAAGCTAAGTGTAATCAAAACATTACTTTTTATTGTTATCTTATACCCTAATTGTTACGATGTTATACTTCTCATTTGGTTATTAGTGGTGAAAATTCAGGTATGATCTCTGGTGGCCACGAGGCTGCTAGAGGTGCATGAATTACTTGCATCTTGTTACACCAGTAAAGGTTAGAATTAGACAGGAACGGCATCGAACATTAGAAGTGGCAAAACTAGTAACATAAGTGATTACTTGATTATGTTAGGTAAACAATTACCTAATTGATACATTATCTATAGATAGATAGATTATACATAATACTACGGTGTCCCATATTAAGCAATTACATCCCGCTTACCGTTTACGGAACTTGTCCTATTATAGTTTCGTATATTGGCTCATGTACCTACTAAGGATGCGAAAAAAATAATTTCCTTGGGGCTACCAAAAATAGAGATACTCACTCATACATTTTTTTACCTTCTCCCTAATAACAGATCCAAGATCTCTATATACTCACTTCATGCACCATCAAGGATAGAAAGAAAAAAAGCCTTATAAGGCATACGCTTAATGCACTGTATGTCTACAGATGACGTGATATTCATTTTTGCCCTTGGAAAAAAAGCTGGGCTTTCGTTTATGTATATTTAAGTTCTCATTTCTACCTGTTTTAACAAATTTTCCATATTTTTCAATACTTTGTGGGGCTTAAGAGAAATCACTACTTTCATCTTACTTTTTTCCCTTAATAAATCTTTTTTGAGGTGAAATCGCTCCAGTCACCTGAATCGTTGGATTTACTCTACATTCCGTAGGGGAACCTTAAGATGCAGGTACCTGAAAACTGTCTACGGTTTGTTCGGAGTAACCAAAATCAGTATACTTTCCAATACGAATCATGAATTATCATAAGCAGACATGTTTAAAAGATGCAAAAAATAGCTATTACGAACTATAACCTCAGACCTAACCAATTGATCCAATTCCTATTCTTTTCTGAGCTCATATACCCTTTTTATTCGTGCTTAATTCCCATTTCAGATCCAACCGTTCAAGCCGTTTGAGAGGTAGTGTCATTGCAAAACCATAAACCCCTTTGGTCCTAATATATCCGAATCCTTTCAATTACCAATCAATAAAGGGATTCAATTGCGCAATAAATACCGCGGATTTCCCTTCCCCCGAAATTGCATTGAATTATCACTTGATTTACCAATTGTTGTTTGAACTCAAATCTCAACTGAATCATCTTGAATCATCTTGAATCATAATACCACCCCTTAGTTACTCGACATTTTTTTTCACTAACTATGTCTATCACTTACAAAACTTTAGGTAACTCTGGTCTTCAAATTGCCCCATTGATCTTGGGATGTATGAGTTATGGATCCAAGAATTGGGCTTCTTGGGTTATGGATGATGAAGAACTTATTTTCAAAATCTTTAAGAAGGCTTATGATAGTGGTTTAAGAACCTTTGATACTGCTGATGTTTATTCCAATGGTAAATCTGAAATTTTAATTGGTAAATTCCTTAAGAAATACAACATTCCTCGTGATAAAGTTGTTATTTTAACCAAGCTTTACTTCCCATTAAATTCTGATCCTGAAGGTGATAGAGTTAATGAATTTGATGCTGACTTTGTCCCATATGAATGGGCCAATTCTAAGGGTTTATCTAGAAAACATATTTTTGATGCTGTTGAAGCTTCTGTTAAAAGATTAGGTACTTATATTGATGTTTTACAACTTCACAGAATTGATAAAGTTACTCCAAAGACCGAAATCATGAGAGCTTTGAATGATGTTGTTAGTCAAGGTCATGCTAGATATATTGGTGCTTCTCAAATGAAAGCAGTTGACTTTGTTCAATTACAATATATTGCTGATAAATATAACTGGGTTAAGTTTATTAGTATGCAAAACTTCTTCAATTTAGTTTACCGTGAAGAAGAAAGAGAAATGATTCCATTCTGTAAGAAGAATGAATTTGGTGAAGTGGGTATTATTCCATGGTCTCCAATTGCTAGAGGTTTATTGGCTCGTCCTGTTAATGCCGTTTCTGCTAACAACAGATCTGCTGCAACTGATCAAACTTTCAAGACTGTTGGTTTAGATAAATTATCTCCAGCAGATGAAGAAATTATCAATAGAGTTGAAGAAATTTCTAAGAAACATGGTGTTAGTATGGCTGTTGTGGCCACCAGTTGGACCATTAGTAAAGGTGCTATTCCAATTATAGGTATTAATTCCGAAGCTAGAATTGACGATATTCTCAATGCTCTTACCTTCAAGTTAACTGAAGAAGAATCCAAGTACTTAGAAGAACCTTATGTTCCAAAGTTACCTATTGTTTAAGGTCAAATAAAACAACTTGACTTTACAAAATTAAATAAAAGTTAAATAAAATGAATATTAATTTATTAATTGTTATAAATATATGAGCAGATTATGCTAGCAATTAAGATGAGTTTTTCCTTCAAGCTTATTAAGTTAATAGTTCTATGAGTTGGTTAATTCTTGGTCAACATTTTCAATAGCCTCTCTTTCTTCTTCAATTGCAGCCTCTTCTTCTTCGTCTTCATCATCACTTTCAATCACATTATTGATAGTTCTATTCTTTCTTTGGAAATCTTTAATATGAGCATTTTGGATACTTTCACTAATAGCAGCGAAGGTGGATTTTCTCCGGGATAATGAAGCACCACCAATATCAGATTCAGCATCCATTCCACTGATTCTACTACCAGTATTAATGGAACTATGATCAGCCATTCTAGAAGAGTCTAAGACTCCAATATCTTCATGTTCGTAGTATCTTAATTCAACAAGTTTCTTAATAGCCTTCAAAACCTTACTACTGGTTGCGTAAGGTAATGGAGCATCTTTGGAAGCTCTGAATAATGTGACATTAGTACTATGTTCATTTTCCATTCTGAAAAAATTCCAAATGAATCTTCTAAGAATTTCGGCAATAGCAACAAAGAAACTTGTAACTGCCAGCTGTTGAATTTGTCTTGAAAATAATGCATAAAAGATCCATTGGAATCTTAAAATTATATCAATTACAATAGCAGCATAATAGTAACCAGGCCATTTGAAGAAAAGATTATTTCTTAGAAATCTATGCTTTGAACCAGATTGAAGTAAGGACCAATCCATAATGATATCCCAAGTACCTGAAAATAATGAGTTAATAACAGCAAATACAATAAACACTGCTCTGTTTTTATCATTTGTGGTGATTCTATAATTACTTAATAAAGCATAGTACATCACACTGACTCCATATTTCAGCATATTTGCCAAATGAGGAAACCAATCACCAGTATCCAAATAACGCCTTAAAGATTGCAAAAGTCTGAAAATAGATGGCAAAGTACTAAAGAAACCCACGACTCTTGATCTTGAAGATCCACAAATTGGATTAGCAAATGTTTTATCACTTCCACTGAATTCATGAGCATATAAGCAAAAGAAGAATGGGATATTACCAATGGTATAAGTCATTGAACATAAAATATCACCAATAAAGAAATCTCTGAATTCAACAGGATAGAAACCAGATAGTAAAATTCTCCATAATGCAATTTGAAGCCATCTTCTACTGTTTCCATAAAATTGTTTTCCAGGCCAAAGGAAGATGAAAAGCATTATCCCAAGGTAAATCCATGGCCAATCTTTACCAGGAAAAGAGTTGGGCCAAAAGTCTTGAAAACTAAACCAAGCAACAAGACTCATTAAACAAAAACCAAAGGATGGTAATAAAATGAATTGTTTATAATCTAAAGAAGTTGTTATATCAAATTCGAAAATGAATTTATAATTAATTTTAAAATATTCAAATACCATGAAATTGATACCCAATAATAATAATGTTAAATCAATCATAAAAAATCCACCCCAAATTTGTAACATAAATCTTCCTCCTTGTAATTCACCACTTAATGTTTTCTGTAATGCTTTAACAATTGCCAAGATAAAAAATGGTAATCCAATACCAAGTAAGAGACCAGCACAAAATAAAGGAGTATAATAAGTGATGTGCCTCATATTATTATTGTTAATAGCATAAGCAATACTCTTTAATTTTTCTAACGATCTTTTAGGATCTGTAGTTTCGGGATCATAAAATGCAATAAATAATTCTTCAAGATATTTCACCAATTTATCAGGTAAATCACTGGTTTGAAAATATGAATGATGATCTACTTTATCCATAAATGATTCACTAATATTAGTTTTCATTGATTTATCAAATTTTTTGGTAATTTTCTTGAATGCAGTTCTGTTAAGTTCACGATATGATCTTAATAATGATAATGCACGATAATGTTTAAGAACGGCTTCTTTTAAATGTTTTCTAGCGTATAAATAAGGAACTCCATAATGACGTTTTTTAACGGAATAATCTCTTCTTTTAGCAGTTTTCACTTGCGCAGAATTAGCTATAGATGGGGTATAACTTCTTTGTTGATTTAATTGGGAAGAATCGGATTCCAAATCAGATTGGTCATCAAGTACTCCCAAACCATTTCTAATTCTATTTTCATTGTAATTGGCGTCGTAAACTTGTTCATGGTGTTCATTCAATAAGGTTAATTCGTTAGGAGTTGGTCTTTTCTTCTTAAGAAATGCTAGATCGGGTAATGAAGGAAATTCTAATCCTTTCATTGATGCAAAGATGTTTTTGGTATTGTAAGCAAAGTCCAGTACTGTTCCATAAGCTCTATCGTCATTTCTGGCTAATTTATTTCTTATAATCTGGGCCTTATGTTCCCTTAATTGGTATAATTGATCTTGTAATAATAAAAATCTTTCATGAACTTCTTGTTCTCTTTCTTTATAGAATAATTCCACCTTTTGGAGTTCTGAATCCAACCATTCTAGGAACTTTTGGGTATCAACTTTATTATCTTTTTGGGATCTTGATGAGAATCCAAAGATGGATTTGGATCTACCACGAAATTCATTCAAGGATTCTCGACGGGTGTCGATCAGGGACCTTCTGTTAGATCGTTCGTTGGTATTAGGATCCACGGTGGCGGCTGAAGAGGTCTTTGTATCATCTGGTTCTTTTGTTTCGTATTTCGATGCCTTGCACTTTTTGATCAATACTTTCCCATAGTCATAATTGACGTACTGTTCCTGCCATTCGGGAACGAGACCCTCACTAAGAGAAGACCCGAACTTCATTGTTGTAACACAGGAAAGTAGATGGGGTATAAAATGGGTGGCGGTTGTGGGTAGGTAGAACTGTGTGCCTTTTGCAGTATTAAAATGGTTTTAGATTTCACAACTTTCCACAGTACTAGAGTTTGGTAGTAGCACGTGCTTGTATTGATAACAGATGGGAAAACTGGAGCTAAATAATAATATGAAATGAGGTAATTGAGAAGCTTCGGTATGAGCGCATGGAAGGTTCTTCCCCCAGTGGGTCCAAGTATCAAAAGATGACCAAGTAAGTCCTAATTCAATAATACTTCAATATAGCAATACATCCATTTAAGCCACACTGACAGTAGTGCTCGGTGCTTCTAGCCGTGCGATGATCCAGCACTGGCAACCTACAGTACAATTGGATTGATAGTGAGAGTGAGAGTGAGAGTGAGAGTGAGAGTGAGAGTGAGAGTGAGAGTGAGAGTTAAAGAGATGTTTAGGGACCGAGGAAAACGAGGAAAAGGGCGGAAGAAAATGGGTTGGGAGGAGTTTGAGGATTTGGGTTGGTTATACGAAGAAATAGGAGTTGTTGTCACGTTGTCTGGTTCTTTGATTTAACGTGGTTACCTAATATTAACATGTCCACTACTTTAGCAATTTAGTCTCAAATGTAATTTTTTGAGAAAATTAGAATTTCGCAACAATAATTTGGTGAAGAAATGCATTAGGAGATTATGTAGATGAAGGCATGATAAAGCATAGAACAGAATACATCACGAATTAGATTGGACCTAATGGAACAATTGAGGTGATTCACTTCACGAGGTATAATAAATAGACTGTGTATTTGGGTTATTTGGTTACGCTTATAAATATGTGTATACACATGTGTATATGTGTTTAAATAATATATGTTACATTTTGTAGTGATTAGTCATTTTTATCTCATCACCTTCATAATTGCTAATGCATAAAAATAGAGAACTGTATAGTTAAATCAATTCTGAAACGCTAGACACTGACGGTCGTGGAGATTTACATCCCCGGGGAAATATAGTAATAGGGACCGGCGTGGCATGGAGTGTGTGGGCTGCTCGTGGTAGCGAGGCTTGGCCACGATTGGTAGTACGCTAATTAACAACCAACGAAAATAAATGCCAATATACCCTTGTAAACCTTTAATTAGGGTAAATTAAAGGGTTAGACCGCATATATTGCAGACAAAAAACAATTGTTTTATTTCATTGTAATGCAGGTAATAATTAGACCGATTGGTTGATTTACTCTAATCGTTGGTATCGTATCTTACGTACAATGCATCAATAAAGTGAGGATGCTTAATACCTGGAAATTTGGCGACTTTAAACCCTTCAACCGCTTCCAGTACCGACCAACCTAATCTCTCAATTAAATAACAACAAATCAAGTAACCAGTTCTATTAAATCCATAGTGACAATGGACTGCCACCAAAGGATTTGCGATATCAGTAGTAGCTAAAATATCATCAATTAATTGAATAAATCTTCTCACCATACTCAGATCTGGTACAACTTTAGATACTGTAGCCAATTTATAATACTTTATAATGTTAAACGATTTAGGACTATATGGTGGAATATCAGCTGAAATATCAACTACTGCCACCAAAGTACCTTTCACTTCAGTTTCAACTCTAGTTTCTCCATAAAATCTATTTTCAACAATTGTAGGCGAATGATTAGCATCATCTTCTCTTAAAGTCTTCATTCCTAATAATGGTGATATATCCAGACCATTTTTACGGGTAATATTGGAAGAAATAGGTTTAAGGGCCAGCCATTTTTGTTCATTCTTCAATCCCCATTTATCACCAGAAATTGCAGCTTTAACCTTTAAAACCCATGCTGGTGATAAATGTAATCTTTCAGGGAATTTCAGTTCCACATGATTTAAAATCATTCCACTTATAAGTTCTGGTTTATTTAATAATAATGAATGACCTGCATTTTTAACCTCTATCACCAATGATACTTTCTTACCAAACTTATCAGTTAAGAAAGAATCTATATCATTAACATTCTTCACTGGTGTAACACTATCACTAGTACCAGTTATAAGTAAAGTCTTTTCATAAATAGTTTTATCAGATGGATCATCATTGAATTGAGAAATTGCGGTGATTAATTCTGAGTATTTGGCCTTACGGAAACTGTAGGCATATTTCAATACCACTTCAGAATTAACATCTAAATTCCATCTGAGTTGTCTTAATTTCACATAGATATTATGTTCTGTATCGGCTATTCTACCCAATTGTCTTAAAACACTGGTACTGTTGACACCCTCTAATCTATCCCAAGTTCTAAAACAGTTGAAAAGACGGGGGAAATAAGTAAAAGTGCTCAATAAGGATACCATTCCTGAGGATGATGGTTTAACTTCATTTTCAACATCATTTTCAAAGTGTGGAGGGGATAATAAAATCAAGCCTTCTACTTGACGAGATGGAAGTTTTTTGGCAATTTTAACAGAAAGATGAGTACCCATAGAATGACCAATTAATACCACTTTTTTACCCTCTGGGATATTTTGCAATATGTATTCATATACTATGCTGGTAATATTATCAGTATGGTGATCATTCCAATTCATTTTCTTGACACTAGCCGAGATTCTAGCTTTTTCATCATCGGTTAAAATAGTTTCCAGTTTGCCATTTCTAGAAAAGTCAATTTTGGAATTACCAAACCCTGGAAGATCAAGTGATATAATCTCCAGACATTGAGACAATAAACCCATCAATGGTTCGAATTGAGCCATTTGTCCCCCCAATCCATGTACAAATACCAAGATTGGAGACTCTTTTAAGTTTCCAATCAAGTTTCCGTCCACATCTTGGTTACGTTCATTTCTCATAAAACTCACTAATGGATGAGGGATATGAACTGAATTCACAGTTACTGAATCTACCAGTAATTCATTTTGACGAGAAAGGTCAATGTCAATGACCTTAGAATATTTGGCCATTAAAGAACTATCATTTGGTTCGTTTTCTAACACATAATTCTCGAATTCGTTATGATGACCTAAAAATTGGATCTTTAAGAACTGCCATAATTTTTTGGTGATAGAGTTTGTACATTCAGCTTGAGCTTCGACTCTTTTGTGAAGGGCATCTGCCTCGGCTCTATCAGAGGCACTTGCAAGTGGTGTAGATGCCGAGACCGCCAAAAGTTCCAGTTCGTCGTCAGACATTTATATAAAAAAATTGACTAAAGTTGTGGAGTCTCGACAAGACAGAAATGAGACACACTTTGGAACGAACTGATATCGAGAGAGAAAGATGGAAGATAAGCGCACGTGTTTAGCGCGTGACCACACGCTCGTGATGTGTCACACCTCAATTCTCTCTCTCTCTCTCTATTTTCTCCTTCATGTAACAATTTTGATCTGTACAGGTGTAGTGTTAAACAGTGGGCTAAATCAAAACTTAAAACCCTACTAATTTTAATTATAAAGCGAACTTTTATTAACACACCCCCAAGTTAAAAACCCGATCGTTAGTTCTTCTTTTTGGGCTCTGATGAGATCATATCACGAGGACAGCGATGGCGATTTGTTCGATGATCTCGATCTGTCATTGGATCGTGCTTTGAACAACGCCTCAAATAACTTATTTGAATATACAAAAAATGGTCATGGCAGTGCCAATGGATCAAGACAAAATTCTCAAAGCTCTATAGGGGGCATTCCATTAAGAAATATGAGCCATTCCTTCGAAGGAGAAAGAGATCTTGATAATGATAGTGCTCCATTAATTGGCAATGGTTCATCATATGCTAGTCATAATAATCTTAATAATCATAATCATAATAATATTAATCATAATAGATCATTTTCTTCATCTACTTCTTCACTTAATTTATCAAATGGTAGATTACCTTTTACATTGAAACATTCCTTTAAAAATTTTGTTAATTTTATGATGAATGCCAAAAGAGAACTTAGTCAAGGTAAATTAAATGTTGATGATGAATCTTTAAAAGAAAGATATATTTCACCTCGTATAAATGGTTCCAAATCTAATCATTATCCTTCAAACGCTATATCTAATGCCAAATATAATCCAATAACGTTTGTTCCTATCATTTTATATGATCAATTCCGATTCTTTTTCAATTTATACTTTTTATTAGTGGCATTATCTCAAATTGTACCTGCTCTTAGAATTGGGTACCTTTCATCATATATTGTCCCTCTTGCATTTGTTCTTACTGTTACCATGTTAAAGGAAGCAGGTGACGATATCGCTAGACGTACTCGTGATAGAGAACAAAATAATGAACTTTACGAAGTTCTTAATCGTGCTCATGGTAATTTGGCTCAAGATTATGTTTTAGTACCTTCAAAAAATTTGAAAGTCGGTGATTTGGTCAGATTACATAAAGATACTCGTATTCCAGCAGATATGATTCTTTTACAAACTTCTGAAAAGGAAGGTACTGGTGAAGCTTTCATTAAAACAGATCAATTGGATGGTGAAACAGATTGGAAACTTAGAGTTGCATGTGCAGCAACCCAAGCTTTCACCACTTCTACCCAATTAATTAATAACATTTCCATCATAGTAAACCCTCCAACCAAATCAATTCACCATTTTGCTGGGAAATTAATGTATCATCCTCAATCAGATTCAAATTCATCATCTCAACATAGTGAAACTTACGCATTAACCATTGATCAAACCCTTTGGGCTAATACTGTTTTGGCTTCAGGTTCAGCAGTAGGAATGGTTGCATATACAGGTATTGAAACCAGGCAAGCTATGAATACTACTAAGACTGGTGTTAAAACCGGTTTATTGGAAATCGAAATTAATAGAATCTCCAAAATCTTATGTTTGGTAGTGGCTTTATTATCTGTTGGTTTAGTGTTAGCCCATGGATTTCCTTTAAAAGACAAATGGTATATTGACATCATGAGGTTCTTAATTCTTTTCTCAACTATTATTCCAGTCTCCTTAAGAGTTAATTTGGATTTGGCTAAATCAGTTTATGCTTCTCAGATTCAAAAAGATCATGACATTCCTGATACTGTGGTTAGAACCTCCACCATTCCTGAAGATTTAGGAAGAATAGAATATTTATTAAGTGATAAAACAGGTACTTTGACTCAAAATGAT
The DNA here is from genome assembly GCA_030572155.1 of Suhomyces taliae. Classification (NCBI taxonomy): domain Eukaryota; kingdom Fungi; phylum Ascomycota; class Pichiomycetes; order Serinales; family Debaryomycetaceae; genus Suhomyces; species Suhomyces taliae. The sequence goes on along the minus strand of JAJLZJ010000001.1, from coordinate 387,791 downwards.
ATGGAAATGAAAAAATTACATCTTGGTACTGTCAGTTATGCTGGAGAATCTTTGGATATTGTTACTGATTATGTTTCAAATATGCTTTCTATACTTGATGCTAAAAGTTCAGGTCATTTAAAGAAGAAAGATCTTAGTACTAGAGTCTGTGATTTAGTTCTTACTCTCGCTCTTTGTCATAACGTTACTCCTACTTATGAAGACGATGATGATGAAATCAATGGAGTTGTTAGCTATCAAGCAGCATCTCCTGATGAGGTTGCAATTGTCAAATTTTCAGAATTTGTGGGATTGAAATTATGTAAAAGAGATAGACATTCCATCACTCTATTACACAAGATGTCAAACCAAAAACTTGAATATGAAATTTTATACAATTTCCCTTTCACTTCAGAAACCAAGAGAATGGGTATTATTGTTAAGGACAAACGTCATGATGAAATCTGGTTCTTGCAAAAGGGTGCCGATACTGTGATGTCTAATATTGTTAATGCCAATGATTGGTTAGATGAAGAAACTGGTAACATGGCCAGAGAAGGTTTAAGAACCTTGGTTATTGGTAGAAAGAAATTGAGTGAACATTTATATGAAAAGTTTGTCGAAGATTACAAACAAGCTTCGTTATCGATGCATGATAGAGATGCATCTATGCAAAAGATTGTTGGACAATACTTGGAACTGGACTTGGAATTATTGGGTCTTACCGGTGTGGAAGATAAGTTGCAACATGATGTAAAGACTTCAATTGAATTGCTTAGAAATGCAGGTATCAAGATTTGGATGTTAACTGGTGATAAGGTAGAAACTGCTAAAGTTGTTTCTATTAGTGCCAGATTAATTTCTCGTGGTCAATATGTTCACCAAATTACCAAAGTTTCACATCCTGAATTGGCAATGAACCAATTGGATTATTTAAGAACCAACAAAAATGCAGCATTATTGATTGATGGTGAATCATTGGGGATGTATATGAAATACTACAAACATGAATTCTTTGATATTGTTATTAATCTTCCAGCGGTCATTGCTTGTCGTTGTTCACCTCAACAAAAGGCCGATGTTGCAAATATGATTAGAGAAATCACTGGTAAAAGAGTTTGTTGTATTGGTGATGGTGGTAATGATGTTAGTATGATTCAATCTGCAGATGTTGGGGTTGGTATTGTTGGTAAAGAAGGTAAACAAGCTTCTTTAGCTGCTGATTTCAGTATTGATCAGTTCTGTTACTTGGTTAAATTATTACTTTGGCATGGTAGAAATTCATATAAGAGATCAGCTAGATTGGGTCAATTCGTGATCCATCGTGGTCTTTTAATTTCTGTCGCTCAAGCAGTTTATTCTATTTCTTCAGGATTTGAACCATTAGCTTTATATCAAGGTTGGTTAATGGTCGGTTACTCCACTGTATACACCATGGCCCCTGTTTTTTCACTCACGGTGGATAGAGATATTGATGAGCATTTAACCCGGTTATATCCTGAATTATATAAAGAATTGACTCTTGGAAAATCATTATCATATAAGACCTTCTTCGTTTGGGTTCTTATTTCCCTTCATCAAGGTGTGGTTATTCAACTTTTCTCGCAATGGTTCCAATCATTAGCTGAAGATAAATTTACAACAATGGTTGCACTTTCATTTTCATGTTTGGTCTATAATGAATTAATTATGGTGGCTATTTCTGTATTCAGATGGAATAAAATTGTCAGTAGCACAGTGGTCATCACATTTATGATTTATATTACATCCATTCCATTTTTGCAAGATTACTTTGATTTGGACTACATCACTTCATTTGGATATATATGGCAAGTAGCTGTTATTTTGGCCGTGAGTTTATTCCCAGTTTGGATTTCCAGATATATCGAAAGAAAGATCAGACCTCCAAGTTATGCTAAAGTCCAACAGGATTAAAATTGTCAGCTTATTAATAAGTTTCTTACACCAGTTGACAATTTATTATTTATAGTATTAAATTAATAGATGGAAACAAAAAAAAGCCATTAAAGAATTAGAGGATAGACAATTGTAAAGATGATGTAAAAAACTGTAGAGATGATGCAAAAAAAAAAAGAGCCACTGGTAAGAATGATAGGACCACCGGAAGTAAGAGAAGGATCTTTTTACGATATTCTAAGGATGGTCCGATGAAAAGTCCGAACTCAAACAATAATAAACGGAAACGAAAACTAAAAGCACTCACTAGCTGTCAATCTTGTAGAAGATCGACCCGGAAATTACCGAAGATATTTTCTATAAGGGACATTTGCAACTTTGTTGGCTAAGGCGTATACTAAACTCTCTCGACCCGAGCCCTGGTCCTGTGTAGGATAGGGAGCTTGTACGACGGAAACTAATAGGGTTAGCGAGAGCGGTACGGAGTAGGCGCAGAGGGAGCAAAAATACCCCTAGGGGCATAATCTCTTATTATACAGTACGGTACGAGGTGGTAGTGGTGCGATATGCTATTGACAGGCCAACTCTAGCAAGTTTAGTGAGACTACAAGGGCCAAGGAAGGGGACAAAGGTTAAATCCAAAAATTAACAAAGTGAAGGGGGAAACAAAATGTTAAAGCACAGGGATAAGGAGGTTTGTGGGTTCTATCAGTGACCCTGAGCTTACCAGTTATAACTGTTAATAGTTTGTCTGTGTCAGGGGTGTTGACGTGGGGAAACAAGCTATGTCATACATTTGCAATTGGGACTAAGGCGACAATGCAAATCAAACAGTCGTACTGGCACGGAAATGGTTTGAAAAAGGCGCTAAGGACTTGGGACTGGGCTCAGTTCCCTAGAACCGATGGAGCGGAACAGGAGAAGGTTGGCTAAAAAAATAATACCAAAAAAAAAAAAAAAAAAAGAATTTAGATCTTGATTGTTGGTTTAGGGACAGTGCAACTTTGGATTTGTGTACCTTTATGAATGCAAAATGTCACCTGATTGAATGGTTCCACTTTCAGTTGTGGTTTTTTATATACAAAGCTACAAAGTATATATAAACCATTTAAATACCCCCAATCTATAAAATTATTCTATTGCTTATTGATCTTAAAACAAGAAAAATTCTGAATTTCCAAATTATGTACGCTTATATGAGACCAGCCACCAAAACCTCTACCATTATACTTTTTAGTTATTTGGCTGTTTCTACCACCTTACCATTTGCATTATCTTATAAAGAATCTAATAGTCTTGCTCAATCTGCTATAAAAGGAACTATTAGTGCTAGAAGCTTGTTCACTAAAATATGACAAATCTGCAATTTTGTTGTATAGGAGGGGTTTTTCTAGTTATATCATCATCATCATTAATTCATTAGGTTAGGTTTTTTTTATTATGTTGGTGTTTAGTTCAATAATAATAATAATATAATTATCTGTTTAAATTGCGTAGATAAGCCACAATTGTAGATCATAAGACTACAACTATAGGTGATAGGTAGATACACCATAACGGAAGTGGTTACTGCTTTTGGATCTTCAACAATTGGGAGTTTCATGTCCAGTAATTATACTGATAAGGAGTATTTGTTTATGTTGATGCTCTTCTAAGTCTAGTGGGGTATATAATTTATAATTTGTTACAGAAAAAGGGAAGTCTCGAGACTCTTGTGATACACCGCGTTTTGATTTGCCTAACTAGTCAATTGCAAAAGTCAATTGACACCATAGAAGGTTCGCTGATGGTGTAGATCAAACACCCGAGACTCAAGTTGTCTTGTGGATGTCGGTTATAGTATCGTTGATTAATTTCTATCTATTCTATCACCGATACCTCCCCTCTTAAGTTTCGATCCCCCTAAGAACAAAAAACCTGGATCTATTGTCTTCGCAACAATAGACATGTCGCAACCACTTTATGTCGTGACATACTTTAATGTTTCTCACCACAGAACTTGGTTACCGCAAACCATTAGTTAATTTAGGTTTTGTTCATATCCAGCCAATTGAAGGGTATAAAATGCTAACGAAGCAATTGTAGGTGTTCGTATTTGAACCTGCTATTGGTTTCACAATATAATTATAGTCGTGACCTTGTTAACTAAAGGTTTTGTTTCCCCTATTTCGTTATTATGACATTTTTTTTTGTCTCCTCAACATGACTTAATCTTTCGTTTGATTGCGAATTACGACAATTGGTAACCACCTAGGTCATAGTCCCTCTACAGGGCCTAAGTAGCCAAGGATTGTAGACTAAGGAAGTAACCGGATAGAATGCAAACTTCCCACCAATAGAAACCTCGTAATTACTAAACTCCTCTTGTTCTACAGTTTGGGTGTGCCTGACATTTATCCCTCTCCTTTTCAATGGGGTACTCTGCCACCACAATGATGCAAAAGCACCTACACATAATGTCATACAGTCACTTTCCCCCCACCCTTTGCCCTTTCTCCCTGAGTGAAAGTTTAAGCAAATAAGATATATGCAAATACAAACCCCATCCCAATCCTACCAAATAGGGCCAACTGTAACGTTTCATAACTTCCGATAACTCCTTCTATAGCCAATGGTAGCATTTCCATTACACAGGAACAATTTAATGGTTATCCACTTTTAAAGTAGCATACCTGAATAGGGTTACAAATCTATACTGTATAAGCTTTGTTCGTACACTTCATAACTAAATGCCACGGCGAACTGAGATCAAATAGATACTAATTATTAGACACATAGTTACGTATAGACATATACTCATAACTAACAACAAGCAACGTACAAAATACAATTGGTGTCTTTACAGAGAATGCTGCAAATGTTGAGCTAAAAGTACGCCAATTGAGATGTACTATGTACTATGATTCGTCGCACGTTATCAATTATTATTAAACGGTGGTGCATCTGTTCCGGTTTAAGCTTTGCCTTTTGGTTTCATGTTTGAAAAGCCTTAAAACCTTCAAACCACCACGGTTACTTTTACATTATTAATTAACCAATTTTTTTTTTCTTTTTTGGTTCTACACCGTTTCTTTAAAGTAGGCATCAATTTCTATGTACATATAGCCCACAGGCACGTAGATATAACCCATCAATAATGAAGGCCTATCATTCTATTTTGGAACATGTTTTTTTTATCATGGTTTTACCTCAATGCTAATTACTTAGTCCATGCGGCATTGGCAAACAATTCCTTTGGATTCTTTAATCCGTTAACAATATCGTAAAGATGTTGCTTGCTTTCTAAGTTCAAACTTCCATTCTTCATGATTTCAGACTTGGTGAATTCAGCTTGTTCACCCTTAGTAGTCTTAATATCTTGATGCTTACCCTTGACAACTTCACCAAATCTACTAGTGAAAGCATCTTGGTCAACTTCTAAAGAGAAATTCTTTTGAACCAAGAACTTGTTGGTTCTACGTCCAGACAAGTTGTTGATAATGCTCTTTGGAACCAAGTATGGATATTTGGATTTAATTAACGCTTCCTTGGCTATAGATGCAACTCTGGTGCTAACAGTTGGGTTAACACTGGTGATTTTACCGTAGAAGAAAGTATTACCACCAAGTTGAGGAACAAGAGAGGTGGCAACTAATTGTTTACTTGGAGCCTTACCTTCCTTATCAGTATCTAAAGCTCTTTGTCTTGGAGCTCTAGTTTGTCTTGGAGCTGGTCTGGATGCGGTGACAGTAGTGGTGGTGTTGGCACCAGCACCAGGAGCAGCAGCACCTGATCTTGGAGCTCTTGGAGCTCTTGGAGGTCTAGCTCCTTGAGTTCTACCTCTAGCTGGTCCACGGGATGGAGCTCCTCCAGTAGTTACAAACAGAGTGTAACTTTGACCAAAACTGTTCATTAAAGAATGATCTTGAACTCTAATGACATTTTGTTGTTGTGATTGGGTGATAGCTGGTTGTTGTTGTTGTGGAATAGGAGTGCTCTTAGTAGCGGTATTAACTGGGTTCTTTCTGAAAGGCTTCTTCTTATTATTGACCGGTTTCTTGGTACGTTCCAAAGGCTTAATATCCTTGGTTTTGGCAGTAACTTGCTCTATTCTTTTGAACAAATCAGAAAGAAATATGGAGTTTTTGGAGTCGTTCGACTGGAATCTTGACCCAACCCTTCTTAAAGGGGTTCTGACCGAGTTGAACATGGTGAACTGATTTCCAGAAAGCTTCTGGTTCAACTTGTATCGAAATGGTAGATTTTTCACTCGCGATATTGGTTGTGGGACGACCTACATTATATAAGCAGTATGGTGCTAATGTTAGAGTGGGAGGAAGAGCATAAGGTACGGTATTGGGGGAATTGAGTGGTTGTCAGTGGTAATAGATGGTAAGTCATATAATTGGAGTAAGTATAAGGTTTACTCCGTGACTTTGAAGCTCTATGGGTTTTTGTGTGCCCAAGCATTCTCATTGGTATTTATGGTAGGGTGACACGGTGAATGGTCCTATACCCGGAGGTGAAAAATAGTCCAAAATAACACCCAGAAACATATATGGACCGGAAACAACGTAAAATAGTAGAACCAAGTCTATTGATATATTCTGAACTCTTTTTAATAGGTTCTGGATATTGTAGAGGAGTTTTCGACCAACCACGTTCATGCCCTTAATTGACCAGTTATACACACTACAAGGATCTTACCATTGTCCCTGTAAACAGGGACCTAAAAAAATATCTCTACAATTAGTAAGATAAATTGAGGATTTCTCAACCAATAAAACACTCATATGTTGAGACCTCCATCTACCCAGTTAAATCACTTAACCCCAGTCTCTATTAAAGGTGGAAAGGTTTCCCCGGTTAAAGAAATCCACGTGACAAGCAGTATTACATAATCAGGCTCACTGTTACCCGCCCATGTATCCGCCAATCAGAGCGCTTCCTCAGTGCGAAACTTGTCCGGCTCCCGTCCAACCAGTTTCTTTGGTTGGTTGGCGGCCGCCGAGTGAGTGAGGAAACACTGGCAGGATTTTTCATATTTATTACCTACCACCACTTTTTTTTTTTAACTTGGATTAGTTAAATTTAGTTTTAAGATGTTGTCAGCTCGTCCAGTCTTACGTTCTGCTGCTCGTTCAGCTACCGCTGTGGCCAGGGGTTTGCGTGTTGTATGTATTATCAATGATTCAATGGGGGCTTTTCGTCGTGGAACTGGTTTAGAATTAGAATCAAATCAGGGAAGTGAAAAGAAGTGAAACATAAAAAAGAGGATTAAAGGATTATGATAATAGCATTGGCAATTGGTCAATCGATCAATCCATTAAAGAATCCATCTAATTGATTTGTTGGAATTCATTGACCTTGTCGTTGATGATGGATCCTTATAGTTGTTGAAAATCCCTCCAAATTGTCCAACAAATTTTTGTCAAAAGAGGTTTTTGAATAAAGAATTGAGCCTAAAGTATCAAAATAATGAACCAAATCATATCTAAAACATCAATAATCATTCCAATGCTATCATCTACGTCACTTTTTTCACTACTGTCGACTTCCATGTTTTCGCTCTCATTTAATTTTTTTCCTCACTACTGTTGTTCAATTTTACTAACTTTTTTTTAGGCTCGCCCAGTCCAATTAAACGCCAGAAGATTTGCCTCCGCCAAGGCCGCTCCAACTGAAGTTTCTTCTATCTTAGAAGAAAGAATCAGAGGTGTTTCTGACGAAGCCAACTTAAACGAAACCGGTAGAGTTTTATCTGTTGGGTATGTATAATAACCAAATCCCGAAATTTTTTTTCTGGTGAATACTTTTTTTCTTTTACAACGAACAAAGTTTACTAACAAGTCTAGTGATGGTATTGCCCGTGTTTTCGGTTTAAACAACATTCAAGCCGAAGAATTGGTTGAATTCTCTTCTGGTGTTCAAGGTATGGCCTTGAACTTGGAAGCTGACCAAGTCGGTATTGTCTTGTTCGGTTCTGACAGATTAGTCAAGGAAGGTGAAACCGTCAAGAGAACCGGTAAGATTGTTGATGTCCCAACCGGTCCAGAATTATTAGGTAGAGTTGTCGATGGTTTAGGTAACCCAATCGATGGTAAGGGTCCATTGAACGCTTCTGCTTCTTCCAGAGCTCAAGTTAAGGCTCCAGGTATTTTACCAAGAAGATCTGTCCACGAACCAATGCAAACCGGTTTAAAGTCTGTTGATGCTTTAGTCCCAATTGGTAGAGGTCAAAGAGAATTGATCATTGGTGATCGTCAAACTGGTAAGACCGCTGTCGCTTTAGACACCATTTTGAACCAAAAGAGATGGAACAACGGTACTGATGAATCCAAGAAGTTGTACTGTGTTTACGTCGCTGTTGGTCAAAAGAGATCCACCGTTGCTCAATTAGTTCAAACCTTAGAACAAAACGATGCTCTTAAATACTCCATCATTGTTGCTGCTACTGCTTCTGAAGCCGCTCCATTACAATACATTGCTCCTTTCACTGCTTGTGCTATTGGTGAATGGTTCAGAGACAACGGTAGACACGCTTTGATTGTCTACGATGATTTGTCCAAGCAAGCTGTTGCTTACCGTCAATTGTCTTTGTTATTGAGACGTCCACCAGGTAGAGAAGCTTACCCAGGTGATGTTTTCTACTTGCACTCCAGATTATTGGAAAGAGCTGCTAAGATGTCTGAAGCTAACGGTGCTGGTTCTTTAACCGCTTTACCAGTCATTGAAACTCAAGGTGGTGATGTTTCCGCTTATATTCCAACTAACGTTATTTCCATTACCGATGGTCAAATTTTCTTGGAAGCTGAATTATTCTACAAGGGTATCAGACCAGCTATTAACGTCGGTTTGTCCGTCTCTCGTGTCGGTTCCGCTGCTCAAGTTAAGGCCATGAAGCAAGTTGCCGGTTCTTTGAAGTTGTTCTTGGCTCAATACAGAGAAGTCGCTGCTTTCGCCCAATTCGGTTCCGATTTGGATGCTTCTACCAAGCAAACCTTGTCTAGAGGTGAAAGATTAACCCAAATCTTGAAGCAAAAGCAATACAACCCATTAGCCGCTGAAGAACAAGTTCCAGTTATTTTCGCTGGTGTTAACGGTTTCTTGGATAACATTGCCATTGACAGAATTGGTGAATTCGAAGAATCTTTCTTGTCTCACTTGAAGTCTGACGCTCCAGAAATTATGGAAGCCGTTAGAGAAAAGGGTGAATTATCCAAGGAATTATTAGACAAGTTGAAGTCTGTTACCGAAACCTTCGTTGCTTCTTTCTAAGTCTGTACTGGCTCATGAGGTTTCAATGATTACTTCTTTATTACACTAAGATGAAACAGGCATTTGATTTGACTTTTATATCGAAGCAAAACAAAATGAAAAGATTATTATAAAATTTAAAACTAATTGTAGAAAACCATAAAACAAAACTTCAACCTTTTAAATGTAGAAAAAAGTCAACACCACAATTTGACTAAATTGCAATTATTTGGCACTTATCGAGTGGTTTATAAGTTGCAAGGAGTTGCAAGGAGTTGCAATCTGAAACAATAGTATTCACATGAGAAGAGGGGCGATCTGGGGTGATTTAAATCAATAATGACAAACACAGGCAATAAAGGGTCAAAAAAAGCTCCGCAACCGGGCAATACCCAACTTGCACCACACAACCATATTCTCGTAGACGCGCATCATATAGTTATTATTAAGTAACTAACGTATGTAGAGTTTATGTAGAGTTATATGTATATATATATAAATATGTCTATGTGTATGTCTATGCGTATGTCTATGTGTATGTGTGTAATTATAATACGCGGTTTAACCAAACCAGTGGGTGGACTAAAAGGTTGACTGATCCAATGGTTAGCCCAGGCCAATATGCCAATGCACGCGTCAAACAGCGCCCTACTATTGAATTCAATGGTGGTACAGTGTCGAAGGTGCCGCCGCTGTCCCTCTCAAAACTGCAAATCATAAACTTATAACTTTCGGTTGTCTCTTGTTTGTGTTGAAAAATTTTTGCGGTTTAAACCCTCGTCTAATTTAAACAATAACTCCAGTTACGAACTAGGTAACTGTTGTAACGACACTGATCCCTTACCTTGGCTCCGCCATTGGATCACCACTTATATAGTCTACATTCGATGTTTTTCTTTCGTCCATTGGTCTGTCGTACCTTTTTAAAACCTACTATAATTTTTTCCTTTACTCTCGTTATCAGTGGAGACGTGTTTTTGATCTGGTGATTAAATTCTCTTTCTGTGTCCCCCTCCCCCTCTCTGTCTTCCTATTCCCCCTACACTCATAACTGTAACTACTACAGGTTTAGTTACGACTGACACACGGTTTGCCAATTTTTTTTTTTGGGGCCAACCTCGTTAAAATTATTAGATTCCCCTGCATATCGAAAAGATACTAAAAGGGACCGTGTCAATCAAATAAAACAAAAACCACCACTTACTCCACCATTACTACTGGAACTAAGGTTAAGGACTAGTACAATTGCTAACACTAACAACCATTCAATAGGCCATTGTTAAAGACAGACCTTCAAGTCGTTCATTATAAAAGAAAAGAAAAGAAAAAAGCAGCATTATTACTGTCAAATCATTCATACTATGAGTAAGACCAGAACCAGAAAAGCGTCTCAGCTTAACCTTCTGGCACCAACCATTAATCTTAATGAAATTGATAGTCAATTCACAGTGAAGGACTATGACTATGATCAAGTTCAAAAGCAAAATGAAGACTCCCAATTCGAAAATGATCTCCAATACTTATTGAGTAATAATTCGATCCAAGCATCTCCAATTCAAGAATTTAAAGTCACTGATACTGTAATTGGAAGAGAAGAAATTAGTCCTTCTAAAAAGAATAACCAACAATCCAATGGTAAGTCCAAAAAACTTACCAAATCTCAAAGTTTAAGATTTATGGTTGATGATATTACTAGAGATATCAATGATATTAATTTAAGTGATAGTGATGAATCACCTAAAGAAAAATCAAATGAAAAGGAAAAAGAAAAACAAAAACGTAATAGAAGAAAGAAGTCTTATGGTAAATTGAATGAAAAGAAATCAGGACAAAATGATCAAGAAAAACAACCTCAACGTAAATTGAATAAACAAAAATCAGCTGATTTTAGAAGGCAGAAATCAGAATCAATGAATGTTGATAAAAAACTCAACAAATCCAAATCAATGGATTTTAGAAATTTAAATGATAATAAATCTCAAAATTTAAGAAAGAAAGCTTCATTAAATAATTTAAATGGTAAACTTTCTAAACCAACCAAAATTGATGATATTGAAACAGAATCTGAATTTGATGATTCCTTTATTTCAATTAATGAACAAGATGAACTAACTGAAGCCGAAAGGGAAAAGAGAAGATTGAAGAATAAAAAGAGAAAGGAAAGAAGAGTTAGAACTCTTCAAAATAGAAAGAATAGAGATGTTTCTGAATCAAAAACTCAAATTGAAGAAGAACCAATCTTAGAAACTTTACCTACTGATTTATTGGTTGATGTGGTTGAAGTTGATGATGAAGATTTAGCTGATGTCACTTTAGATAGTATTTTTGATGAAACTGTTGATGAAAATACTTCTACTGAAACACCAAAAAGATCTTCTGATGAAGAAACTTCTCCACTTCGTAAGGTTACCTTTTCTCAATCAAGTTTTGGTGAAGTTAAAAAGCCAACTATTGAAGAAACTTTAAGATTGAATAAGAAGAAATCAATGGAATTATTCAGTCAAAATTCTGGATCTGCTGAAACCAATCCTTTTGATATTAAACTTAGATCCACCAAAAAGACTACCATGAATAGTAGATATGCTAGTAAATTACCAGAAATTTTACCAACTAAAACTATTATTGGATTGTCTCATAAACAAATTTTGAATTTAGATGTTTCAGATGTTAAACTTAAAACCATTTTATCCTCATCTAAAATTTCTAAATATTCATCAACCAGTTTAAATTTCACCATTAAACATTCTGATGATTTATTCAAGGATGAAGAAAAGAAGAAGATCTTCTTTTTATTATGTGTTAACGTTGCATTATATGAGTCAATTGGATTTAAAAAGACCGTTAAACTTTTCCCTAATATTCTTGAATTGTTTGGAGGTTATACTGAAATTAATTTAGAAACAACCGGTACTAAATTGACCCCTTCAAATAAAGATATTCATCAAAATAATCTTGATTATAGTGTTTTATCTTATATTGGTAACATTTTAATTTGGGCTCTTCATCAACAAAAACAACATGGTGAAACTTTAATCAATAGTAAATATGGTATTGATTTACCAAGTTCTTTGGTTAGAGAAAATGTTGGTGGATACCATTTATGGGATAGATTGATGAGAGAACCAAAGGGAATGAATGCCAAGAGATGGAAACATATTATTAAATTTAGACAAGCTTTTGCATATGAAGAAGATCAATTTGTTTTGATCTTGAAATTTATGGGGGTTGATTCATAAACTAGCTCTCGTCATTTATTAAAAAAAAAAACAAAAAAAAAATTGATAAGTTAGTTTTAATTAACTGAAGGAGGAACAGCAGGATTTGATTGCAATATTTGCTCTTACCACCAAAAAATTAGCTGTAATTTTAACTACTTTTGTTAAACCTAAATGGTGCACCATTTTTACATATATTGATTATTCTGGAAATCAAGTCACATATTCTCATCAGATTAGGCACCAAATCGATGAAATCTCCACCATATCCTTGGAAAAATTTCCTCCGGGATCCAGACCATTACCGCTGAACATATTTATACCCGAGAAGGTCTCATTGCATTTATTGTTTGTTCCGGCTAGGTATATAGAGAAGTTGGTCTCATAGAGACTCTTACCGTCTAATAAACCACGTCGAAGTCATGAAACTTGTAGAAGAGTGAGTGTAGGATTTTAATTGTAATCTGTTGGAAGAATAGAGCCTAAGAAGAGAAGATAACAAAAAAAAAAAATTGTTTTACAAGTTTAGTACTATGAATGGCATTAAAAGTATAGTCAATTATATGGAGGTATCAACTTAAAGGTTTTCATCAACACGTTGATTGAAAAATTTAGTTATTAATAACTATCAATACAGTTTGGGATCCTGCTGCATAACCGATCGTAAATTGCCTTATGGCTCTATAAAATAAAACGGTTATAGTTGCAAAAAGTACTTTAGCCGTTTACAAGGCATAAGTAGTTTAATAAGTAACACTATTTCTCGGCTGGTTCGATTAACAAGAATCCAAATACCGTTGACTGTAAATAACCAATATCTAGATACTACCCTATATCTTCTTTATACCATTATTGGTACTCTTTTATTATCCCACTAACGGTACTAGTCTCGGTAGTACGGCTTTGGAGTACTGCGCAATTCTGAACGGCTCCACAAGCGAACTAGAAATTAACAGATTTAGGTTTGACAAACTTATAAAATATCTTAAACCATTTCTTTCATAGTTGACAATGGCCGAGGTTCTTGTATTCGACAAGCAATGGTTTGAACAAGCTGACGACGTCAGTCTCCGCAATTTCACCGATTTGGTCAACAAATCTTATGATAAGCCAAGGTTCAAGTACGAGATCGTACTTACTCAAAGAGTTGATGATTATCGAGAATTCACCCGTTTCTTCGGGTCACAACACCACGAGTTCATCTTCTTTGTAGTTGTTGCACCAGAGGAAACATTCCAGAAGTTAGGAATCTCAAGAACCTTCAACAGAACCAGTAATGGGTTGGAGGAATCATTTGATTTTGATATTCCTCGGGATATGGCCCACCAATTTGATTTATCGAATTTCACCATCAATGAAGCCAAACCGGGCTTTGTTTTCGACGATGACTACGTGTTAAGATCACTTGGATCATTGGCATTCCTCTCCAGTCCAGATCATCCTCAAGTGATCGAATTGACTGCTTTCACCTCTTTAATTAAAGGGGGAGCTAGTAAGTTTCTTGATGCTACTGTTAATCAATATATGCTTGAAAAAATCGGATCCGAAGAAATAACCGTTAATGCCGATTGTTTCAAAGAACATGAATTGATTCCGTTGTACCAAAAATTGGGCTTTACTTTAAAAGACGGTGAAGAAGTTTTGGGAGTAAAAGACGGTAAGATCGTCAGTAGAGACTTTTCTGACGATTTGAGATTGGCAAGGGATATCACCTTGGCTTTCTTCTACAAGAAGTACAGTATATGACTGTCTATAAATATTAAAGGACGTTTTACTAACACCGAAATTCACCACCTCCACATAGACCAAGAGAGAGAGAGAGACCATATAGAGGAGCTTGTGATAGAGCTAAAAGCTACCGATTGTAAATATTTATATATGACCTTGACATTTGAAGTTATTCTACTGTGTTTAATGATATCACAGTTATGATGTACATAAAATAAACTTTATTAACGATCCAAAATAGTGTATAGTTTGCTTTAATTTTTTAAAATTCTTTCTACAAGTTCATTACAATTTTGTGAATACTTCGTTTTAATCATGTACTTACGTATTAATAGTTCGTCTCGTATTTATCAATAATTAATTGACTTCATGTTTTTGTTTTGTTCGTTGATCAAATCAATTATTGCCTGTAACCGTTAGATTCCAACCATTGTTCAAGAACCTTGGTATCACGTTCAGTCCAAGAAATCTTGGAAGAAATGATATCAAAGGATTGAGCCAAAGATTGAACATAACCCTTGGTGTCCTTGTTAGCAAAGAACTTTTCGATTTCAGCCTTCTTTTCCTTAGTGGTGAAACTAGAAGTAGATAAAGTAACCACAGCACTGAAAAGACTGGAACCTGGTGGGAATCTCTTTTCAAGAGCTTCAGCATTCTTTTGGAACCAAGCCCATAATTTGTTAATACCGGCTGGGTGAGCAGCTAAACCAACAATTGGCTTGTAAATATCTTGTTGTCTAACAACAGTACCTTCCAATAATAATTGAAGAACATCATCAATGATTTCTGGATCTTCGAATCTACCTAAAGCTCTCAAGATAGCAGTGGATTCATCAACAATCTTGGTCTTCTTGTAAAGGTCCAAAAATTGTTCGTAAGTCTTTCTGTTACCTTCTCTGGCAACAGTGACATAGATAGCAGATCTCAAACTTGGAGAGAAAGCATCCTCCTTACCACCAATGTAATCATTGAAAGCAGAAACAGCCCAGTCAACAGCCTTCTTGTAGTCGTTACCGACAGCAGTAGAGAAGAATAAGACCTTCAATTGTTCTTGGGCAAAGGTATCATCCTTGTTGTAATCCCAACCGATTTCAGAGATCTTAGCACTGATTAAATCACGAGAGAAAGCCTTCAAACCTTCATTAATGGACTTGTCAGCAAAGACGAAAGCCTTCTTGATAGCAGTGATTCTACCGAAGATTTCACCCCAAACGACGTAGTTTTCTTCACCGTTCCATAACTTGGTTAAACCTAACAAACTGGTAGTGTCAATGTAACCGGAAGAAGCTAAAGCACCAGCATCAGCAACTAAACCAACACGGTCTTCAACAGATAACTTACCGTCAACACCAGCTTGACCTAACTTAGCCCAACGAGAAGATTCGTAAGCAGTACGGTAAATACCGAATTGGTCAGCATTGATCTTGAAGAAATCATCCTTAGTAGAGAGCTTGATGGTCTTAGATCTGCCATCAAGAGTGGAGTCTTCAACACCTTCGGAAGTCTTTAAAGCTAAGAAGATTGGGTATAAAGTTTCATCTTCTTCTGCCTTAACATCACCAGTGTTTAAGTAACGGTTTTGAGTAACAGTGATAGAATCACCTTCTTCAGTAACCTTGACAACTGGGAAACCAATCTTCTTGGTCCAGATATCCATGACAGTGACAACATCCTTACCACTGGCATCAGCTAAAGCACGCCATAAATCAGCAGTTTGAGTGTTACCCCATTTGTGTTTTTTCAAGTAGTTAGAGACACCCTTAATGAAGGTTTCTTCACCTAACCACTTAGAAAGCATCTTTAAGATAGAAGAACCCTTGGAGTAAGAAATAGCATCGAAAATTTGGTTAATTTCTTCAGCTTTCTTGACTGGAACTTCAACTGGGTGAGAAGATCTTAAACTGTCAAGGCCAAGAGCATGTTGTAAAGAGTCAGAAACGTAAGATTCCCAAACCTTCCATTCTGGATACAAACTGTCAACAGCGTACCAAGACATCCAAGTAGCAAAACCTTCGTTTAACCATAAACCATCCCAAAAGTCCATGGTAACCAAGTTACCGAACCATTGATGGGCCAATTCGTGAGCAACAACTTCGGTGACTCTTAATTTGGTGTTAACATCGGCATTGTCAGCGTCAATTAATAAATCAACGTTTCTGTAAGTGATTAAACCGAAGTTTTCCATGGCACCAGCAGAGAAATCGTGGATGGCAACCATATCACACTTTGGTAATGGGTAATTGATATCGAACTTCTTATCGAAGAAAGCTAAACATTTAGCAGCCACGTTGGCGGAGTATTTACCTAAATGTTCCATACCTGGGGTAGCGTAAACCTTGATTGGAACATTGTATTTGATATCACTTTCAATATGCTTTAAGTCACCAACAATAAAGGCAACCAAGTAAGTGGACATGATAGGAGTTTTGTTGAACTTAACTTTCTTTCTATTGTTTGGTAATAAGGTAGTTTCATCTTCATCCATATTAGATAAACATACTAAATCCTTATCAGCGATAAGAGAAATAGTAAACGTGGCCTTAGCAGAAGGTTCATCATAAGATGGGAAGGCCTTACGACAATCGGTTGGTTCGAATTGAGTAGTAGCCAAGTATTTCTTCTTACCATCTTCTTCATAAGAAGAACGGTAGAAACCGGCCATTTGATCATTCAAAGTACCTTGGAATTTAAGGCAAAGGTGAGCGGTGGCACCAGGCATCAAATGATCATTAAATTTGAAAGTAACGGTTTGAGCCTTTTCATCAAAGGTAATGTCAGTAATTGGAACATCATTGAGCTTTGCTTCAGAGATTTCAATTTCTAAGGAGTTTAAAGTGATAAAATTGGTCTTTTCATTAACTTTAAATTCAATGATTTCTTCACCATCAAACTTGAAAGTTTCAAGATTAGGATCAAGAGTAATGTGGTAATGAACAGGTTTCACATTGGTTGGTAAGACTTCTCTTTCAACCTTGGTGGTTGATTGGGAAGAACACATGATGGTTAACTGGAATTGATAAAGTTAATTGAATAATTAAGATGGGTGCTACTATGGTCAATTTATAGGTGCGCAGAACTACATGGGAAAGTGCGGGATAGCCCCACCATAACATGGCAACATAGTGAGCAAAAAAGCCCAGAATGGGTGCGGAAGGATTCTGAGAGTTTGTATAGCGGAAAGAGGAGAGGAGAGAGATAAAGAAGGACACATACACCACACACACCAAAAACAATTAAGCGACAAGAAAAAGACACATGTGGGAAGATGTGAGTCGATGTGTTAGTGACAGAGTCGAATAAAAATATCCATTGATTAGGAGAGAAATGTGCTAAAATGGGATTGTTACTACAATTAAGTCGGGCATTGGCCCTAATTGGGAACCGGTTCCAACGGTTTGACATCCAGTCATCAGTGATAGCCACGAGGATATACGGCCTCTAGTGGATCTCGCTTGAGCCTGCTGAGTACGCACCGAACAGTGGTTGGAAAATTTGGCCCAAGGTTTAGTGAGGGTTTGTGCGGATTACGGCGGTGTAGTAGTGACTGGGAGCACGGGCGACGTGTGTGGCACTGGGGTGTTAGTGGAGTGTTAGTGAGGTTCGGGAAAGTGGTGGTGCTGGCACTGAGGCCTAGACCAGTTATGTGCAATTGCGGCAAAATGACCAGTAAACATAAATCCACACTGGAAACTTGTAACGAGTGCTGGTAAGCCCTTTTGCCAGAGATTTGACCAGCTGAATAAGAAAAAATAGTCTAGTCTAGTTCAATTACGAGATACTAATTACGAATTGCTCATTATAAGTGGCTAGAGCCTACTGTTGTATGGCATACCCGCACTTTATTTATAGATTTTTAATAGATTTACATATATTCATTATATAGATAATTTTTCACAGCCGTACATCAGAACGGTCAATTGTGAGACAATATGCGTTTTTAAAACAATCTCGGTGACTGGGGCCATGTACTGATGACTTGAATTTTTTCGCTTCAAATTGAATAATAATTCGCCAATATATTTTTTTTGTATTTTCAATGTGATTAAATGCTATTTTAGTCTTACACCAAAGAAAGATTTTAAATCAAGCATTAATGATAATTATTCAATGGATTAAACCTCAATCTTAAAACCCCTGCTAAGTGAGTTTTTTTAGATGAATATTTTTAGATGTTTTTGTCTCTTTTTAGATTTAACCGTTTCTTTGTAAGATATGAACTCCACTATCGGTTTCAATGATATCACTGATTTCACCAACATTTAAAGCATAAGCAGCTTCTTCGAAACTTGGTTGCATTTGGCCCTTTCCGAACCATCCTAAATCACCACCTTGAGCATGAGATGAACAATCACTTTCGGTCTTTGCAAGTTCGCTCAATTTGATTTCTCCGTTCAAAATACGGGCATGATGTTTCTTCAAGGTTTGAATGGCTTCATCACGGGATGTGGTGATACCATCTGGAGACTTCCAAGACCTTGGCTTACGAGATTGGACGTTCTTTACCAATAAGTGAGAAACATTGATCTTTCCATCTTCTCTTACAACTGGTTTATTACCATTGGCCTTGTACTTCTTCAAGTATTCAGTTAACTTGGCTTCATCACTACCGAACGGTGGTTCCCATGAAGATTCTTTGGTGGCTTGGTTCAAGAAATATTCACGGCCGTGGTTACGAGAGACCTTGATAGCCCATCCTGGTGGTAATCCTGTGGAGATAGTTGACATGATATATTAATATACTACAATAGTAAGTGATAGCTGATTAATGGTTTCATGTAGAATATTGATCTTTTGCCAATGTGCACACCGCGAAAACCAAACCAGACCAAAAGTATAAAGTATTAAAACAATAGACACTGAAAAATAAAGGAATGAAGTTAATTAGACCTGTATAGACGAGACCAGCAAAATAAGAGTCACCAGAATCACCAGAGTCACCAGAGTCACCAGAGTCACCAACCGTGGCAATCGCGGCCAATTGCCATTTCTTTTTGTCTATTAACCTGTAGATATTAACTATTGATCCAGTTTTGCAACATATTGGTCAACCACTAGAGTGTAGATTTATATCACCAAGACAGAATTGAGGGAACCAGTTAGATAGAACATTTTAGTGAGGAAAAGAGTTTACAGAATATGAGAAGATCAATTGATTTTAATGTTTTGAGTTTATTCTTTATTCGCTCTTCGAAGTGCTGCAAAAGACCATCCAGGGACCCACCAGATGCAGTTTCAATTATCCTGACAATTGAGGAAATTTAACTTATACAATCACTACTTTCAACTTTATTTTTGACCTTAACGTTTTTCTTTCTAGTACTACAATTGCTTGTTCATATCTTCATAGGTCTAGGACTATGGGTTTCATTTATATGTGATCACTCATAAATATCAGTATTATAATTGATCAGGGGAAACTATTTAAGCGATATTGAAACTTAAGCTATAAATGGACCATATCCACTGGTACTAATCAAGCTATTTATCTCAACACACCAGTTTAATTTTGCTTATCTTTTGGTTGGTTTGCTTATATACCTCTGGCCTTCAAAGCATCTTGGACGTTCTTATAGACAACATCGACTGGTTGATCACATCTAAGCTTAACAACCTTACCTTGCTTTTCAAAGTAGTCGACAACTGGCATAGAAGTATCGATGAAAACACGGAATCTCTTCTTGATACTTTCAACATTATCATCAGTTCTACCACTGGTCTTACCTCTTTCCAATAATCTTTCTAACATAACTTGTTCAGGACATTCAAAGAATAAAGTGAAGGAAGAACGGGCAATTTGTTCTTCGAAACTAATGGCTTGATCCATCTTTCTTGGGAAACCATCAATCAAGAACTTGGTAGATCCTTTAGCATATTCTTCCTTAATGGCTTGTTCTAACAATGCAAGAGTGACTTCTTGAGGAACAATCTTACCTTCTTTAATATATTGAGCAATCAATTCACCATACTTGGAACCTTCTCTCTTTTGTTCAGCTCTTAATAAGTCACCAGCAGATAAATGAATGAAGCCATGATCTTTAACCAATCTTTCGGATTGAGTACCCTTACCAGAACCTGGACCTCCTAAAACATAGATAACGGAGATCTTACCATCTGGGAAAGCAGCTTTCTTGGCAGGTTCCAAAGCAGACTTAGGTTCTTCCTTGGAGTAAACACTGGAAAAGATAGTGGATCCGATAGCCAAAACACCAAGACCAATCAAGATCTTACCCTTTGGGATTTGTGGTGGTGGAGGAGCGGATTTGGTGGTGTTGAATCTTTTGAGAACTGGACCAGCTCTGGATCTGAAGATTAAGGAGCCTCTGGATCCGGCTCTACCAAGGATTAATCTGTTCATTGGGTGGTTTATGGTGATAGTATGAAAAAAAAATCTGATAAGTGTGAAATATCGCGTTTGGTTAGTACCACTAACCGGTGTCACCGAACCGAGCCTGTGACTTACCCTAAGTTAGATCGTGACAAAAATACTTAAATGGGGTAGCTGAATGGGCAACTAGGATCACGGCATTTACGGAAAGGTAAGCTATAAATTTTAGTGATGATGTTTAATTAGAGGCAATGCCTCATTGGTGGCTTATCTCAAGAGTTTTAGGGTCCAACATCTAGTGACCAATAAAGCGTTGATCTACTCACACTAAAAAGTCCGAGCGGAACCAATACGGTTAACCCCAGGATTACAATTTTTGTTGATTTTCGTATATTGAGTAGCTCTAAAAGATCGTAGCCGAGTCGCTAAGTCAGTTCCGTTGGTCCATTACATGTAATAGGTCCAATATCTTCCAAAAAAAAAAAAAAAATCCAGTTATTGGCTCTTTTATTTATTGTTTAAAGAAAGAAGCCAACTTTTCATCGTTGTGTCTTAAGTACTGACCATTGATGGAAGCGTCCCATCCTTTCAAGGCAAGGTTAGCCAAGACAGTAGCAGGGACGTCTGGAGAAAGAAGCTGTTTGTTCTTGTTCAAATCAATAAATCTAGCGTGAGCTTCAGAGTCCATGGAACCAACATGCTTTTCTCTGATATCTTGTTGCATAGAAGTGTTGACCACACCAGGAGCAATGGAAATAGCAGTAATATCCTTTTCTTGGTCTGCAATGGATAATATCAAGTGGTTCAAAGCGGCCTTGGATCCACCGTAGGCATACCAACCACTGTAAGAGTTGACAGAAGCACCGGAAGAAACGGCAACCACTCTTCCCTTAGACTTTCTAAGCTCGGTAAGACCATGTTGGATCAAGTTAATGATAGAGAAGTAATTGATATCAAAAAGTCTCTTCCAGTCAGCGACCGAGATCTTGTCCAATGGACCGACTGGATCAAGAACACCAGCGTTGGCAACAATAGCATCAAGACGACCAAACTTGGTGACAGCAGCATTGACGGCATCAGCAGCAACAGTATCGTCAGTAACATCTCCAGCTACAATTGCAACTCTTCCTTCCCCAAATTGGGATTGTAAATTTTGCAATTCGGTCTTGCTTCTAGCAACTGCCACCACTTTGGCAGAAGCATCAGCAAGAATGATTTCGGTAACGGACTTACCAATACCTGAATGGAAGTTAGTATTCGACCAGCAACTCATACACCATTACCGAAGGGAACTTAGAAACCAAGGTGTCTTGTCGGCAATTGGGAAATTGGACATCATTTTAAACCCGAGTCTCAGGCAATTTATCCACGGATTTTTCACAATTAAATTTTCCCCTAGCAAGAATTGGACCAATTGACCCTTCAAAACATGGGAATAACCATCAACCAAGACACTCCAATGGACCCGTCATAGTCCCTATACACCAATCCATTACATACCTTTAGAAGCACCAGTGACTATTATAACTGACATTGTATATTTGATAAAAAGGGCATATATATAATCTAGAGAAAAAAATGAGAATCAGACAATTTATCTAGTTCCCATCTTACAACTTAGACATTCCTAAGTGAGCACCACCATCGATAGGGATGACAACACCATTGATGTAAGAAGATTGTTTGGCAGACAAGAACAAAACAAGGTTTTGAAGATCAGCCTTTTGACCAAGTCTTCTTCTTGGGTTGGTAGCAATCATGATATCACCACCAACTTCAATCAAACCAGCAGACATCTTGGTTGGGAAGAAACCTGGAGCCAAGGAGTTGACAGTGATGTTACGTGGACCCAATTGCATGGCCAAATTCTTACCCATGTGAGAAACACCAGCCTTAGAAGCTAAGTAACCGTAAGTACCAGCGAAATCAATTGGAGAAAGAGAGGCAACAGAAGACATAATAAGAATACGGGATGGGTCTTCAGCAGTACCAGACTTTTCCAATAATGGAGTGAATAACTTAATAGTGTGGAAAACACCAACGACGTTTAAGTCTAAGACCTTCTTAACGGCAGAAACTGGGTGGTCTTCTAATGGAGCACCCCAAGTAGCACCAGCATTGGCAATTAAGATATCTACTCTGTCGATCTGCTTGCTGGCTTCAGCAAAGAATCTTTCAGTATCTTTTTCGTTAGAAAGATCAGCTGGAATTGCTATCACCTTAACCTTCTTACCGGCTTCAGCAGTAACCTTGTCTAAGTAGGCCTTAGCTTCTTCACAAGCCTTAGGTTTACGCGAAGTAATAACGACGGCAGATGCACCATTTAAAGCCAAAATTTCGGCACAATCCAAACCTAAACCACGAGTACCACCAGTGATAACAGCGACTTTTCCATTAACGTTAACTTCAACCATTGTGAATAATTAAATTGATATTTTTCGATTCGTTTTAATTAAAGTGGAAAATCCGCTTGCTTTATATGAACCCCACTCTAAAGAGCCTCGGCCCCGAGATCACGTGTTTGATTTACCCCATCTTTCGTTGATGTCTGTGAGTTGCAACTACTGAAAGGGCAATAGCAAATGTACCGAATGATTATTCAGCCAATTTGTTGTTATTTGGGACTTTAAAACATGTTATAGAAACCTTCAAAACGAGTTATTTATCTCCGTAACCATTTGAACAATTTTTATCATAAATAACTAGAGTAATATTGTAGAAACCATTTTTTTCATTAGACAATCTGTCATTTTATCAAAATAGTCAATGGACCGAACTATGGGATTTGAAAAAATTCTTAGCTCTAGGCATTTTTCTCGTAAAAAGCTACGGCATGATGGACACTGCATAATATTATAGGAGTACAGTTATACAGATTATACATACAAATTATACAATTACAGACGACGAACTGACACTGCTAATGTTTAAACTTTCATGTTTTAGCATTATTAAGTTCGTTGATTAAATATATGGCTATCGGGACACTGATTATGCTTACTTGACTTTGAGTGGGGTCGAAATGCATTTGTGTCTTTGAGCCGTTGGTTAAAAGAATGTGTTAGAAGATTTTGTGTCTTCATTCTTATTAGTGGTTTTGAAATAACGCTGTTCAACTGTGATTTTGTGTTCCGTTTTACTAATCTAATACTTTGTTCCCTGCCCCTTTCTTGATACAGGCGTTTTTTTTCTTTGGTTCGCTCTTTTGGGGTATTGTTGGATTATTGTACAGGATAACCCACTGCCGTAGGTGGCTTCGGAAATAAGCGGAACACCAATTGTAAACCCTGCACCAAAGGATTTGCCATGGTGAAACTAAGCGAGTTTGCATCAATCATCGATATGTCCTTACCTGTAACAACTTGAATAAGTTTATTTGTACCGTTGACAAAATCTGAAATTGACCAAACTTCAATTACCTCATCACATACAATGAAAAGATTATTATCTGTGAATGAGATAGATTTGGCCTTGAAATCAAATCTAATAAATGAAGTTCTAGAAAGCTTACCGTGCTTATTAGTGAAAATAGCACAATCATTGTAGACACATAAAAATTCGGTATTGTTAGAAAGTTTAAACATACCCATTGGTCTGACATTGGTAGACACATACTTTCTAATTGCATCAACTCCTGAGGTTGAACTAACAGATTTTCTGCTATAACCATCAATTTTCTTAGAATTCTCGGAGTGTGGAATTTCAGGAATTGATCTTGGTAATAATTTATCTAATTCTAAAATTTCATATCCTTTATTAGTGTGAACAGCAAATGAGGTATTGAAAATCGAGATACCATAACATTCAGCTTGAATGTAAAATCTTTTGACCACTTTGAATGCACTGAAAATTCCATCGTTATCTGTTTCAGGAATTAAAACTTTAAAGTTTGTGGAACCTGAATTGGTCTTCTTCTTTGCATAAAATAACATGGTAATTTTACGATGGATTCCGATGGAAAAGAATGACACGGGATCATTGGATAATGATACACCAGTAATACTTCTTTTCTTTTCGTAATAAACACCAATTATCAGATCTAAAGGATAGTATCTAAGATGCTTATTTCCTAAAAGGACTAATAAATTAATTGAGCTTTCAACTGAGATTTTTGTTATGTCAGTACCACTGACAACCTTCTTCCAACGGTTCTTTCCATCAGAACAGTAAAGTCCGGATGCAAGACCTACTAAATTGAATTTCGTCTTCTTAAATTCAAACAGACAAACACTGAGAACCTTGGAATATACCAAATGGTCTCTTGCATTGTTAAAATTATACAAGTCATTTGTGTAACCTAGTGCGGTTAACTGTTTCAATGCATCACTGGAGACATCATAGATTGGGTCATATTTGGCACAAATTGGCAATTTTTGGATTCTATTATTCAATTCATATGCAAAACAAGTGTTCGAGATTAAATTGACTTCATATGGTTCTGTCTTTTTGAGCCTCTTGCAAATATTCGATCTTGCTTCTGTGAAGTGAATTATCCATTCAGCTCTCTCTCTTTCAGTCTTTGTAGAGAATGTGTAGGCATTGTGCTTTCCTCTTCCAGCATAACGCACCTTGAAAGGATATGAAGATGGTTCAACTTCTTCAGCAGCCTCAGTAGAACCCCCGGGGGATGATGGTGCAGCAGATTGGTTACCTAAAGCCATTGAAATTGGTTTTATGTCCAATCCAGTACTCACATCCTTTTCTTCAACCAATAATAACTCTACTGGTACAGGGTTATCAATGACTCTGTTCAAAGGGTAACTATTGACTCTAGGATTCTTAATTCTTTCTGTAATGAACAAATAATGGTCAAGTAATATAAGGTGATTGGTGGAACTGTTGATTTTTAAATCACCTTTTCTGGTGACATCACCTCTAAAGAAGAATCTTCTATTCTCAGATCCTAAATTGATTTGTGGTTGATGAATGCTATTTTTCCAAACTAATTGTCTGGAAACCTTCTTTAAGGCATATATATTATCAGCATGTCTTTTCATTTCATTGACTTTTGTACCCAATCTTTTAATTCCTTCTAAAGATTTGGTTAATGCAATAAATTCTGAGTCTTGAGCATCGTAAAGTTTTCTTACATCAAATATTTGTAACGGTAACAGCTGATATCTTGAGTTAAAAGTACTCATGAATAAAAGTGGACCATTTACTTTCAATTCTTTCACTCTTTGGATATTACGAACATTAACATCAACCCAACGTTTCAAAAGATCATTATTGAGTAAATCTTCAATCATTGGAACCGTACTCATGTACATTAATAAAGCATTCTTAACTTCATTAGACCAAGCGTAGTAGATATTGGCTATTTCTTCCACATTCTTGATGAATTTACCACCAGATAAAAGAATTCTTAAAAGAGGTTCAAATAATATAGTCTGATGGATTTGGAGAAGGTCTTTGCCTGGTTTTAAAACGTCGTCCTCAAATTTATTCAACAGGACAATATCATTTCCCAAGAACAATCTTGCAGCTTTGACGAATTCCGGCCCAACATAATCCACGAAACAAGATGCTCTTTGAATAAATGTTTGTTCGTATCTTAATAAATCAAAAATTAACGATTGTCTCTTGGAAATATTCTTATCGATATTCTTCAAATCAGCTGCTGATAATTTCCAGTGAGAAGCCCAATCTTCACCAAGAATCACTTCATTGATGTTCATATTCTTTAATTGGGTTTCATGATCAATTATTTTATTTAAGTAACATTGAGATGAGTAACATCTTAAGTTTATATCATTATCACCATGGTTGTTACCATTATAATAACAAGGGGTCAATTCTGTCAAAACACCCGAGATACTAACGTTTTCATTCATAATAGCTCCAGGATCTTCACCTTCGGTTGTGGGTTCTTGATAAGTTATGGCTCCACTTTTCAATAAACTGTTTAAGATTTCGTCCACATTCAGAGCAATTAAATCTAACGGGAGTTCTCTTCTATGAAACACCAAAAGTTTGATCAATGCCTTTTTAAATTCTCTTCTAGGAATAAACAGATCATGAAGCCAAACTCTTAATTTGAGACACCAATTGAATACACTACTCAAAGACCAGATATCTTCGCAAGTAGCAAAATGCTGAGAGACCAAAGATGCAGAGGTAAATGGAAGTTGTGGCAAGTCCAATGGAACTGGTGGTAATGCATCATCTTTCTTTTTTATTGATAATGTAGGTAAAGTGGGTGAATTGGTAGTATTTGAATATACTGAATCTCTTGCATGGGCAGAAAATGGTGAGTACATGGACTCCTTCTTTGACAATGGACTTTCAAGAGAGCTGGAAGCTCCAGATGGTAAGTCTGGTAATATTGAGTAATCAAAATAATTAGCTGTAGGAGTCTCAATGTAATCTTCATCTAGGAAATTATACTCACCATTAGATAAGACACGATTCTTTGCTTCATCGTAGTTATTACCTAAATGATCTTGTCTATTATTTGATTCGTCATATTGGTAGTTATTTGAAAGATTGGCTCCATCAAATTCGTACAGTTCTTCTGGATCTTGATTATAATTCAGGTTTGGAAATGATGAATATCCGTACATGGATGGAGATCTACTGTATTTTGTAGGGGACGAGGATTTACTAGAATTGCCTGATTTGTTATCCGGAGAAGTCCCTGGTATGAAAAGGGTATGTGCCCGCACTGGTGAATTGGATCTATCAGATCTAAATGAATCTAAAGGTGATATCGGCAGGTACGGAGTATCCGAATCTATTACTGAACGATTTATGGATGGTAACAGGGTCTTCATATTCAATGTTGGTCTGTAAAGGGAACTTTCAGTATGAAGTTTTGGAATCCTCATAGGTGATGACATTGATTGGTTAATGATCTGGGCCGTTCTATTCCGTTGACGACCATTTTGTTGTCCCATATCAGGTATAATTATATCATCAGGATCTAATTCGGGTTCATTATCTGTGGTTGGGTATGGAGGCTGAATTGGTTGAGAAGTGGATCGTGATAATTGTTGAAATTGTCTTTGCTTAGATGGTGGTGATGGTTTGGATGGAAGTGTCGGAGGTAGTGGTTCATATTCAGGTAATTCCTTGGGCCCCATAGGTTTAGGGGTATCTATAGATAGTATTGATTCTTCCACATCATATTGATCATCATAATCATAAGCGTCAGAAGCCGCTCGGGTATTAATTGATAGGTTTTGAAGTACGCTTGCGTGTGGTCTTGGAGGTACTTGGGACATTGAATGCACTGGATTGCTAGGTAAAGATTTAGATGGAGGAGTGGTATAACTAGGCATGGAATTGGTGCTTTCATAAGGTCTTGAAGGAGTGGAAATAGTAGGAGTTGTAAGGAAAGTCGGTGGGGCAGAAGCATTGTTGACTGGTTGGGATGTTGTCTCCACTTCTAAAGGAGGAGGAGGCTTTCTCCTAAGCTTGCGAGTCAGCAGTCGCTGAGAATCATTGTTGCCCAATTCAGACATGACAAATGTAAGGAGAATAGATAATGAAAGGTGCAAGTCGAAATAACTTGTATTTATGCCCACTCTAAATCAATTAATTAATGTTGTTATAATATTTATCTTGCCGTTATTAAATCGGTTAAGTTGATTAGATCTTTATGCGGCTATATCACGTGAGATAAATAGGATTGTTAGATTTGGTGCACTGAACTAACCAAACGGTGATGGAGATTTTTGGGACGCGTTAAAAAACGGTGATAGGTATTCAATTAGACGAGAATTCAATGGGTTATAATAGTGCAATTTCTAAGCTTATAGCAGATGGGTCTCGTGCCTACTCTGCCAAAGAGTATGAAGATGCCAGTGAAAAATATGCTGAAGCCAATGAACTTTTCAGTGAAGAAACAGGCCATGAAGATGCAGACTTATTATTATTATATGGTAAGGCGTTGTTTCAAAATGCGGTATCCAAGTCCGATGTTTTTGGCGGGGCCAAAGAGGATGATGGAGAAAAGGATCAAGATAACAAGGAAGAAGGTGAAAAAGAGGAAGATAAGGAAGAAGAAGGAAATTTCCAATTCTATGATGCTGGTCCAGCAGAAGGTGAAGAAGATGAACAGGGAGAGCAACCACAGCATGAAGAAGAAGGAGATGATGATGAGGAGGAAGAACCACAACAAGAACAAGAAGAAGGTGAAGCTGAGCCAGAACAAAGTGATTTTGAAGTTGCTTGGGAAATCTTAGACTTGACTAGAACCTTGTTTGAAACAGAATCCGAATCCAAGATCGAATTGGCTAAGGATCTTAAAGAACCATACTTGAAAGAATCTGAAGATTCTACCAATGAGTATGTTGTATTATTAAATAAACTTTCTGAAACCTATGATTTATTAGGTGAAGTTTCCTTGGAAGCAGGTAACTATCCACAAGCAGTTGATGATTTTGAAAGCTCCTTAAAGCTCAGATTAAAATTATATGACGGAAGCAATTCCTCATTAGTATCTGAATCCCACTATAAATTATCATTAGCTCTTGAATTCAACGTTGAAGATCCTGAACTGAGAAACAAAGCAGCCGAACAAATGAAACTTGCTATCAAATCAGTCAAATCAAGAACTGATACTGAACAAGATCAAGAAAAGAAGAAAGAAAATGAAGAATTGATCCAAGATTTAGAAGTAAGATTGCAAGACTTGGAAAAGGATCCATCTGAAGAAATACAAATGGAGCAAATCGATATAATAAAGGGATTGCTTGGTGAACCAACTTCTGGTGCTAAGGAAGGTTCTTCTGCTTCTGCTTCTGCTGCTGCTGCTGCCATCAATGATTTGTCTTCTATGGTCAAGAAGAAGGCTCCAGTTAATGACTTGAACTCTATGGTGAAGAAGAGAAAGGCCCCAAGCTCTTCTGGTTCTGACAAGAAGCAAAAGAAGTAAGTTATATAGAATAAGGGAGAAATCCACTTATGTCAAAGTTTGGTGATACTTGACTATCATCTGTTTGGCTTGTATCATGATTAATGTATATTATACATCTCGGTTATTGTAATATAATGAGGGCAGTTAAAGTGTTTCAATACTTTGATGCCTTGTTGTCCTTTAGTAGCTTTAGGTCATTTGCTGCAAAAGTGATTCACAGTTACAGTAAATTTATTTAATCCCGCACAAACTTTAAACCATAATTGAACTATTAAAGGTCATTGATTTCCCAACTTTTGATCCTTGTTGTGGTTCCTACTTACTGCTCTTGTGAGATCTTATTGATAAGTATATAAGAAGCAGTATACTGTAAGGTCATTACCATGTCAAGAGATCTGTTTGACCAAAATTAAGAGCAAATCTTTGTGAGAAAAGCAGGATTTTAAGATGATCTACTCGCGGTTCTTGTTGGAATTTTTTCGCCCGTTTACAGCATAGTATGTCTCACTTGTCTCAATACGTCTGGTTCTGGTTTGGTGGTGTTTCGCAACATCTACTGGTGCTCGTTGATTACCTGCACACCAGTTCATCTTGAAAATCGCATCTCATCGTATCATCACCATAATACTGGAACCATATATTATTGACCAACTTACCTTCAAATATGGCAGCACAACCTACAAATACTAAGCCAAGGCCCGACACAAAGAACAAGAGAAGACGGAAGAAGAGAAGAACTGAAGATTTTTCTTCTGATTCCGAATCCTCATCATCCTCTTCCTCATCTGAAGACGAAGGACAAGAAGAAACCAAAGAAGCAGAAATAAAACCTACACAAGTGGATATCGACGATATAGATATCGAGTCTGAAGATGAAACTAAAGGTGCTCCAAAGTCCCTTACTACTGATATGCACAAGAACCTTAACAAGATCCAACTCACAACTACTCAATTATCCAATACTACTGGTTTCGGAAAAAGTCTTCATTCTATAACAAACATGGGTCAAATTCAAGAAACTTTGGAACAAGACAAGACCAAATTACATAGCCAATACTTAGGTCTCATGGCTGGTGAATTCGGTAACGATTTGGACGAATTAAGAAAGAAACCTGATTTCACTGATAAATCTTTGGTCATTTTAGCAAAGGCTCTTCAATCTGGTGCCAATATGTTTGATCCAGAGACCTTGAACAGTGTTTTGAACAAGTAAGGTCTCTGATATGGGTAATTACTTTTTACAGAGTGTAAAAGAAAAAAAGCATTATTCAATGGAGAAGTAATGTGTTTAAGCAAAAACATTTAACTTTATTTGGTGCGACTAACATTAATATTATAGTTCACTGAAAAAGATAAAGAACAGTACCGAACTATTGATCGAAAGAAACAGAATGGTTGGCACAGAAGTTGCCTCATTAATTGCCATATCCAATATTTATGTGTACAGATAAGAGCACCAGTTAGCACCAGATCAACCATGCATATTCATTTTAAGCCATGGACATATATCTTGATAATACTTCAGACTAGTGCTGTGCATTTTATAGAAATAAATTCATTTTTTAAAGCTAAAATAGCCTAAAATCTATTTAAAACTCCCACCTATTTTTAGTCGTATATCTTATCACTACATTGCTTATGTAATACTCACCACCTCCTATTTACCACTCACTTTTCACTTGGTTAACTCAAGGTTAAGTGGTCCACGAGTTTGTCTATCACTCACTAGCATATTATTTACATTTCAGGCCAGCTTCTGTTGTCATGTCAAACTCGTTAACCCTAGGTCCATTTAACCTCTTTGGTCTACCTTCCAACAGCAACCCAAACTATCACGTGAGCATCGTGGCACTATTAATACCCTATTGCTGCGAGTACCATTTATATCACTTTATCTATCTATCTACCTATATATAAATAACCCCTACTATCCTTTACTTTGACTATATGACCCATTGAAAAGAAGAACAAGAAAATCATGTCTGTTGAACCAGCGCGGGATTCGCCAGATGAATCTGAAACAACCGCCTTATTGACCCCTGAGCATCAAGATACATCCTATGTAAGGGACCAAGAGTCAGTAGCTGATACATCATCAAGATTTGATACTGCTTCTGTATTTGAAGCCATTAAATCGGGACATATTTTCACTCGTCGTTTATGGTGGTTTTTCTGTTTGGGAATAGGAGCATTGATTGTGCTTCAATTGACGTTTTTACCTAGAACTTCCTTAAGTAGAGATTACAGACGGTATCACGGGATTCATTTGACCAAGTCCGAAGTTAAGAGAAATTTTCTTGTTTATACGGGAATTGGTAATATCCATAATAGTCTGACTACCGAAGAGTTTATTCATGGATGGCTTGGTAATTTTACCAAACTTAATTCTCAAAGTAAGGTCAATTTGTTAAATGATGATAACCCTCGTTTACACAAGTATGTGGAATCTAAATTTAAAGAATTCGGTTTTGATACCCATAGTTATAGTTACGATTTTCCTTTACTTAAAGATCCAAAAGGACTGGAAATCTCCTTAATTGATACCAAAAGTGATAGAGTTCTTTACAAGGCAAATCTTCAAGAACCAGGTTCAGATACCCCAGCATTTCATTCATTTGGTGCCAATGGCAGTGTCTCAAGTGAGTATATTTTCGCCAATTCTGGTTCTTTTGAAGATTATCAATTGCTTCATAAAAACCATATTAAAATCGAAAATAAAATAGTTATTGTCAAATCTTCATTAAATTCAAATATTTCAGTAGCTGAAAAGATTCTGCTTGCACAAGAATTTGGAGCTTCTGCTTTTATAAACTACTATGATTTGGTTAATAAGAAAGAAACAAAATTAGAGAAAGCTATTTCTAGAAGTAATGCTGGTTGGAACTCATTACTGAATTACAAGACTCCTAAAATATTAGCTATACCAATGAGCCATAAAGCAGTTCAACCAATTTTGGGAACTTTCAAAGAACTTGACTCGTCCGGAGATTTCTCAGACTGGGAGTACCACCCTTTAACTTCATCAAGCTCCATTCATATCAATGCCACTAGTATCTTTGTTTCTAAGAAAAATAGACAAGCAACCAACATTGTGGGCTCAATTAAGGGAATTATGAATGATGGTGATATCATTATTGGAGCCAAGAGAGATTCATTCACATCCTCCAATCCTTTAAGTAATCATGCTATATTATTTGAAATCATGAGAAATTATCAAAGACTAGTGAAACTAGGTTGGAAACCATTAAGAAATATCAAGTTCATTAGTTGGGATGGTAATAGTAATGGATTAATTGGATCTCAATTACATGTCAATGACACCAAAGCTTTTGATGCTAAACATTCAGTTGTGGCATATATCAACATAGATGGTGATTGTGTTATGGGAAGAAGATTACATGTTGATTCCAATCCATTCTTAAACCATTTATTGAGATCGACCTCCAAATTTGTTCCTATTCCAAAGAGCTCTGCTGCTTCCTATCCAGAAACCGAAGAAGAAACTAGACTCAGAGATAACAGAATAAAAGCATTTGAAAATTTAGATGATGATGACGACGATGATGATAGCGATAGTGATGAAGATGATGATGATGCTAAGAATTATACCACATTACATCGCTACTGGTTGAAGCAAGATAACGCAACCATCAATAATATCTTGGGTGAACAAATTAAGCATGCAGATGCAAACATTTTCCAGAACCATCTAAACGTTCCAACCGTGAATATTCGTTTTGACCATGATGATAAACGTGATTCTTCAGTTTATATTCCTAACTCCAATTATTATTCTTTAGACTGGTTAGTTGAAAGAAAAATTGATCAAGACCTTTTGCTTCATGGTCTGTTGATTAGATATATTGGTTTGTTAGGAATCTCTTTGAGTGAACATGAAGTTATTGATTATAAAGCTAAGAATTATTTTAGATTAATTGAGTCAGAATTCAATGGTCTCTTGGAAGATAACAAAGACACTTTGAATCAATGGTACGATAAAGAGGTTAAACAATATTTAATAAACAAATGGCCGATTTATGATGATATCCAAAAAAGCAATCCTGATATTGAAGTTGTCAAATTATCAGATATAATTTCTCAATTAAAATTCTATATTAAGGATTCCTATAACGCTTCTGTGGCTACAGATAGATACAACAAACACGTTCAAAACAATTTAATCAAAGACTATCCATGGTATAGTTATTATAAGAAATTGGGACACTTTTCTCAATTTAAGCTTGCAAATTACAAGCTGTTAAGATGGGAGAAAGAATTTAAATTGAATGATCAAGATCATCAATATTTGGGAACCAAAGAAAAATACTTTGATAATGTTCTTTATGGAATTCCTGATTTTAGTCTTGATAAAAATTCTACTTATTTGAATGAAAGATACAAAATGAGTACGTTTACTGGACTCAGAGAGTCAGTACACACTAAAGATTATGAAATGACCGTTAAGAGGTTAGTTATACTTTATGATAAATTAAGAAATATTAATTGGCTCTTGTGAGCATTATGAAACAAAAAAACTAAGGGTATTTGTGAAATTGCAACTTTTCTAATACGAGGATTTTTTTTAATTGCAATATATCATGGTGGGTTAGAGTGTCGGGTATATTTTTTATATAATTTATTTCGATATACAAAAGCAAAAGAAAGTAGAGCAAATAGATAAATCAAACAAAAAAACAAATCAATTTGATTAGATAAAAATAGTTTCACCTAAGACTATCTCTAGTTATCTGTTTCATTGTGTCATTAACTACAAATGGTAATTCAATTGGTACAATAATTATAATCTTGTGAAATCAAAGCTCATAAGGATAATTGCAATATTTTTGAAAAAAGTGAAAAATACCAGGAGTATCAGAACACTTAAAGAACAATGTAGAAAAGCATCGGGAATGACTTAGAGCTGATATTTTTCGAGTTTTTATAACTATTCCTTCTACTTTGTTGGTTTGGGGATGATATCAAAATTGTTCAAAAGTGCGATATTTTACAGCCATTTTACAGCCATTTTATAACGATTACATCTTTTTACTACAAGTAATAATAACTTGTGACTATTTGAGGTCAATATTTTCTAATAGCCAACAGTATAAATATTATGAGTGATTTGGATCTACTTAGTGATTCAGTCGGGTTCCAAACAGCCTGGTTACTTGGGACTTTGGGCTCACGTAACAACACGAAGCGAAATCTCAAGAGAGACATCACCAACGTATCAATACCCAATGTATGCCAACAGTTGACGCAGATATATCATAAACAAAATATCCGGTACTCCTCCCATATTTTACATGGAATAGCCTTGATATACCGTAATAAAATTGACTACTTCTTGAGTGATTTGAACTTAATCAAGACAAGACTTCTGAGAGAGCTAATTTTAAAGAACTTTGGAGCTGGCAACAAAGATTGGAAAGCAGAAAGGATATTAGTAGAAGAAAGCTTAAGTGAATATGCTCCTAAACAACTATACCTAGGAGATGATCCTGAGTTTGATATTAATATAGACTTTGTTCCCTATATGCCGATGATACAAGAAGACCAAAATAAAAGAAGAAAATTGGAGATTTATCAAATGGATGAAGATAATTTTCCAAACAGATGGAATAACTACAATGATACCAGCCATTTCGCCACAACCATTGAAGATCAAGTTATAAGTAGGTTTTTAGATGAGGAGTTTGAATTACGTAATCCACAATCACTGGCTGCAAATTCTACAGGTGTTGATTTTGTGTTCAATGATAGTGGTAATATTGTGGGGAACGAGAATATCAATGAAGAAGCGAACATTGATTTTGACTTAGATGATATTGACCTTGGAGTACCTGGAGAGGTAGAAGATGAAACATTGGAGTTTGGTAAGAGTATTACAAATGATCAAACCTTTCATATGTCTACTACTGAGAACCAATCCATTTTACATCGAGCCACTATTTCTAAGAGGTCTAAAATTAGCTATCAAAAGATTAATATAGATGAAGCCACGCGTCTTACAATGTGCACTAAAGAGATGAAACATAACTGCAAAGAGTATGAAAACGAAATGAAACGCAGGAGAGAAAAGTTCCAGGGTCCTGAACCCACGTTTGATATCTATAAAGATATTTTATTTGATGTAACTAAAGAAAAGGGCAAATTTAGAGCATTATTCAACTCAGTAACATATTCAAATTCACTTCCTGAACTCAAAGACTTGAAAAACACAACTGCATTAGATCTAGCTAAACGGTTTAGAAATGAAAGAAGTTTTGAAAAACTGAACCTTGCACATAATGTGCATGAGTTTGGAAGAGAGGTTCAGGATATCAATCGTTTTGATTATCAAGATCACTACGATTATGATGCAATAGTAGCAGAAGCAGATATTAGTAACATATTTCCCGAACAAGAAGATACTATTTTGGGATTATCTTTTAGTGACCTTGATAGGAGTGAAATGATGAGCAGATTAGGAGCTGTTGCCAGTAACGGATATGATCCATTACCAGAAAGTCAACCATCTATTGTTCAGTCCAGTTCATCCCAACCAGCATTAAATATGCAATTAATAAAGTTCTACAAATTTATAATATTACGTTGTGAAAGTTATGGAATAAATATCGATACTTATGGTGTTTTATCACCTCTTATTGATAACGAAAATAATACTGAAAATGATCAGCAAGATGAACACCTTGGTTATCAAAAGATCAAATTTGCTACATTAATCCCAACACTAAGGACCGGAGAACTTATTGAGGAATTACCAGTTTCTCGTAAGCTTGCAGCTAATTCATTTTCCAGTACTCTTGCATTAGCTAGTCGGAACTATATTGGGATTCAATCTAGTTCCATTACTCAAGGTTTTGAACTTGGTCGTGCAGACCAAATTGAAATTGTGGTTCCGGTATAGAATCAATTCAGCTAGGTTTTTTTTTTTAATTCTCTTGCATATGAAATACTATCCCGATTGGGACTGGAGATGTTCCAATTGGGAAATACCTAAACATTCCACCTTCCCAACTACAGCAACTCAGTATCTCAAAAAGCCGAAACTAGCCGTAATAATTGTTGTTAATTACTGAATAATAGATAGGATAGGATAATCCATTAGAAAATAACTAAATTACTTAAAGAAAGGTTACAATTATACTATTAAAATTACTTTGGAACAACAACTTCTTCATCGTGCTTGGCGAATTCTTCTTCGGCAGCATCTTCGACTTCCCCATCAAGAGGTTCTTCTTCGTCGTATTCTTGGTGTAAAGATAAGGTTGGCTTAACGGCAGCAGCATCTAAAGTCCAAGCAGCCAAGGCATTTTCGGCATCAATAATAATTTGCTTGGAAGCTTCGTAACCATCGTAAGCAGGTCTAGTTTCACCTGGAGTAACAGCAGTATCGTCCAATAATTCTAATAAAGCCTTACCGTAACCAGCAATTAAGGCATACTTTTCAGCCAATTCTCTAGTAGCATCAAATTGATAGTTGAAGGCAGCCTTCAATTGTTCTCTAGTGATGTTAGATAATTGAGCTTCAGCAACTAAAGATTCAGCTTCAGCACGAACCAATTCTTGTTCTAAAACAGGAATCTTTGGGGATTGAGGATCCTTGTACTTTAAGTGAGCAATTTCATCAGTAATCTTTTGCTTCTTGTCTCTAGATGGTTGAACAGAAGCTTCGATATTACGAATGGTCTTCAAAGTGATTCTGTATTGATCATACTTGTCAATGTATTGATCTTCCAATTCACCAATTTCATAGATTAAAACACCTAATTTATCAGTAACGTCGGAAACATCGGGATCATTTTCTTCACCCCAAGCACTCAATTGCTTGGCAACATCACGACGTTCACGAGCAGTCAATTCAATGGCTCTCATAACATTCTTTTCAATCTTAATATAAGCTGATAATTTTCTAGATAATTCTGGTCCAGTTGCACCAGCAATATTTCTTCTAAAACTAGAAGCAATACCACCCTTACCAAAGAATCTAGACTTGGTAGAAGATGGTGGTGGAGGAGGAGATTGCAATTGAGCCGCAGTAGGGGCCTTAGACGACCTCAATGAATAAGTTCTATGCATTTTCTTTTTCAATGATTAATTGAGTTGATGTCGATCGGAGAAATAAAAGTCATGTTTTAAAAGTTAAATCCCTTCCTTTAAATACTCTCGCACTGGGGAGGACAATCTCGGCGGGCGGCGTGACATTATTAGGCAGCCCCGTGAATTCGAATTTCGGTGCGCCTCATACCCCTTGTTCATAGCCAATTGCTGGGGATTTCCTTTTTGGGCGATTGCTGTGGAGCGGTTGCTGAAAAATGGTAGTAGTTGACAGGTTCAATTAGTGAGGCTTTAACAGGTTAAGATACTTAAAAATGTACATGTTTTGAATGACATCCAGATATTTTTTATGCTGTATGAGGGTCTAGTGATGTTTTTGCTTCGGATTATTTTTCACCTTTGGTCTTGTTGGTGATGGTCGGATATCTTTTGAGGTCTTGAGCCACGTTCAACGACCTTCTCTGCGTGGACGCTCATGACGTCATACTAAAAAACATTGGGTTTTCGCTGGACCATGTGGTCACGAGATTTATCACGCGAGATTCCTTGCTTGCAACCACTCTTTCACCTATATTTCAATGAATGTTCTTTGTCACACACTCAATTACTGTTAAGGTTTAGTAGGAAATCTGGTCTAATGTAACTATGGCTATAAACAGTAAGTGGTACAATTGTAATGGCTTCAACTGCTTCAATAGGTGTCTAAACCACTGTACTATTACTGGCTCAATTGACCTCGTTTGGTTGCCAATTGTACCCAGAATCCATCTCCCATAATGACCCAATAAGATGACATATTCTTGTCCGAAATTGAATGATCCTGACATTTTTGTCTTCGAGTATGGCAATGCGACAGAGTCATTCATGATGCCAAATTTGCATTGGATGAATGACTAATCAGGAACCACATTTTCAATGGATGAATAGTAGTCACATTGCCTATTATCACCACTAATCTCCTTGCCTTATCATCCCCACTTATACAGTCTTCTATACCTTGTTTGAAGGAGTGTCTACTATTTTTTTCCATTTGCAATAGAATGTTAGCCTGCAGCAATTGCGCATCTATCCTTATCGATAAAATATGTATTGCATATACGATGGGTTATAAGACTGGGGAACAATTGGTCTAAGTGAACCCTGAACCCTGTTTCAACAAACGTTGAGTTTTAGTGTACGTAATTCGGTTATCCTCGTAAATTCTGTAGACCACTTAATGGTACTGTCAATTGAGTGTTTGAATGATAACTCTCCAGTTTCTATGGCTTTAATTCTTCTTTTGGTTACTGCAAAGCTGTTATATGTGTCAATATTATTGAGCTTCAGGTAAATCATTGAAGATGGGGGTAATGTCCATTTTCTTTAAAAACACGAATCAATTCGTTCAATATGACTTTCTCACCATTCTATCAATTATAATCCACACTTTTCACTTGTTCAATTTTCAATTAAAATCCGCTTTATCTACATGTTTTATCTTAGTTGTTGATATATTACTTATCTTATTATACAATTTTGAAGGCCACAATTGTTCAATCATAAAAATTCTTTTTTATCAAAAAATTTACTTGTTACGCTTGTTTGCTCCATTGGTTTCCTCTTCTCCCTTTCTCTTCAATCTTAATTTAATATCTCCCAAAATTCTATAGTAATCTTCTTCCAATGCGAGATACGCAGTTTGCAACTTATCCTTTTTGGTATTTTCATCAAGACCACTTAAACCGTCTTTATTCTTTTCATATAATCTTCTCTTGATATACAATCTGATAGCACGAGCACTATCACCTTGTTTTTGTTTTAATTTATAGAGGAGCACCATTTCGATCAATCTTGAAAATTGTCTCTTTTCTAATTTCAATTCAGTACGAGTTTTCAACAACCAATCGGGGTTAGCAGAGGCAGTGGTGATGGCACCAAGATCGAGTTGTTTATTTAATCTTTGTAAATCAACTCTATCTCTTAAATCATCAAAACTTTCACTTGGATCTTCAACCACTATTTCAGTAACCACAGGATCTTTAATCCATTGATCACATAATCTTCCATAGAATTCACCACCTAATCCTCTACCTTGGTATGGAGGTAAAATTATGAATTGGGAGATCTTTTTACGTACTTCTTGTTCATTTTTATCGAACTTCTTAGCACCTCCATATCTCCAGTAATTGTAAACAGTAGTGAAACCAACTAAAGATGGTTCTTCACCACTTTTATTATAAAGAGCATAAACTTCCCATAATTTATCACTAACATCAATGAACGAACCAGCTTCAATGAAAAGCAATACCATGATTTGAAGACGTTTGTGTAATTCAAGACCTGCTAAATCTTGTAAATTCAATTTATAAATAGCAAATTTATCATCTTCTTTGGTGAATTCTTCCACAATAGTACCAGGGATTTTATAATTCTTCTTTTCATCAGCAATTGAGTCTACCCATTTTTCTTCATCTTTAAAAACAGTAGTTGTTGGTAAAAATTCCAATAATTTAGATTTCAATTCCACAATTTCAGGGTCATCCAACTTTTCACTATATTTGATGTTTAAAAATGGATAAAAGGTGTAATGGTCAAAACACATAAATATCACCAAATCCTTATAACCATAAATGGTTTCTGCATCACCAAAGATTGGGTAGGTGAATTCAGGTACAAAGTTCACGGCACCTGCTCCGTCGGTAATGAAGAGCTTGAGCACCTCATTGGATGAACTGGTCCAAAGCTCTGGTTGCAAGGCGCTTACTGAGTCGGTCATGTTGTTGTGTAACACGTCTTGGAATAATTTGTCGCGATATATCAATTGAAGTAGTGAAGTATACAGGACATCACCACACAGGACTTGGTACTGTTCAATATGGCACAAGATAAAATACAGTACTGGCAAAGACGTCAAGTGAGTGTAAGCAGACCTTAAGAATAGGAAAGAGTCAGATTAGGCACAAACTGGACCCTGATATTACTTCAATATTTGTAGTTTATGGTTGTAGTCTCCATTGAGCCAACTACAAGGCGTTCTATACCAGTAGTAGTCTTGTACTGTCTCCAAATCTCTAAAAGACTAGAATGTGTCATGAAATGTAAGGGAAAAGTGAAATATGTCAGAATCTAGTTCAACAATTTTTCAACTGTAATAATCAAATATTTAGTGCTATGAAGATACACAATCCCTACTTAAACTATTACTATGATTCTCAAGGTATCCCCATATACATTTTCTATTATTATAATAGATGATTTTTTGAACAATCACTTGTCAAATTTCTAACTACTGACTACATTTCATGAGAATATATTTTGAATTAAATTTTAAACAAATAAATTTATAGTTCTATACCACGAAGGGTTATTTTTTTTTTTTATAGAACTGAATAAGTCAGTATTTTGACTACTGACATTTTGGTATAAACTCAAATCACACGGAAAAATAAACTGTGAAACCAACACATATAGTTTGGTTTGTTAGTTGGGAATGGTCAAAAATTCACAAGCAACAAAAAACTACTATATTGATTTGTCACTTGTTCATTTCAACTCATTAATATCCAACCCATTAAGATATCCCCCTTCCAGACAAAGGGAATAAAATATACTATCCTCTTTAGCCAAAAGATTCTTTGGAGTATCAAACTCCTTAATTTCTCCTGATCCTAAAACCAAAATTCTATCACTATCTAAAACAGTATCTAATCTGTGTGCAATAGTTAAAATAGTCTTTTGACTAAATTCATCTCTGATAGTTTTTTGAATGATTTTATCAGTTTGTGCATCAACTGCAGCAGTAGCTTCATCCAAAACTAAAACTTGTGATGGATTTAATAATGATCTTGCAAGAGAAAGTAATTGTTTTTGACCAGATGATAAATTAGAACCACCTTCGAAAATTTGTGCTGAAAGGCCAACTTCATATTCGACTCCTTCTTCTTCTGCATCATCATTTTCATTAGTATCCTTATCTTTATCTTCTTTATCCTCATCATCACGGTTCTTTTTGGTTTTCATTCCTTCGACATGTTCTTTCAAACTTGCCAATTGTAATGCTTTCCACAACTCTTCATCTGAGTGTTCACCAAATGGATCCAAATTTTGTCTAACAGATCCTTCAATGGCATGAGAATCTTGAGGAATAATATTTAGTTTGTGTCTTAAATCATAAAGGCCAATTTCACTGGTATTAATCCCATCAATTTCAATATGACCAGCAGAAGCTTCAATAATTCTGAATAATGCTAAAGAAAGAGTGGATTTACCAGCACCTGTTCTACCAACAATACCAATTTTTTCACCTTCTTTAATCTCTAAAGAAATATTCTTCAAAACAGGATCAAGGTTCTCTCTGTATTTAACAGAATAGTCAATGAACTTGATACCACCTTCAGATGGCCAAGATGCATCAGGTCTGTTGTTTTCCACAACTGGAGCAGCTTCTGGTGATAATTTACAGTATTCTGAAAGTCTTTCAACAGAAACAGTTAAATTATCCATTTGTGCCCAGTATCTAATAAGAGTATTCATGGTATTGGCGAATCCCAAAACATTAACCATAAGGAAACCAACCAAACCAGGACTCAATTGCTTAGAAGAACCCAATGTAAGCAAGATTAATAATGAAACGGCCAATTGAAGAACAGCAGAGAAGAATTGTAATCTCATAGATAACCAACGTCCACAAGAAACATTCATATAGAAGATTCTGGTCAAAGTGTTAACATTGTTCTTGTTAATATATTTGAATCTTTCAGTCTGATCATATGCTCTAATGGTATCAATACCATTCAAAGATTCTTGTAAATGGGCAAAAACAGGACTCTTGTAAATACTTTCAATTCTCTTCAATTCTCTTTGAGAAGAAATGAAATAAAGTCTTACTTGATTGTATAAGAAAGCAAGAACCAAAATAAGAAGTAAGATAATTGGTAAATTAATTACCAACACAATAATAACACCTGTAGCAATTAAGAAATGGTCAACGACTGCAACGAATGCCCAAATGATACGTTCATCAATAACATTAATGTCATCAGAGAATCTGTTGATAATTCTACCAACAGGAGTTGTTTCAAAGAAAGACATTGGAGAACTAAGAACAGCATTGGCCATAGTATCATGGAAATAAGTAGCACCATTGATAACACAGTAGTACCAAAGCACGAAGTAACCTAAGAAAG
Source organism: Suhomyces taliae (assembly GCA_030572155.1). Lineage (NCBI taxonomy): Eukaryota > Fungi > Ascomycota > Pichiomycetes > Serinales > Debaryomycetaceae > Suhomyces > Suhomyces taliae. Next base: position 345,302 of record JAJLZJ010000001.1, on the reverse strand, counting down.
TAGACAAACAACCAATGAAACCAACAATAACATAAGCACTCAAATAGTACCCAGTATTAACGTTATGACCAGCATCCAAGTTCTGTTCAGACCAAGACTTACATAAGTACTGAGCATAAAGGGTACATGCAGTATAACCACCAAAACAGATAACATAGAATAAGACATAGTAGTAGTTACTTGCTCTAAGGTATTCAAGATAAACTTCCAACTTGATAGAACCAGTTTCCTTTCTTTCTTCAGTAATACCAGTTCTCATGTCTTTCTTCTTATCTTCTTCATTTTCAACATAATCATGACTGAATGAGACAAAACTAGCTCTACGTAAAGTAGTCATAGATCTGACTTGTTCCAAAGGAATTTCCTCGTCAATAACTTCAACATGATGATGAGCTTCTGGGCGATATTCAGCCACATCTTCTTGTGAATTAATTGACTGAGTATCATCACCTTCATCTTCATCATTACCAGTTGATTCATCGTCTTGTTTCTTGTTTTCACCAAATTCCTTGATAAGTTTAGAAAGATCAGTATCTCTTTCAATGACTTCATTGTAGCTACCGGATTCAGAGATCTTTCCACCCTTGATCATATATATTAAGTGAGAATGTTTCAAGACATTAACAGCATTGGTGGCCAAGATAATAGACTTGGTAGATAAAATACCTCTTGGACCAAGAACTTCTTTGATAATTCTCTTACCAACATGACTATCAACAGCAGATAAAATATCATCTAAAACAATGATATCAGCTCTAGAATAAACAGCTCTGGCTAATGAAACTCTGGCCTTTTGACCACCACTCAACGAAATACCCTTTTCACCAACAACAGTTGCTTCACCATCTGGAAGAACACTGATATCGTGAGTCAATTGACAGGCAGAGATGGTCTTTTGGTAGAATATTGGATCATATTTGGAGCCGAATAAAATATTTTGTTTAACAGAAGCATTGGCTAACCATGGGTTTTGGTCACAGTAGGCAACAGAACCATTGATAGCCACTTTTGAAGAAGGATCATTCCTAAGAGCAACTTCTCCTAATAATGCTTTAAGAAGAGTAGATTTACCACTACCAACTCTACCAACAATACAGGTCAATTGACCCTTCTTGGCAGTGAAGTTAATATTATCAAGAGCAATGTCGGATGATTCAAGAGTATTTTCTTCATCCACCAGAGGAAGATCTTCTTCTGATTTCCATAAGAAAGTAGCATTGGAAATGTCAACAGAGACATCACCTGGTTTTAAAGGAGTATGTGTCTTTTGAACGAAATTAGTTTCAAGTTCTTCCAGAATGAATAATTCTCTTAGTCTCTTCAAAGAAATATTAGTTTCAACAATATTGGCATATAAGTTTGGAATAATAAAAATTGGTTCAGAAATAGATTCAAATAAAGTAAGAGCTGGGAAGACAACTGCTGGAATAAGAGTGGAAGTTCCATAGAAAGAATAGGTGATTAAAATAGCACAGGAAATGGTAAATGGAATCAACAGCCAAGTGAAGTTGGCAATGGAGTTTAAAATACCAATTTTTCTAGCCAATCTTAATTCATTATCATTTCTAATAGCAAAAAGTCTCTTTAACATTGGTCTTTCCCAAGCATATAATTTGATAGATTTGATAGAAGTTAAAATTTCAGAAGTTAATCTTGTTCTTGTATCTTTGATTTTCAATAATTCAGTGTATATATTGGAAATGGAACCACTGATGTAACTACTCAAAGGAATTAAAACAACGGCTGCAATAAAACCAGAAATGGTTGGAGCACCCATTAATTTATATAATGCAATTAACAAGAACACTAATCTGACTGGCATAGTAATTAAATCACTAAGGTTCTCAAAAGAGTCACTGACAGTCATAACATCAACTGATAAGTTATTCATAATATCACCACTTGGTTTATGTTTTCTCGCTTCAGGAGATAAAACAAGGGCTTTTTGATAAATTTTTGCAGTTAAACTGGAACGGAGTCTAGCTTTAATACTCATAAGAGACAAACGCCAGACGTTAAATGAAATATAACTTCCAATAGATGCAACAGTCATAGCAACGGCAATTGCAACACCAACAATGACTGGTCTATCCTTTTTCTTATTCACAGATTCACTAAAGAATTGAATAAAGTATTGTAAAAGGAAGGTTCTAGTAAGAGTGAAAGAGACTTCAAAAATATCAACGATCACAACGGTTAATTCATCTTTCCAGAACATTTTGACAAAGATTAAGAACAAGGAGAATTTAGGAGGCTTCTTATCCTTAGCTGAAGGATTAGACTTTCTTTTAAGAATGTCATCTCTCTTTTTAACACTCCATTGGACTGCTTTATTGAAAAAGGAATCGAAAAGAGCGAGGGAATGTTCACTATTAATATCAATTGGAGCATGAGGAATATCGTCAATGGTGATGGTTTCGGCATGGTAAGCATAATCAATGTAATTTTTCAACCATAATAAACCGACTCTGGAATAGATATCGTGAACAGCATCAGTTCTCCAGTCATTAAGGTCCCAGTATTCTTGAAGTTCCATTGAAGGACGATAGAAGTAATACTGGAGAGAGAAGATAACGACTGAATTCAAGGCCAAGACTATTTCTAAAGTCTTGACAATGGACTGGACTGATAAGGAAGCTTGTTCTGGAAGCCATACTTTTTGAGATGCCAAAGAATCTTGTAATACAACAGCAATGGTGAAAATAGAGTTAAAAGTCCAGAAAAAGAGGGAAGATGCCAAAGATACTGGCGATCTAGTAGGTTCATACACTTGAAGAGGTAAGAACACAAAGGTGGTCACAAAGAGAGACCATATGATATTCAAAGTGGAAATTCCACTAGTGACTGTGAAATCGATTAGGCAGATAAGCAAAAAAATCTGCAAAAAGATAGAGTTGAGTTTGACCAACTGCAACACCCCAACACTCTTAGAGTTGAATGGAGATCCAAAGGAATATTTTATAGCAAACGGACCATAATGATTTTTAAAGGTCTGTTGTAAGAATTGATATACTGCTAGTAAACCAACTAATACATTGAATGCAAAACCTACTGCGGAAATAAAGCATGGGTTGATGGTGTTATGGTGTGGTTCATATAATGGGTTGAGGAGGGAGTCTTTAAATGTACATTCGCTACCTTTCGGTAGAGACTGTAGGGACTGTAGCTGTATCATGTCTGCTTCATCAAAAATATTGCAGAGTGTGCACTTTGGTTATCTATATAGATGCAAAGGTTAGAGGTGGGGGTATATTATACAGGATATGAGTCAAAGCCACAGAAGGGTTGCTTACGGCTCATGTACTGTGATTGGACCGCAGTAGGGGTACTAGTTAACAAAGAGGAGACGAGGAAAGATGTGAAACATAAAACGAAATCAAGGTGTTTACTTGACTTACATGTTTAGTTGTTTGACTCGGGCCATACGTAGGTTTCAGTATAATTGTATAAGTCTGGGATTGCACAGAAGTAAGCGACACTAATCTACAGTTCATGAAACCACAAGCTTCAAACCAGAACAAACCATATATATTGATTTTACTTGATAGTGTATGGTAACAAGATGGCTTCAGCTGAGTTAGAAAGGCGTCTAGAGTATGGTGAAATTTTTCATTTAGTATAGACTGTAGCATTTTGTCCCCATCTCATGTAGACAACTCAAATGACTCTTTGGGAAGTCCGTAAAATACGATCATCAACTTCTTGGCAAAGAAGGAACAAGGTGCTACAAAACACGGCTGCGGACGATCAATTGGTGTGTCAAATCAGTTGTTCAACAATAAATGTCTATAAAATTTCTTCACCCAATGACACCGAATAATCTATGAATTCTCTATATATTAATTATACAAAATAGCTTGAATTAAAATGTTTAATTATTCTGCTTGTAAAAACGGTCTAGTTAATTTTGTTCTAGGAACGATGGTACTCATGGAACAGAAGGAAGAGCGTTGAATCTCATCTCCGAGTATAATTACCCGAAAATAAAATTCACTGCATTGAATTCTGTGAATTCCGGTCCAATTTGACTCCTATAGTTTGAAAACATTTCTTTGATATTCCATACTTGATATGACTCATCTTTGATAATAAATTTCTCAACAAAATGCGTATTAACTTTGTCAAATGCCTTGCAAAATTGAAATCTAGAAGCTGCCTATAAACGGGTGAAAAAATAAGGTGATCTATAAACAATAGAACAAGTACCACCACAGAGGTTAGTATAAGCGATGATTACTACGAGTAAAAGTCCATCGATACAATTAGTGGGACAATAATTGCCTTAGTGTTGCGAAACAAATTTCAATTATTGTGCAAGTATTGTAAATCCTGCTGATAAGATTTTACTTCAAAGCCTCTTTCTGAGCCACGGTTAATTTTCGCCATTTCAATTGTTGCGAAAAATTATACGATCTAATTACATGAAATATAATCAAATATACCAAAGGCTTCCTCGATTTTTCAAATTACAAATAACAAGAGAAACACTCTTTTACTGTGATGAAATACTATTAAATTTTATTAATTGAAATTGTTATTTACTTTTTATTTTTGTAATTAAGAATTTTCAATGATTGGTATCGTTAAGTTTATTCCAAAACAATAACCAAATCACCTGCTTCGACCATGTCACCGTTCTTGTGGTAAACCTTAAGAACCTTTCCTCCTCTTGGAGCAGTGACGATCATTTCAGTCTTCATGGCTTCAACAACCACAAGACCTTGGCCAGCTTGAACAATATCACCAACATTGACCAAGGATTTCCAGAATCTACCTGAAAATTCAGAGTAGACCATTTCAGCACTATCATCGAATGTTTCATTGTCGACAACAGTAGCACCACCCTTTTCTAATTCACTATTAGAAACTTGAATCAATCTGCTGAATTCATCTAACTTGTCACCAGTTTGACTCTTTTGGAATTCTTCAATAGAATCAGAGTGTTCTTGGATCCATTCCAAGTATTCAGTGTGGTTGAAAACAGAATCAACAATATCAACCTTGAACTTACCAGCATGCATTTCTTCAGTAAACTTATCAACTTGTTCTTCAGAAACTGGATAGAATTCAATTTGGTCAAATGGTGATAATAACCATGGTCTGACAGAGTGTTCACCTAAAGTCAATTTGTCCCAGATTGGAACAGTTCTACCAACTAATTGGTAACCACCCGGAGATTCCATCGTATAGATACACATATAGTTACCACCAATACCAACGGTACCATTTGGAGTATAAGTTCTGGAAGGATTATACTTGGTACCTAAGAATCTGTGTCTTGGATCTAATGGAACGGCACATGGAGCACCCAAGAACACATCACCCAATCCTAAGACCAAGAATCTGGCAGTGTACATCATATCTTTAACATCATTTCTGGTGATACCATTAACATTAGCAATGAAGTCAACATTATTTGGTAACCATGGAGCTTCACTTCTAATAGTTTCTTGATATCTCTTAACAGCATCCAAAGTCTTCTTATCTTCAAAAGCCATTGGCAATTTGATAATTCTAGACTTAACTTCCCATTTGTTGATAAAGATAATTTCCTTTTCATAAGAAACCAAGGTTTGTAATAATTCCTTTTGAGTAACTTCTGAACTGAATTCAATCAAAACAGATCTGACACCTGGAGACATTTCCACAATTCCAGTGGTTTGGTTTTCTTTGACCATTTCAATAAGTTTGTGGATTCTGTAAGAAAGGTTCAAGTCTAATTCATTGTTACCATATTCAACCAAAATGTATCTATCACCGGCTTGACGGTAAGTAACCTTTGGAGCGTTTGAAGTGACCTTGAATTCGTGCAAGATTGGGTTTTCAGGTTCAATTTCTTTACCTTCGAAAGATGGTAATTTTCCAGTAAGATCTTCAACAATCTTATCTTGATGGGTCTTCAATGATTTAGCGGTTTCAAAAGATAATGGCACAAATTGAATTAATTCACCTGGTTTAATTTGACCAATCTTCCACATTTCAGCTTCAGCAACAACAGCTTCACAGACGAAACCACCTAAAGATGGACCATCACAAGTTAAAATGACTGGTTCATCACCTGTGAAGTTAATTGCACCCAAAGAGTAAACATAATCATGAGCATTGGAAGGATGTAAGCCAGCTTCACCACCATCTTTTCTAGCCCATTTAGGTTTTGGACCAATTAATCTAACACCAAATCTGTTGGAATTATAATGAACCTTCCAAGTTTCATTGAAGAAGTCATGAATAGATTCTGGCTTGAAGAAATCTGGAGAACCATGAGGTCCACAAGTAACACCAACTTGCCAAACCTTGTTGTTGTAGGAAGGAATCAAAGCCTTTGAAACAGTGGTTGGTTCAGAAATACACGGAGGAATAGTACAACTAGCAATTTCTGGTTGAGCAATGAATAAGACATCACCTAACTTCAAAGCTCTACCATTATAACCACCTAAGTTACCTAAAGCAAAAGTGGATCTTGATCCCAAATATTCAGTGACATCAATACCACCTCTGACAGTCAAGTAAGCTCTACAACCAGTCTTCAACTTACCAATGGATAATTTGTCACCCTTCTTAACATTCAATGGAGCCCATTGGGAGACCTTGACACCATTGATATCAACCTCAGCATCACCACCAGTAAGTGCAATAATAGTATCGTGGTGGAAAATGATCTTTGGACCATTCAAGGTGATTTCAATACCTGGCGCAGTGTGATGGTTACCAACGATTCTGTTAGCTACTCTGAAAGAATATTCATCCATACATCCTGAAGGTGGAACACCAATGTGCCAGTAACCCTTTCTACCAGGATAATCTTGAACAGTAGTATAAGCACCTGGATGAATAATTTCTAAAGCAGCTGGGTTGTAGTCATATGAATCCAAAACCTTGGTGGCTACTCTAGCTTCAGCGAACATGGAAGATTTAGCAATTGATCTTAAGTAATCAATGTTGGTGATACATCCATAAACGACAGTTTCATCCAATGCTTTACGTAATTTCTTCAAGGCATCGTTTCTGTCTTTTCCGTGAACGATGATCTTTGCTAAAGTTGGATCATATTCAGCAGAAATGACAGTTCCCTTTTCAACCCAACCATCAATTCTAGCCCATTCTGGGAATTTAACTTCAGTCAATTGACCCGGAGAAGGCATGAAGTCCTTGACTGGGTTTTCAGCATATAATCTAGCTTCCATAGAAGCACCGGTGACAGTGATCTTTTGGTTGAAATCAGGTGGCATATCAGCAGCAATTAACAACATCCATTCAACCAAGTCTAAACCAGTAACCATTTCAGTAATTGGATGTTCGACTTGTAATCTAGCATTAACTTCCAAGAAGTAGAATTCATCTCTCTTTTCATCATAAATAAATTCTACAGTACCAGCACATTTATAGTTCATGGAAGAACCCAAACTTTCAGCAGCATTTCTCATTTTGGCTCTGGTAGCTTCAGGTAAATTAGGAGCAGGAGTTTCTTCAATAATCTTTTGGTTACGACGTTGTAAAGAACAATCTCTTTCACCTAAGGCAATTGCCTTACCATAACCATCACCAAACATTTGAATTTCAACGTGTCTAGCATTTTCAACAAATCTTTCTAAGAAAACACCAGAATCACCGAAGTAAGACTTACCTTGATGTTGAACAGTGGTAAAGACTCTTTCAATATCAGCTTCAGAATCAACCTTTTGTAAACCAATACCACCACCACCGGCAGTAGATTTAACCATAACTGGATATTCTAATTTTGCAGCTATTTCCTTAGCTTCCTTGGCATCTTTAACTAAACCAGAACCTGGAACCAATGGAACACCTGCCTTTTCAGCAATTTCTCTGGCAGAATGTTTCAAACCCAACTTTCTGATAGCATCACCAGATGGACCAACAAAGACAATACCTTCCTTTCCGCACCGGTCAGAGAAATCAGCATTTTCAGATAAGAAACCATAACCTGGAATGATTGCATCAGCACCAGAATCCTTGGCGGCCTTGATGACCTTGTCTATATTAATATAGGATTCAGCAGCAGAAACACCATGTAATGGAATAGAGAAGTCTGCTTCCAATACATGTTTGGCGTACTTATCAGGATCTGAATAAATTGCAATAGATTTGATACCAAGTTTCTTTAATGTCTTAATAATTCTAACAGCAATTTCACCTCTGTTAGCAACCAATACTGAGTTGAATGGTTTCTTGACTGTGCTGGCTTCCTTAACCAAACATTCTTGGTAATTCTTCCAACCACCGTAACTAGTGACATCAGTGGTTCCTGGAAGGTTGTATCCAAATTCTTCACAAATGAATGATTTGACCCACTCACCAGATTTCAATTGAACAGATCCAATACCTAATGGTTCTGGAACCATACTAATGAAATCACCAAATCTTTCCTTTGGAACACAGTAGACCTCTAAGGCAATGTTGGTACCATCCTTTTCAACTCTTCTTAAACCTGGTTTAGCAACTGGTCCAGTTTTTGGCAATGCATAAAGTCTATAATTTGGAGCAGTAGTAGTAGATTTAATAAAAGTGGCATTGACCTTTTCCAATTGCCAATGGAGTTGGAATCCCTTCAAGTGAGCACCAACAACAGCTAATTGGATTTGCAGGTCTGGGTTGGTTGGTGGAACATTTGGTAATAATTCATCTCCTAAGGTAGAAACAGTCTTATCCTTAAGACAACCGTAGAATCTTGGAACCTTTTCAGAGTAAACCTTAATGTATCTTGAGGCTAACTCTAAAAGAGCATAATCATTAAATTTGTGAGACAAAAGAGTGATACCAAATGGTAAACCATCTTTTCTGAAACCAGCTGGAATTGATAAAGCAGACATATCTGCCAAGTTTACAAAGTTAGTGTAAGTACCTTGGTAAGAGTTGACCTTGATTGGTTCATCAGCCACTTGTTGCATAGATGGGTTCAATGGAGCAGTTGGAACAATAATCACATCTATATCCGCAAGCAACTTTTTTACTTTTTGGAGAATACCTTGTCTCTTGTATTCATAATCGAAAGCAGAAGCAGCAGTAATTTTTTCACCTCCTTTAATAATGGCAGTAACGGTTGGGTCTAAAGAACTTTCTGGTGGGTTAGTACCATAGAAGTCTTTGATAGCAGTATATCTTTCAGAGACCCAAGCACCGTTATATAATAATTGAGCTAATTCCAATAAAGGTTCAATATTCAAAGAAACCAAGTTACTACCTGATTCCTTAAACAATTGAACAGCTTTATCGTATAACTTTGGATTTTCTTCTTCACCATACCACAACAAATTGGTTGGAACACCAACGGTTGGAGAAGCTGGGAATTTTAATAATGGGTTTTCTGGTAAAGCACGAGAATATTCATCATTTTCACCATCTTCTTTAGCCATAATATTAAATGTAAGTTGAGCATCTTGAAGATTAAGAGAAAAGATAGAAACACAATCTAAGGATTTACAAGCAGGCACAACTCCCTTACAAGAGAAGACACCTTTTGTTGGTTTTAATCCAATTAAATTGTTTAAAGCTGCTGGAACTCTCCCGGAGCCCGCAGTATCAGTACCTAATGCAATTGGTACAATTCCTCTAGCAACTACTGAGGCAGATCCAGCAGATGAACCACCACTGACATATTTGGAGTCGAAAGTATTTGGAGTAGCACCATATGGAGAACGAGTACCAACCAAACCGGTTGCAAATTGGTCCAAGTTAGTTTTACCAATGACAATGGCACCAGCATTTCTTAAGAGTTTCACAGTAGTAGCATCTTCGGTAGCAGTATAAGCAAAAGTAGGACAAGCCGCGGTAGTTTCGAAATCTTTAACATCAATATTATCCTTTATAGCTACTGGAACACCATAAAGTGGAAGTTCCAATTTATTGGCTTTGGAATGTAAGTAATGCCATTGATGTTTAAGGTTATCGAGAGTAGCTAATGAGATCCAAGCAGGATCAGTTGGAGCTGAAGATTGACTTGCTAAAAGAGTTGCAAGAGCTTCAAATGATTCATTCGGAGTAGTACTAAAATGGAAATCTTTCCACTGTTGAACTGTCCAGCCAGACATGGTAAATAAATTGAATTAAATTAAATTTGATATAGAAATTAATTCAATAGTAATTTATAGTTTTAGGGGCTAAGAAGGATGACGATTCTCTTTCTTATTAAGTGGGATCGGATCTTATTCTTTTACTTCTATTTTTTGTGAGATGATTTCAAATTTGAAAATCTTTTGATCTTTTATTGTGGTAGCGAAAGACCTCTATGAAAACTGAATGAGCTGATGATGAGAATCTGAATGAATTGAAGTATTAAAATTTCACCAATTCTTTTTATATTTTTTTAGAAACTAAATTATAGAGAAATATCATTACTATATGTATCAACAGAATTTACAAGTGGGGTCGGAAAATCCCGGTTATACCAGGGCCTTGATCCAAGCTGTATTCGGCATACACCGAGTTTTAACACTCGAGCTAAGTGCAATCAACCGCGACGGGCCGCATCACGGGACCCTTTGATAGAACGGAAATCCCGATACAACTATATATATATTAGATTGTTTTGAGCCGTGAATTCATTTTATTCGTTGGATTGCAAAATTGATAGATTTGTGTGTCACGTGATAGAGATCGACAAATTTAATTGGTCACAGATTAGCTGCGCATATTCAACGGTGAAATCAAGAATTTTCTCAAACCTGTGTAAACCGGATTCCTGTCACGAAGCTTATCTTATCGGTTGCAATTTTGCAGCAATAATAATAAACGATATCCTCTGCCATAAAAAAATGCGGTGATGTCAGCACTTACATAAATGCTACCATATAATTCGCTCGATTGGTGTTTGGCTGGTTAAGTGTTTAATTTTCAGTATCGAACTACAGCTTTCAAAACATATGTTAGCTTGAACTGACACAGGGGTTACAAACCTATGGCTATACATTGTGTGCTAAATCCGGGTATGTTTTAATCTCCTATCAACAAAAGTTGATAATTATGAAATCTTATGGAATAATAATTAAACCAATAGTTAGGGGGGTAGTTCGCGGGGTATAGTAGTAAGTGATAAGCCTTGATATGAATGAGATCCATCCTTTAAGCCGATTACTTTAAGGTTGAGTAGCAGCTTAACTGTAGTTCAGTAAAGATTGGGTATTTTCTAAAGGACTTAGGTTTCATTAACTGACTGTGGAGTCGATAAACCGTATGTTACTCGAACGTGGGGTAAATACTAATCATACGTAAATTATCAATATACATTTGGAAATGAACTACGAAAAGCAATTAATTACACCAGTTCAATTCTTAATTTCTTATCCATATTTTTTTATAAACCTAATTAAAAGCTCATATCTTTTTGATGTCATCATCTTTTAACTCTTCTCCTGGAGGAGAAACGAGACCAGCATCGATAGTCATACCTTCAAGAACTTGTGGTCTTGAAGTTGCCATCAATTGTGCACCCACCTGGGATTGCACAGCATGTAATCTTTCAGGATGAGAAGTTTGCCATTCTCTAAGCTTATAAGATTGTCCAGACAAATCCCAGTAAATACCTCTGAAGGTATCTTTTAAACCTTCTCTTCCTTCCCAAATTGGATAGATAACAACCATAAACATAGTGAAAAAGATCCAGATAAATAACACAACAATCCACCCTGTGAAGAATCTTTTGGAGAAAATGTATGAAGTACCATACATTGGCATTGGCCAGAGAATAATAAGACAAAGAGTTAAAACAACACAAATAGTAGCAACAATCTTGAACGATCTATTCAACATCCTAGATTCTTGTTCATATTTCTCTCTGTTAGCTTCAACCAATTCACTGGCTACTATGGAAATTTGTGATTTAACAGGATGAATTTTTTCACCACCTTGAGTTTCTTCATCTTGATGGAAACCGAACTCACCAACAGTAGCTTCCATAATTTCCTCATCTTCATCAACACGAGTAATTCTAGTTTTCAAAAGGTTCCAGTCAAAGTTTGCAGGCTTGAAAATGAGGGTAGCAATAGGGATAATAATCAATGGAGACAATAATGCAACAACATTACCAGTCAACATAGCATCGTCTTCGAAAGTAGTATCAACATTAATCTTACCAAACTTCTTCTTAGTACAGACTAACCAAGACATGATTGCCAAACCAGTAGCAATTGGAGGAGTCCACGTAGCAGCTTGAACATTTTGCCTCTTGGACAACAAGGTAAGAGCAGAAGGTAAGACAGCACCACCAATAATAACACCCATCATTTCGTACAAGTAACCCATAGAAATTCCGGCATAGTATAAACCAATAGCAAAACCAGCCATAATATATGCGTAGACAATAACAGAAATGTGAGACATTACCATCAACTTCTTACCACTAGCTTTTGGATCAACATAAGTTCTGAAGATATCATAAGTGAAGATGGTAGAAACAGCGATCAATTCGGCAGACATAGCAGAAGTGACAGCCATGAAGACCAAAAGCAAAGAACAGACAGCACCACCTTTACCTAACAAGGCAACAGCGGCATTTGGTAAGACTAAACCAGCGTTGACTTCAGCAGAGGTCATCTTTAATGGGAAGGTTGGCCAGTAGGAAGTACTTTCCAAGGACAAAGCAGCTAAACCTAAAGTGGTAGCAGTAAAGGCTGGAATAGCAAACCAAGCCAATCCACCCAAAACATAACCAGGCATAGCAGCAGCAGGGTCAGCAGCGAATGCTTTGTTGAAGTAACCATTGTCCAAGAAGACAGTACCGAAGTTACCAACAAGATTTATAACGAAGAAGATACCACCAGATCTGGAGTGCATGGTTAAATAGGATCCACCAGCATTACCATCTCTCGGCTTTGTTTCAGCCAACTTAGTCACCATATCCCAGACAACACCAGGAGAACCTAATTTGTCAGAGGTAGCAAAAGTAGTGAAAGAAAAGATAAGAATAATGACAATAATCACCACGGTATGGGCATAATCAGTCAAAAAGGTGGCTCTGATACCCCCAAAAAGAGTATACACAACAACACCTAATGGTAAGAGGAGACAGGCAGCAACGGTATTCATTCCAGTCAAGTCATGGACAACAGCAGATCCACCGGTTAAAAGCATACTGGTAACAAGAATATTGGTAGCAAAACCCCAGAAAACATAAACTGCATGAGTTTGTTTTCCATACCGAGCTTTGATAATTTCCAAATAAGAGTGGGCAGTAGGAGCTCTTTCCTTACCCTTGATGGCTAAGCATGAGAACAAGATAATTTGACAAGTGGCACCGGCAGCATAGTAGTATGCACCAGCAACACCGTTATTGTAAACTTGAGTAGTAGAGGTTAAAAGGGTAGCTAAATGTTAGTAGTTGAATAAGAATATGAGAGGCTTCTGTTGAATAATTGATAGCTGCAAAAAGATACCAAATGTCAACCATTGGGCTCTCCAAACGACTCAATTAGTCAAGTCATTTCTCTTAATAGTCACATACCAGCCCAGGTCCAAGATGATACAACAGCAGCACTAATTAAACCTGTTTTCACAGATCTACCAGCGGTTGCAAACTCTTCGGCAGTCATAATTTCTTTATTATATCTTCTTAAAATGTAAGTGGTGAGCATCATTCCACCAGCAAAAACAGCTCCAAGACCCACAACCACAGCATAACCTGCGGATTGTGGTAACGGTACGTATTGAGCATCAGACATGTTTGGTTGGTCCAAAGTAATTCAATGTTCCAAAAGTGTTGATATATATATATCCTGTTATCTGTCTTATCTGTCAACTTGCATCCATTCCTGTATATGAGGCTGTCTTTATCAGTAATATTATTAACCAAAAAAGGCCCGTCAGTGGCCCGTGATAATAATCTGCACTATCAGTAATTCATAGCCAATGCATTTGGTTATATGCAGTCATTAAGGCGAATTTAGTCATGGTGGGGTGAATATCAACCCTCGAGCCCACCTATTGGTCCGTTTAAGGAAAGTGTTGAATCATCCTGATAACTTCATATTTCAGATAAAGATAAGAACCAACTTTAATAACTCTTATCATCTTCAAAAACACATCAGTTACAATACTACATAAGGCTTTTGCGCTTTAGAATACGACATTACAAATGTTGATCATTCTGGGGTACATGAACGGATATAGGCAATAGTTTAAACCCATGGCCATAGGTACCCCTAGTATAATTCACTTAATCAGCGAAACAACACTACTAATTCTAGTTTTTCTTTGTATTATGAGCCAATGGAAATTGAAAAATTAATTTACTGATAAGACAAGTTTCTTATTCTTCATCTACCGTTACGCTGACATTGTATTTGGTTCATCGATTGTTACCAGATCTTGAAACCGTTATTTACGCTCCTTTTGTCCTTGAAACTATAATTAGCGACTGAATATAGCTGAAGCCTATTGGATGATTATAGTCAAATACTACATGAGATAAGTATACGGAAGTATGGAGACATCCATAATTTAATTATCATTATGATCTGATAATGATAATGATAATGGTACCGTGTGCGTAATTTTGATTTTGAATAATGTAATATAATTGGTTTAAGCTTTTACGGCATTTTTAATTAACTTTTTACAAGCCCTGTTTTCATATTTTTCCCTTTAATACCATATCATCACATTTGTGTTAGTATTCCTGCATAATCTACATCATCTTATGACTTAATTTTATTTCCTTAGTCACGTTATATATTAAAAACTATTAGAATCCGATTAATCTGATTGTATGTATATAAAATTTATGAAAGATAAACACGGTCGTCCTTCTTTCCCTCTAATTTACCTCTGATAGCCTCCATTTGGGTGACTTGTTCCTTCCAGAGCTTCTTTTCTTCTTCCTTGGCTTGATCCTTAACGAAGAAAGAGTCATCTGGTCTTCTGTAAGATCCACCAATTCTATCCCACAAAGTGGTGAATTGACCATAGTTGTAGTTGAAGTACAAGTGGTGTACAGTATGACAAGCAGTACCATTGACCACAGGATCATTGGACATGTAGTTACCATCATGGATCATAACGGTCCAGAAGTTAACAAAAGTGAATAAAGCCAAGTACAATACCTTATGTAATGGGAAGAATAATGGGTAGATGTGGTATGGAAGACTTTGGAACCAACCATCAACAGGATGGAAAGCATGAGATGCAAATGGAGTACAAACAATCCATTTGTGATGTGGTTTATGTAACTTCTTGTAAACTGAAGGCCAGTGTAAGAATCTATGAATAAAGTAAATACCACAATCAGTAAACAAAATAAATGTAGGAATTTGGACCAAGAACCATTTCCAAGTACCAGCAGTTGCTTCTTCATTCATGTATAAGAAAGAGAAACCATTGAGTTCAAGAAGGAAAAATGGAGCTGTCAATAACACCATAACTGGAATGGCAGTAGTAGCTTGGTAAATTTCTAAAAACATTTGATTTTTCAAGTATCTTGGATGATTGAAAATATTTCTATCGAAAACATAAACATAAGATAAGTATGCCACAGCAAAGTATAAAACCCAACCGAAAATAGCAGTAACTATGAAGATTGATAAAAATTCTCTAAAGATATTGGATCTTGCCAAAAATGAAGAATCAATGTAATCAGTGGTTGGTAAAAATCTTGGTAAACCATAAATTTCAGTTTGGTCTTGATAATTATAGATGGCATCACGGATGTAAGTTAAAGTGTTTGAAGCAATAGCACTGGTACCATTACCAGCAAGAGCACTTGGAATCTCTTGCTTGAAAAATGGAAGATTTTTCACCAAATCCAGAGATGCAGCTTTCTCCACGTATTGATGAACCGAACCACCCTTTGGTAAAAGGGAAGCATAGGCATGATCAAAGAGGAAATAATCGGAGATTTCTAAAACAATATCCATCTTATTTTAATATGAGGGTATTTTATGTTGTGGCCGATCAAGCTCTTTTATTAAGTGTCCTATTTTAGGAGATCAAAAGATATGGATAGGTAAGGAATGTTTTGATAGGGGAAAGTTGAACCATAATCAGAGGGTTTATAAAGAAATTTTCCCTCGTGTCTCACGTGTTTTTTATGGTGGGCTCGTTTAGGGGTACGATGGGAACGACCATAGTTAAGGAAAGAGAAATAAAAAAAAAAATAACACGAACCAACAAAAGAAAGGTTTTGTAGGGTGGTATGCAGGACTTGACATATAGAAGACGGGATTTGAATTGGCTACTAATAGAAGGGCCATATTGGCCCATCACTCAATTTGGGGTATAAGTCCAATTAGCTACCAATTACAGGTTACCTACAATAGGAACAGGTTTATTAATACATATATTAAAGTACTGGACGTAACCTTGTTCTCGTTTCTATGGTCTTGCTCTTTAAGGTGTTTCGCCTATTTATCTATTTTCGGTATTCTCTATAGTAATCCAATGTAACCAAAACCGAGCCTCGGGAAACACGCCATAGCAGATCAGATGATTCCCGTGCGGTTAAAGGTGAAAAGTAACACTGAACCAAGCGTGTCCATAGGAGGCTTTTTTTTTTGGTCCAGATGTCACGTTATGATTAAGAATAAAGTACAATTGCTCCTTCTCCGTTTGCTCCGCTTCGTTCCCTGTCGTTTACGAGCATCAGCAGATGTGATCTGCAATTTTTCCTATTTCTCGCCAATTTCTCTCTCTAATTTCTCTCTCCATAATTTCTCTTGTGTCGCACTATAACAAATCAGGGCCATCCATGCTACTGGTGGTGGTATTACGTGGAGAAGCCCTGCTGTTTGGAGTCAAGATCGACGAGTTGAATCCTGGTGGATAATTGGTTTGTGGGGTAGGCTGTAACGGCTGGGTAGGAGTGTGAACTGGGGTTTGGGTTCCAAATGTAGGTTGGCTTGGTTGCATAGGAGTGGTGGCAGTTGGCTGCGGGTTCCAATTGTTCGATGTAGGAGCTTGTTGGAAATCCTCAAATTCATCATCGTCCTTGAAAGTACCGTTTAAGGTATCAAAAAGGTTCTTGTTCTTGTTGTCTGGCTCAGTAGCACCAAATGTAAGTGGAGTTTTCTTTGGAAGGTTTGGCTTCAAAGTCAATGGTTTAGGTTTTGCAGCCGAGGCTGATTTTGGAACCAATGGTTGTTGCTTAGTGGCATTGTTACTTGGTCTAGGAGGAACTGGTTTGGACGTATTACTACTGACTCTCTTTGGCTGAGAAGTACCAGTTGGGGCTGCTCTGGATCCTTGAGATGCTCTAGTTGGTTGCATGATGTTCTTAGACTGCGGAGCCTTGGTGATCTTATCCAAATTTCCTTCGTTAATAGTTTGAGTATTAATTAAGGACTCAAATGACTTAGGATCATCCCTTTGTGGAGAAGATGCTCTATCAGAAAGAGTGGTCAATTTCTTTTGCACCAAATTGCCTTGCAAGTTATTAATTAATCTCATAAATTGGTTGAATTCAGCTTTAGTACAATCCTTGCATCCAAATGCCAAACTGTAACATTGAGGTAATACTGATTCCACAGCTGATTCCATACTCAAATTCACATGTTCACTCTCGACTAATTTGACATAGAAGTTCAATACTCTGGTAACGATACGCTTGTCTCTACTCTTCAAATTATTAAGAACAGGGAAGATTTGTTCGTTAACAATAGCCTTATCGATAATCTTTTGATCCACAAACATCTCAAACACTTCGATGGTCACCAACTTCGTAGATAAAACACTGGTGGTTTTAAATAATTGACAAATCAGCGGTAGTAAAGTGTTTTTAATGTATGGGAAATCGATTTTAGGTGCCAAGTCCTTCAAGCTCTTCAAGAAGGTTTCTTGGAGCTTGATATGATCTTGTTGTTCGGCCTTGTCGGTAGGAAAGTTAACGGTCAAAACCAAAGGTGTTATACTCTTGGTAAATTCCACAATTTGCTTTTCGTTCAATTTACTGAGTAAAGTTGGAAGACTTTCAATCAAGGTCAAACGAGTTTTGGTAGAAGAATTGATCAACTTGGTGAATACGGTTGGATTCTTCTTATTCTTAGAATTGTCCTTTAAAATCACATCATAAATTCTATCTTGGAATGTCAACAGGGAAATGTTTTGACCAATAGAAAATGTAATACTTAAAGCATAAGAGAACAATTCGTCCATGGTATCAGAAAATCCTGAGTTATCAATGACACCCAACTCGTTGAGAATGATATCAATTAATAATGGCAAGAGTTTCAGGGTTCTGAAACTGATTGGAAATTCATTCAACAAACTTCTTCCAGTTTCATCAACTTCAGGTAAACCTTTTAAGAAGATGTGCTTTTCGTCAATGGTCTTGGTAGAGAATTCATCAACAAATAACATGGCTTTGATAACACTTCCATTAAAGAAATCAGAATCAATAAATTCATCGATATTCATTCTATCATGTGGGTATCTCGCTAATAATCTTGGGTAAATAGGGTAAAGTCTTTCAGGGACATTTTTTAATAAATATTTCAATTCGCTAGGTCTATGATTGTAGAATTTACCTTCGAATTTTCTGAATTCCCTCTTGTAATCAGAAATGCTGTCTTGATCAAAAGAGTTGATCAATGATTCTCCATTATTATAGAGATATGCTATTAAACAACCCAAGGACCAAATATCATTGGCATAATCTAATTTGACTTGAGTATCCAAGATTAATTCTGGAGCTGTATAATTAAGGTTTAAATTGGCAAATGGCACCA
Organism: Suhomyces taliae; assembly: GCA_030572155.1. Lineage (NCBI taxonomy): Eukaryota > Fungi > Ascomycota > Pichiomycetes > Serinales > Debaryomycetaceae > Suhomyces > Suhomyces taliae. The sequence continues at coordinate 326,637 of JAJLZJ010000001.1, read as the reverse complement.
TCGAGGTGTTATTCATGATATAAAAATTTTCTCTATCCAGAGGAGAAAGTTCTTTCAAGTTTTGAAGGAATCTAAAACCTGCTAATTTCCAATCTCCTTGGTTATTAATAAATATTGATGATGGTTGAAGGTTAAAGTGAACAATAGAACAGTAATTGTGTAAGAATTGAATACCTTTACTTACTTGTAAAAGACCCTTTTGAATGCTGAGCTCATCGAGCTTGGAAAAGGTAACAGTTACAAGATTATCCAAAACAGGTTCACTAACAAAGAGAAATTTCAGCTTGGTTTCTTCTAACACTTCATAAATTGTTAGGATTTGAGGATGTCTTAATTTGCTTAGTTGGTTAAGTTCATTTTTGATCAACTCGTAGCATTCACTGATGATAACACGAGGACTCTTTTGAAGAGAGTTGGAGGAGCTAAACTTGTTGATTTGGGCTTCAAACTTGGTCTTATCGAATATAAATACAGAAACAACCCGTCCTGATTGTTTATGTTTAGCAGGATATACGGTCCATGGCTCCGAGACGAGCGTGGGGTTCTCCAGCACATTATAGGCCGCCCTTATCCCTGATTGGAAGAATGATTTGAACATGGTTGGGTTGGAAAGGGTTTTACAATTAATTTCTGCGCGAAATACGAAGTATCACCAAATGTAAATGCGAATTTAACTGGAGATGGTGGATGGTTTTGATACTGGGAAAAGGCGGAAAAACGGCAAAAGACGGCTCAAAAGTATGTGCAAATTAAGTGGAGGGGTACCAGCTAGGTACTTGTGTTTTTAGTAATCGTGAAACCCGGTTTTTTGTGGGTTTGGTGGAGTCTTTGCTGGCTTTGACTGTTATGTGTGTGGGTCTTCTCAGGCCAGATTAGACTTTGTGGCAATAGGCGGGATGACTGAATATAGTTGATAAGGGGACAGCGAAGAAACAGTAAGACTAAAGAGGAAGCGAAAAAACAAAAAAAAGAGAAGTGGTAATTTCAGGGTCCACTTCTACAAGTATTCCAAAGTACGCTTCTATAGCCTATTCAGGCAATCTAGGAGAGTTCTCTTGTGTGTACGGTCTTTGCTATACCGTACTTTACTTATGGAGTAAGTGTATGGGGTGGGTTTATGCTGTGTGGTGTGTAATGGGCCCATTTCTCTATGTTTGTCCCACGAAGTGTCTCTCGCTAATGTCTCTCACTAGCGTAGGTAATTGTGTCGCTATTTCCCACGCCCGTTATGGTGTCGCATTGCCCTCGTAATCTGCACTCCTCAACTAAACTATACAATTGAACTTCTACTAAATAAGTCAAATTACATCCATAATGGAGCTTTTACAAGAAAACTACAAGCATTCCGCCGAAAGGTTGGACAAACCATCACAATACTTGGTCAAGAGGGCCATCAGAAGACAAAATCTTGATAACTTGGAGAAATCACTCCATTCGAAAACTGTCTATGTTGGAAACTTATCACATTTTACAACTGAAGAACAAATCCATGAACTCTTCCTGAAATGTGGATCTATTGATCGTATTATCATGGGTCTTGATAGAAATAAGATGACTCCTTGTGGGTTCAGTTTTGTCATATATAAAGATGAAGAAGGTTCATTGAATGCCATGAAATTCTTGAAATCCACTTATTTGGATGGTCAACCATTATCTATTGACTTGGATCCTGGTTTCAGAGAAGGTAGACAATTCGGTAGAGGTATCTTTGGAGGACAAGCCAGTCAAGAAGCTGCTGAATCTGATGGTAACTTCAAGGGTGATAGATCCAGTTACAGAGGCAGCTTCAGAGGAAGAGGTAGAGGTGGTTTCAGAGGCCGTGGTTTCAGAGGTGGTTTCAGAGGAAGAGGCGGTTTCAGAGGTAGAGGTGGACACCACGGTGGTGGTGGTGGTTTCAACGGAGACCATGAATTCCATTGAATACTTCATATTTCAGCACTGGGGCAACCATTGAAAACAACACCCAATGGCTCTAATGCTTCAAACTCACACCCCAAGACACCTCTAAACTACGAAAACTTTGAGTTAGGTTAACATTTGGTATTTTCCATACATAAAAAATGATCTCCGTTCACTCTATCATCTATCTCATTTGACACTTTTTCGGATATGTCCAAGACTCAAATACTCAAAGACTCAAAGACTCAAAGACTCAAAGACTCAAAGACTCAAAGACGCAAAGACTTAAATTCTGGTGGTTTCCTTAGGATCCTTCATCCTGGTTAAAGGGACAATCTCCCACGCTAATAGAGCTTGTTACTGTAATATAAACGAATAGCATGAATAATATGATAAATTTGACTATCTCAAGTTAACCTGTAGGTTTCGCTACCATCACCAAAACTCAATTACCAATTGAGATTTGAAAAGTGGTGAATCATACAAGAAAAAAATATTTTAAATCAAATGAATTAGTCATTTGAGCCAATTGACGTTATTATCGGTGTTGTTACAGGGTTAGAGGTGATGGCTAATCTCTTTCTTTGTAAGAGTAATTGTTTGCTTGGTTTGCTGAGTAGCACTTGGTGTCGAACGCGCGGGGCTCATCCCATGATGACAAATTCCATGAAAGCAGATATTGGTTAAAATTACCATATACAATTATAAGTTAGATGAATATAATCCTTGAATTCAGCTGAGTAACTTTAGTTAAGGGATCATTAGCAACATCTAAAAATTTGGGTTCTAAAATGCCACTTATATGATGATTTATAAGGATGCGAATGAAATATTGGAGGGGGTAGTGCCAATCATGAGGAGAACTCTGGCCGAGAAATTGAAGGAAGGGATTTGGGGTAGACATGGTGATATCACCGGGCATGTCTACAGAGGAGGGGAGGAAAAGTACCGATTTTGGACGGCATTATTTGTCAATGTCCGTCAATTAACTATATATCTATTATTAACCAAATTACTCCTAAATGTAATATAGGGCCTAAAATGCCTACTTATAAAAAACCTAACAAATAATGGTAACATTCCCTTTCTAATTTCTAAATATATTAATTCCAGTATTTCTAACACTAATTCTTTTTTCAGATATTATCAGGTTAGAAGTACTCCTTTTTTTTCGATCATCATCTCTACACAACCATACCAATAATTCTGATTATTTGGTCCAAAAGGGGAAATCCGTGTAACTAATCCGGAAACAACTAATATAAGACCAATCTAATTTTTTGGGCTTACATCGAATATAAAATTAATTAGCTGCAAAATTTAGCCTTTTAACAGTAATGGGAGCCCCCCTTTTACGACAAATTAAGGCTGGTTATAGTTGTCACCTACTATTCTATTCAAATTCGGCTGCAATTTCACAATTTCAAGTTCTTGTTCTGTCCATATAATTAGGAACTAGTTTCCTTGGGTCAATTGATCTATTTAAAGAATAGGAGTGTTAAGATCATTCAATTCTGGTACTTTATTGTCTTGCAATTGATCTTCTTATTTTGTTCACTTTTGCGTTTCATTATCTGGGGCTTAATGTAATTCCGCTTCTAACATCTCCCACGTTTTCGTCGTAATTACTTACATTGGTGATTGAAACATTAACCCAATGTGGCCCTGGTTGCATCACCAATGATTATCAACATCCAATTGTCTATAATGACATGCGGAGATAAGGTTCTATAGCCCTGCCAAGTCCAGACCTGTCAATTCCCTTTGACACAGTGCGAAGTTGATATTTCGCAGCATTTTCTTATCAAATGCTGATAACTGACTAAATCGCTAGAATAGTACAACAGAGTCTTCACAGTGTAGTGAATCTCGTGAATCAGCCCATAGTGAACATTCGTAAATTACTCTTTCTGCATTATCCTGTCGGTTGAATACCAGATCCCATTCGCTAGTTTTGATTGTTCCAATGTTCTGAGCCTTGCTATTCCCGAGGCTAACGCACAATTGTGCCATAACTTCCCCAGCTATATATACCCTTGACACGTGTAGACGATAAAGTAACAATAGGAAATGAGGAAGTATAGAAATTACAGGTATTTTCAATCTTTCAAGATATGGGTATAAATAGGAGGTATCAGAACCCCATTTGGTTTAAATCTTTCACCTCAATTCAATTTCATCAAAATTGAGCTCATCTCTGGTTGAACCTCTACTATCTTGACTAATATAGCTTAAATACTAGTACTTTAAACACAAGGTTCGTTCTTCGCTCATCACAATGGTTAGCTTCAAGGTATTATCACTGGTGTTATTCTTGGCCAGCTCTGTTATTGGTCATACCCTTCCAGGTATGGACTCTCTTAGAAAACAAGTGGCTGCAAGATCTGGTAACCTCATTGACTCTGTATTTGATGATCTTGAAAGATCTGAAATTGATTTCATCAATGTCCATTACAAAACCTTGACCAGTTACAATGGTACTGAATGTGACCAATGTAAAAATAAAATTAGATATGGTAGAAAATTGGTCGATGAAAACCCTGATAAGCAACATCTTGTCAGTCTTTTATTAATGAAGTACTGTATTTTCCAAAATAATGGTACTGAGTCCAAATGTGACAATTCTGATTTCTTCATCACTACTCAAACTAGAGATGATGAACAATTTGATGACACTTATGACTCTGGTGTTACTTCCAAAACCAGTGTTAATTTCTTTGACAATGATTTCCTTCATGTTTTGCAAAATTTTAATGTCTCTAGTGACTTTGACTTGGAATACTACTGTTACTTCAAATCTAATTCTGCTTGTAAACTTCCAAAGGAAAATGATGTTAACAAATTATATGGAGTTGATAAATGGTTCCCAGAAAAGAAGAAAGAATATGAATCCGAACCAAAGTATAATGGTACTTTGGAAAAGTTCAATGTATTACATTTCACTGATTTCCACATCCAATTGAGATATTCCTTAGGTAGTGAAAGTAATTGTTCTACTCCAGTATGTTGTTTGCCAGAATCCTACAACAAGGAATTAAATACCAAGAACTATAACTTTACTAATTACTACCGTAAACTTGATCCTAAGTTAACCAAGTATGCTATTTCTTTCTTCCCAGATGCCAAGTATGTTAACGATACTTATATTGCAGGTGAATACTATGATTTCCCAAGTTACAGAGGTTACAATTTCAACTCTGTTCCAGCAACCACTTTTGGTGCTTATTTGTGTGATTCTCCAGAAATCTTGATGAACAACACCTTGCAATACATCAGTAAATCTCATGGTGATAAGCAATTCGAATTTGCAGTATTCACTGGTGATTTAGTGGATCACGATGAATACCACTGTGATGCAAACACTACCAAGACTGCTGAAGTCAGATCTTTCCAATTAATAAAACATTACTTGAAGAACATGTCTGTTTACCCAAGTTTGGGTAACCATGATACTTTCCCATATGGTCAATTGTCTCCACTTCAATTCCATCTTAACAACTCTTACAACTGGAATGATGAATTAATGAGTGACTCTATTATTGACAACGGTTGGTTACCAGAAGAAAAGGCTGAACAAATCAAGATCCATTATTCTGGTTTCTCTTACGTTACCAAAAGAGGATTGAAAGTTATTTCTTTGAACTCCAACTGTTACTACCAAAAGAATTTATGGGCTTACCTTGACATTTCTACTAATGGTGATTTGTTTGGTCAATGGAAATTCTTGATTGATGAATTGGTTGAAAGTGAAGAGAAGGGTCAAAGAGTTTGGATCTTGGCCCATATTCCAGTTACTGACACTGATGCTTTACCACTTCAATCTCAAATTTTCCTTAAGATTGTTGAAAGATTCTCTCCTTACACTATTGCTAATATCTTCTACGGTCACACTCACAGAGATCAATTCCATGTTGCTTACTCCGGTGAAGGTAGAAATACTTCTGATGTTGTCAACATGGCTTGGGTTGCCCAATCTGTTACTCCATTGACTAACAATAACCCAAGTTGGAGATACTACCAAGTCGAAGATCAATCTTTCAATATCTTTGACTCTTTCAACTACTACACCAAGTTGAATGAGACTTTCACCAATGGTGGTTCTGAACCAGTTTGGGATTTCGAATATTCTGCTAGAAAGACCTATGATCCAAACAGCACTTGGCCATCTACTTCTCCTATCAACGGAACTTTCTGGCACAAGTATGTTGTGGAAAAGCTTTCTGACAACACCAATATTGCTTTCCATCAAGAGTACTCTAATCTTCAATACAGATACAGTCCTAATGTTCCAAAGTGTGCCAATGGAACTGAGGTCTCTAAAACTTGTTGGAACGAGAACTACTGTAACGCAGCTAATTTCTTGACTTCTGACTACTCCAAGTGTTTGATAAAATGATACCCAAAACTAAATGATTTTACTATGGTAAAATCCACTTGGTACCAAAATGATAACTTAAAATTTCTTCCGCTTAATTCTTTCGGTCTATAGATGTAGACAATAAACTTATTTTATTTTAAAGTAATAGTCATAAATTGCAAGGGTATAAGTAGGTTCCTGTATATGAGTATTTTGCAGCCATTGTTAAATCTTCATAACATGGATAGAAGAGCAATTAGAGGAAAATGGGATGTATTGAAAGAGAGTATTTTCTTATTTTGAACGACTTGGTTAATAAATGTAAATTTATGTTAGTAATTATATTTCACTAATTTTACAAAAATTATGCATTTATAGAGACACTAGAATAGCGAGGGAGATTTTATGACTAAACTGAAAAATTAGAATTCCTTTTTAAAAAAAATGATATACCCGACTAGAAAGAAAGTTTACAATTTGATTACGAAGTACCTTTTATAAATTATTTTATTGAGTGTAGTTTTATTGAAAATTTGCTCAGCTCAAATATATGTTCCATACAATTCTCATCACTCTCTTTGTACCAGATCCATATATAGAGGTCATCAAACTACCGCATAGTAACTGAAAAAGTCCAATAAAATAACAAGAGACTTATTTTAATATACTGAAGAATTATTTCAATATACTGAATTAATTTCTTGAAACCTATAGACTAGTATTTTTCTCATATAAATTGAACACCGCTAATACTTACGTTATTATTGGTGTTGGCAGCTTAGTGACCCAATTGTAAGTTCTATATATAACCTATATAAGGGTACAAATAGCTGTTTCACGTTAGAAGAGCCCAACTGTTACAATTAATACAAACAACTATGCTAATATCGTTCAACTGTTATTTCGGCAAAAATGGCCCCTGATACATTTAACAATTCCGCCTTTCCCTTTCTAACTGGTTGGTCACTTGTAGGTTGGCAACCAATTCCGCTCTGTTTCACACGTGACCTAATACATATTCAAATTTGGTCAATCTTCAATTGTGACTAACCCCAGAAATCATGTCATCGGTAGCTTCAGCATCCATGATACAGCGTGATGCTGGACGTGGGAGACTCAGGCCAACCCTGTCCAGTGGATCCTCGATATCGGCCACAAATACAACCCCTCCTCCTGGAGTATCCACGTCACAGGCTCAGCACACTAAGAAACATACCAAAATAAAGACCCATAGTCGTTCCCATTCACACAATAAATTAATCAACAAATTTTCTTCTCCAACATGCAGCCAGGGTAATATGTCCAGGCCCGGATTAAACCGGTCCAAGTCCACGGATGGACTCATTAAAAGTAGACCAGGTACTTCATTAAAGAGAAACAATAGATCAGTCACTAAACTTACGGGATTACAACCATTGAAAACAACCCTTTCAAATACTTCAATAAAGTTGAATAAATCATCTGGATCATTGAAAGGGATGAATGGAACTACTGGTCATTTAAGATTAAAGACAAGTGGCAAGAAGGGTAAAGCTATCTTACGATTAAATGAAGATGAGAATGAAGATTATGAGGATATGGAAAATGACGATGAGCCTAGCTCTAACATGGACCTGATTCATGGTGTATTACAACAACACGAACAAGATAATGATGATTATTTCAATAATACTCACAACAACCCAGACCAGAGTAAGATACCCTATGGTGAATTGGACAGAACTCACAGCGAACCAGTTATCTCAGAAACTGCCCATGCACAAGAAGGTATGAATGACCAAGTACAGAATCCAGCCGAGCAGTTCAGACAAGATAGGGAAAGACTTGAAAGAGAAAGAGCAGGCCAAGAAAGGTTCCAAAGGGATACCATGGAACAAGAAAACAACGTGCCACCAATAGAAAGATTTCAAGACAAAGAAACAGAAAATCCTCCTCAGCAAACCAAGAACGAAGATAAAGAAAATAAAGAGAATGAAAACGGTAAATCTTCTAGTCCCGAAAGGTTCCAGGAATCAGGAAAGCAAAAGGGTGACAACCAAGAGTATTCAGCACCAGAAAAGGCAGAAAAATCTTCTGAATTTAATGAGCTGTCTAGTTCCCAAGAAAAGGACCACTATGGAAAGTCCAAGCATCCTGTATCTACCCTTAGTTCTACTGACGATTTCAATAACTTGTATGGTGGTTCCATGTTACTTTCTCAATCCACAGGATTAACTAAAAAGATTGAGAACAAACATGAGCATCAATTATTGCATCAAAAATTAAATTCAGATGCTTATCATGGCCACAATATGGGTAGTAATATCTCTATACCCAGAAACCAGTCATCATTTGCTGAAGGTAACACTTTTGAGCCAAACAGTGGAATTTCATTCAAAGCAAACCCCATTGAAAATCAAAACCTTGCTGAACCTGTTATCACCAACAGAAACGTAATTCAAAATAACTCTTACCAACCAAATCAAACTATTTTCAATAATTTGCAAAGAACAAACAGTCAATATTTGTCTTCCAAGAAACAGCAAAAACAACAAGGTCAATCAAATCATACTCATACTCATAATCAAAACCAAAATAATAACCACCTTAATCATCACCAGAATCAAAAGAAAGAAGAAGATCATAGTATTCAAAACGGAGTCAATAATTTCTCTGATTTCTTAAAAAGTAGCAAAGGAAATGATCATCAAAACCACAGCATGGAAACCAGAGCTCAACAGAGATTATGGTTACAAAGAGAAAACTCATTATTGGACATTGCCAATTTGGATACCAATAATTTGGGTAATTTCTCCAATCTTTCATTGAACAACTTGATGTTTGCCAATAATTATAACAATAGTTTGGTTAATGCAAGTCCTATAAATTTGAGAGATCAACAGCTGCGTCAACAGCACCAACTGCAACAGCCTATTTTCCCATTGACTCCTGGTGTTGCTAATCACCCTGGAGGAATGATGGCTAACGGTGAAGGAAGAGGAATGACTGAAGTACAACAGAGCCCTATCCAGGCTACACCAGTGACACCAGGTATCGATAACTCTAGTAGTATGACCAATATCAATGGTTTATTGATGTTGGCACAAAATGGACACCAAAACTCGATTCAATCCAGAACAGAATTCGAAAGATTGAACCGTGAATATTTGAATGTCAGAAGACATTTGAACCCAGTTGGTGAAAGTTTAAACAGAGTGGAAAAGTATACACATGGTGGAGGAGAAATTGTGGTAGCCAAGAACAACAAGAAGAATCGTACTGGAAGTAACAGTACTCAAGATTCATTAATTTCTAGTTCCAATGGAACTTTCAGAGAAATCTGCACCATTTATCTGGAAAAAGAACAAGAGCTTAACACCACATTAAACAGATTATGGCAAGATGCAGTGATTTCATCACTGTCTTCAGCATCTCCAACAAACACTCCTTCTAGGAATAATCCACCATCACATACACCTGGGTTAATTAACCAAGCTTTACTGATGCAAAGACCGGGAAACCCTAGACTCTCTTCATTCAATCAGAATCAACAGAGAGGCCAGGCTCCAACCACAAGGGCAGTGAAGTTGGCTGAACAGAGAACAAATAATGAACAAATGAACAAAAGAACACAATAAGAGATTGGATCTGTGTGCATTCGAGGCCTTACAATTCACAACTAACCGACTTCGTTGATTGATTTACATAAAAGTTACAGTAGATAGCATAGCTCTTTTATCCTTCTATATACAGGTTAAGGAAGACCAAAAAGGTCGTCTTATTATATGAGCGGAGATGTAGTTTATTGATAGTTGATTGGTAAAAGTCACTATCATTATGTGAAATTTGAGTTTTTCACATTTTTCATCCTTTTTGGATTATTTCATTCACTTATTCATAGACAAAATGGTTTTCTGAGATACCAGGAGCAGCAAAAATGGAATAATGGAAGTTCATTGGATGATATTTCACTGACTGGGCCAGTTTCACATAAATATAGGAAATCACCAACAAATAGGAGTGACATCTAGCGCCACTTTATGGTTATTATATGATGATTCTTTTCATAATGTATCTTTCTTCAAACCAAACCACTGATACCGTTCCTTTTGGCAGTTTAAGGTATCTAACCTTGTCTTTGCTTGTGCTTACCGTTAGACTTACAGTAGACAAAGACTCTTCCCTTTCTTCTGACCATGTAACAGTCCTTACAGAACTTCTTGACGGAGGTTCTGACCTTGAAACCTCTGATAGGCATGGTTAATGCTGGGAGTATAGGAGCGAAAAGTCTTGGAGCGAAAGCAGCTCTGGTGAGAACAGGTGTCACCTGTCTCTTAATTATAGATGTGAGTCCGAACATGGGTAAGGTTTGTGGAGAGTGTAGAGAAAGTAGTTTATAGTGGTGATCTCATGAGCAGAGATTTCAGGGCGTGCGTGGACCATAATTGGATGGTTAGAGGGTAGAGAGGATCAGGAGGAGACACAGAGAAGCAATTGGGGATAATAAAAGGGAGTGTGCATGATAACCAGAATATTGGTACTTCTGGGGTGCTTATAGAAGCTTGGATCATTCTAATTGACAAACTTTTCACAATTATATTGGATTTTGCACTTTAAATATACCAATAATTGGGTATAAAAGATATAAAAAAATTCATAATTTCCAACCAAAAAAGAATAGAGAATAATAATTTTACTTTAAAACTATATTTATCTAGCTTTTACTTTTTGTACATGTTGATTCCCCCTAATTGATACATTTTTCATTAGGTTGTACGAGTGTTGATGTGAAAAATGGGATTGGCTCACGTGATGTTTTTTGTGCTCGACAACCAATCCAATTAAACACGTAAAACCAAACACGTTTAATCATCCACAATCAAGATGTCAACGCAGTCCTACAAGAACAGGGACGCGTACACCAGCTCCGCCGGGCTTCCCGACAAGATGGCTGTCTTTCAGGAGTGTTTGCAACAATTCAACTCTTCTCCTATTGACCCTAAAAAGTGTAGGGCACTTTTGGCCAAATTGTTGAGATTGATCTACTCCGGTGAACTGTTCCCACCACAAGAATCCACCACTTTGTTCTTTTCTATATCCAAGTTATTTCAAGACAAGAACCATTCTTTAAGACAATTGGTTTATTTGACTATTAAAGAATTATCAGCTACTTCTGATGATATTTTGATGGTAACTTCTTCAATTATGAAGGATATTCAAGGTGGAGAATCAGTTTATAAACCAAATGCTATTAGAACTTTATCTAAGGTTTTAGATCCAACCACTGTCAATGCTGCCGAAAGATTATTTAAGAATGCTATTGTTGATAAGAATCCGATTGTTTCTTCCGCTGCATTGACTTCTTCTTACAATTTACTTCCAATTGCCAAGGATGTGGTCAAGAGATTTACCAATGAAACTTTAGAAACTTTGCAATCATACAAACAATTTCCTTCCAATCAATTTGAATTACATGAATATTATGGTAACTCTACATCCAACTTACCTGCAACTTCTTTCATGTATCAATACCATGCTTTAGGTTTATTATACCATTTAAGAAGCCACGATAAAATGGCTATGGTCAAATTGATCACCTCTTTATCTGAAGGTTCAGCCTTAAAGAACTCCTTATCTATCATTCAATTGATTAGATACATTAACAAGATCTTAATCGATGATGAATCTTTGGTTCAACATTTGTACCCGATCTTGGCTGGTTTCTTGAAACATAAGTCTGATATGGTTGAATTAGAAGCTTGTAAGACTTTAATCAACTTACAACATTTAATCAAGGATGATCAATTCATGAACATCATTACTACCTTGCAAAAATTATTGGGAGTTCCAAGAACTGCCACCAGATTTGCTGCTATTAGATTAATCAACAAGATTTCTTTCAAGCACCCTGAAAAGATTATGATTGTCAACATTGAATTGGAAGGATTAATCAACGATCCAAATAGAGCCATTTCTACTTTGGCCATCACCACCTTATTAAAGACTATGGGTGCTGGAACCGTCGATACTGGATCTACTGGTGGTGAAAGTGTTGATAGATTAATCACAAAGATGACCTCCCTTATGGATGAAATCACTGAAGACTTCAAGATTGTTATTATTGAAGCTATTGAAAACTTGGCCTTGAAATTCCCAAGTAAGCACAAAAAATTGGTTGCTTTCTTAACTGATTTGTTGAGAGATGATGGATCATTATTGTTGAAAACTAGTATTGTTGATGCATTATTTGATTTAATCAAATTCTTACCAGATAATGGTGCTAAGCAATTAATCTTGATGAACTTATGTGAATTCATTGAAGATTGTGAATTCACTGAATTATCTGTTCGTATTTTACATTTACTTGGTGACGAAGGTCCACTTACTTCTAACCCATCATACTATATCAGACACATCTACAACAGATTGGTCTTGGAAAACTCTATTGTTAGATCATCTGCAATCATTGCTTTGGCCAAGTTCGCTACTGTTTGTGGTGGTGATGTTGCATCTAATATCAAGATTTTATTAGGAAGATGTTTGAACGATGTTGATGATGAAGTTAGAGACAGAGCTGCTTTGTCTTTGAAGTTCATTGCTAGTAAGCAAAAGAAATTAATTGTTTCTGATTCCAAATATGATTTGGCTGTTTTAGAAAGTAAATTAACTCATTACTTGAACGATGAAACCAACTTTGCTACTAAGTTCGATATTTCTGAAGTTCCAATCATTACTAATGAAGAAATGAAATCATTAGAATACAACAAGAAGGTCAACAAGCTCGATGAAACTGGTGATGATTCTACTGAAAATGTCAGTAAGGATGAATCCGCTAAGGATACCGAAAAGTCTAATGGTGATGTTGCCAATGACTTATTGAAACAACAAGAATACGCTCAAGAATTGGCTGCTTACCCAGAATTCGAAGCTTACGGAAAATTATCCAAGTCTACTATTACTCCAATCTACTTAACTGATAAAGAAAATGAATTTGTGGTTACTGTTGTTAAGCACTTCTTTATTGAATCTCAAAAATTGGTTTTACAATATAACATTACCAACACTTTACCACGTTCTGTTTTACAAGATATTTCTGTGATAGCACAACCAGATAATGAATTATACACTGAAGATTTCATTATTCCATTTGCAGAATTAAAACCAGATCAAACCGGAACTGTTTACGTTTCTTTCTCTGCTCCAAGCATTGAAGATGAAGAACTTCTTGCTGCTTTCGGTAACACTGTTGCATACACCAATAAAGATATTATTGACGATGAAGGTAATGTCGATGATAGAGATGAAGGTTATACTGATGAATATCAAGTCGATGATTTGGAAGTTGTTGCTGGTGATTTCGTTACTCCATTATATAACTCCAACTTTACTGCTATATATGATGCTTTACCATCCGCTGAAAGTTCAGTTGCTCATATTGCAGGTGTTGATACCTTAGAAAATGCAGTCAACAAGTTGAAGACTACCTTGAACTTGCTTCCATTAGACGGTTCAGATTACGTTCCAAGTGATTCTACTTCTCATGTCTTGAAATTATTAGGTAAAGATGTTTGGGGTGGTAAAGTCGGTGTCTTGATTAGATTAGCCGTCTCCAACGGAAAGATAGTGGCTAAGATCGAAGCCAAGTCCGAAACAGAAACTTTTAGCTCTATTATTACCAGCGGGGCTTATTAGATAAACAATTTTAAAGTTATACTTAACATTGTAAAAGCTGGGCTGTGAAGTATAGGATCTGTAAAAGAATAAATGAATCAAACAAAAGTTAAGAATAATAAATTAATTACCTATGTAAAAATTAATTAAATCAATTTTTAATGTCAATTGGTTTGGTAAGAGTTGTGTAAGAAACTTTTCAGTATCAATTGATTCCTTTCAACAGGTGATTTGGTCCTGGAGAGGTTTTTGGTCGAGTATACTACTAGTTTACAATAGAGTGAAGGGTTTATTATTAGATTTATGGCTGGATTATCGGAGAAACAGCCACACTATAACATAATTTGGAGATATACGGCGATAGCAAATCCCGTTATTAGATTAAAATGTGGTGTCCATAGTCTCGTGCTGAAATGGTGGGTTAGCTATTGTATTATACTACGGGGATTGATCACGTGAAGTTAGCTATTCCTTGCGTCTTCCAGTTGACGCATTTTCTCTCATCACTAAAAAGGTTAATTTATGACAGATCTGTGCCTTACATTCAAGTCATTGGAATGTAGCAAGGGAAGTTTAAGCCAATACTTGGCCGATTTCTTGACCATTTTAATAGATATTTCGATAGTACCTGGGCCCCTTAGCTATCACTAACTTTGTCACGATCGTTATCTCCAAAAACTACGAAATTAGATACGGACAATTCTTGAGAGCTCGTAACACGGAGTTACTGTGACATATATGCGCCAAGTTGCTTGCGCCGTTTGTGATATGTGGGTTGAGCCACTGTTTCATAAGAAGTATTAGTGTAATACATATAAAGGTAAAGCACGAGCTTCCGTGGATCTTTTCACTAAACACCCTATTTAACCTAGATCATCTCGTTGTCGTCTTCTTCTTCTTCTTCTTCTTCTTCTTCTTTTTTTCCCTCTTCTAGTTCCTAAAACCATATTTCTAGAAATTTCATGGTGTCCTTCACAGATAGAGGGTTTGAAAAACCCCTTGGTGATACTGATAAGAACGAAATCAATAGTGAAGTGGAGAAAGTAAGTGATGTTGGAAGTACCAACAATTCCCATACTGTGATCGAAATCGAACCTACCAATTTGGATTTTATTCCTGGGGATCCCACATTTATGACCAATTCTCCCTACCCGGAAGTTCGTGCTGCCGTATCTACCAATATTGACCCAAATGTCCACCTTAACCATTGGAGATCTTGGTTCTTAATTACTATCTTCGTCATAGTGTTCGCAGGTGTCAACCAATTTTTTTCCTTAAGATATCCTACTATTACTATTTCTTATGTGGTTGCCCAAATCATTTCCTTTCCTATAGGTAAAGCTCTTGCCAAATTACCTGATATAAGGTTTAAATATGCTCCATTTTTCAATTTGAACCCTGGACCTTTTGGTATCCAAGAACACGCTCTTTTGACCATTATTGTGTCCTTGACAGCATCTACCGCCTATGCCATGAACATCCTTATAGCAACCACCAATTTCTATAACTTGGATGTTTCTGTGGGGTACCAAATCATGCTTGTGCTCACTTCGCAAATGTTAGGATACTCAGCAGCCCAATTGTCCCAAAGATGGGTGGTTTACCCTGCGGCTGCAATTTGGCCTTCATCTTTAATTACTGCTACTATCTTCACCACATTGGCCAAATCTGATATAGTAGAAGCCGTGCATGTGGCCAAACTCTCATGGTCACGTTTCAAGATGTTTTATGTTGTTACAATTGGTTCATTCCTCTGGTTCTGGGTTCCAGACTTCCTTTTCAAAGGCCTCTCATACTTCAATTGGATCTGTTGGATTGCTCCTAACAATACCGTGGTCAACCAAATCTTCGGTACCAACTCTGGTCTTGCGGTGGGTATTCCAATTACTTTCGATTGGACCCAAATCACCCAAGCTTTGAGTGTGTCTCCATTGGCTACTCCTTTCCATGTGGCTGCGAATACTTATGGTTCCGTTTTCATTTTTTTCTGGATCGTCTTACCTATTTTGTACTATACCAACACCTGGTACGCCAAGTACATGCCTATGATCAGTTCCACCTCGTTTGATAACACACAGAAGCCATACAATGTGAGTAAAATCTTGAACAAGCACAAGAAAATCGATAAGGCCGCTTACAAGGCATATTCACCTGTTTTCCTCTCATATGCATACTTATTATCGTACGCATTAAATTTCGCAGCCGTTACTTCTCTTATCACCCACTCCATCTTATATAACGGTAAGACCATCTGGGGTCTTTTTAAGAATGCGTCTCATACTGGTGATGATATCCACAGAAGATTAATGAAGAAGCATTTCAAAGATGTGCCAGTGTTGTGGTCAGTTGGACTTTTCTTGGTAGCCATTGCTCTTGGATTCGGTGCAATTTGTGGATTCCCGGAATATAGTGGAACCCCATGGTACGGTCTTGTTTTGGCCATTGGTATTTCTTTGTCTACTTTCCTTTTTGAAGCCATTCTTCAATCTACTACTAATCAACACGTTGGTCTTAATATTATCACCGAATTGATTGCTGGTTATGCTTTCAAGGGAAATCCATTGGCCAATATGATTATTAAATTAATTGGTTTTATTCCAAATCGACAGGGTTTGAGTTTTGCTATGGATTTGAAATTAGGCCAATATATGAAGATTCCACCAAGAACTTTATTTATGTTTCAAATTTATGGTACTATTTTGGCTTCCTTAGTCAATGTTGGTGTTCAACAATGGATGAGATTTAACATTAAGAATGTTTGTGTGGCTGGTACTGAATTTGCTTGTGCTAACGGTAAGGTTATTTATACCGCTTCCATCACATTCTCTTTGGTTGAAGAATTATTCTCTCCAGGCAAAATCTACAATCCATTATTATACTTTTTCCTTATAGGTTTGGTATTCCCAGTCTTTACCTATATTTTATACAGAAAGTATCCAAAGAGATGGTTTGGTAGAATTAATTCTCCAGTGTTCTTCACTGGTCCAGGTAACATTCCTCCATCTACTTTATACAACTACTCATTATACTTCGTGACTTGTTTCACCTTCAACTATTACTTAAAGAGATATTATACTGCCTTCCATACCCGTTACAATAATGTTATTTCTGCTGGGTTCGATGCAGGCGTGGCTATTGCTGCTGTTATAATTTTCTTATGTGTTACTTATCCAGGTGGTAAGATTGACTGGTGGGGAAACACAGTTTACAAGAACACCAAAGATTTTGCATCCGCTCCATTTTATACCTTGAAGGAAGGTGAAACATTTGGACCTTCTAAATGGTAATATTAAATATTTTATATGATATAATACACCAACGAATAACGACCGAAATCAATAAATAATAAATGTTACAATTAATAACATGAGAAATTGAACTTGTAGCCTCGTCTTTACTAGTCAAATTTTGAATCTACCACATTTGTAAATTACTGGGAAATACAAAAATTCTATAATTTCCGGTATCTCGTAAATGGTTCATAATCCTTAACCACAATTTGACTTTGTGTATCATAAAGGTTATTAACCCCGAACAGAAAATGGATTTAAAAAAGAACAGACTGTCATCACATGGAAGTGATGAGTTCAAGGGATGAAGTAACGACTGACCTCATATGTGTGAGTTGTTTCATTGGCCCCTCAATAAAACTATTAAATTGAATTTTTTTGCACTACTATTGTGTTCTCTATGTGATTAATTAAATATTTGACCCCTAAAGATTAGGAGACATTTATGGTGGAATTAATATAGTTGGCTAAAACCACCATAGTTCTACTCTAGTTTTTATTATAAATGTTTATTCGTATAAGTTACCAACAATCTATCATCTATGTGATATCACTATATTACAGGTTGGATCTAGAGTTTTGATCCCAGGGAACTTAGTGAGCCTTATGAAATGCTTAATGGTTGGGTTAGCAGAAAATTGCCAAACCAGCGGACCCTTATGTTCCGCAAATATAAACAAAAAGTATGATTATGCAGACCACCCACCATAGTAAAATACAACCCGCTCACCTCGTTGTTAGTACCTTTTATGGGTAGATAAGTAAGATAAAAGTGTAGTTATGGCAGACCAAAATTAGTTATTTCTGTAGTTTCAAAATTTAGGCCCAAACCAAGGATTTTTGAATTTCATTCGAATTTCTAGGCTATTTCCCTTCTTTTGGAGTCTTTTATCTCTTTATAATATATTTCTGGTTTATCCATAGAAAGTTAATTATGCCTTCAGGACGAACCCCTTGTTATGTTTTCTCATCTGTTTATACAATAAACCACCAGAAACATAAACACCTACTGCTGCTAATAAAATCAATAAGAAAATCCAAATAACAGCCAAGTTATCCTTCTTTCCGGCAGTAGGACAAGCATAATGAGATCTCACTTCAAAAATGTAATTACAATCATTAAATGAACCAATATAAGAAATGGCAGCTTTGGCCATCAATTCTCTATCACAAGTAAATTTAAGAATGGTAGATCTTCTTAATCTTTCACCAGTCAATGAATTAACGGAATTATCACAATAAGACCCATTTTCATAAGTCAAAGTCAATTTTTTACCCACAAATTTAGGGGTGGTGGAGAATTCACCCATTGAAACGTATTGATTAGTTTTTGAATCGACATAAAAAGCTCCA
Source organism: Suhomyces taliae (assembly GCA_030572155.1). Classification (NCBI taxonomy): domain Eukaryota; kingdom Fungi; phylum Ascomycota; class Pichiomycetes; order Serinales; family Debaryomycetaceae; genus Suhomyces; species Suhomyces taliae. The sequence goes on along the minus strand of JAJLZJ010000001.1, from coordinate 308,088 downwards.
ATATTGGTACCATTGACATTATCTTGAATTTCTTTATCATGCTGTTTCTTGAAAGGATTACTACAGATGGCAATGGTATAATTGTGACCACTTTCGTAACCTTTTGCTACCCAAGATAATGGCTTTTCTTCTGGCTCAGAAGTTAATCCACGTAAATCAATGAATCCATGGTTAAGAGGATTCACCACAGTACAAGCATCAATGATAGGTTTTTCCTTTTCCTTTTCCTTTTCCTTTTCCTTTTCTTTTTCCTTCACTTCCTTTGGTTGTTCATTTTGCTGAGAAGGTTGTTGATCCGGTTGTTGTTGCGGTTGATCTGGTTGTGGTTGTGATTGTTGTTCATTTGTAGCTGGTGGTTGATTTTGCTGATTCTGCTGATTTTGCTGATTTGGTTGAATGGAATCAGGAGATGAGTCGGGAATAATGTGAGTAATTGAATCGAAAATTTGAGTACTTGTTTTCAATATTGATACGTTTGGCTCATGGGTCTTCGCCACAAGTAACACTATGATGAAAGATATCACTACTAGCGGGATCACCACCCTTTGGTATAACCTTGGCATTATAGTGAAGATTTATTGATAGGTTTTTAAAAAGAAAGTATAAATGAGATAGTTAATAGATATTTCCGGTATATAGCCCCCTGTCGCGGAAAGACGAAATTTTACCCTAATAAAACTTATTAGGTGCAGTAATTACCTTTACTCACTTAATCCTTTAGTTCTTAGTGTTAGTACTCGCACAATCTGTAACGTTTAAAGCTTAACGAGGTCAAACCTTTACAGTTATTTTTTTTGCTTTCTTTTGCCCAGAAATACAGGTTATATTCTCATAATTATACTTATTCTATTAGTCTCATTATATATATCCATCATTATAAAAACAGGAGTGAACAACAACACCCACCCATCAATACAACAAGCACACCACAGATAAAGGAGCTTCATATACACCGAAACGATGGACGCATGGACAACAGGAACCGGAACGGGGTTGTTGTCATTAACCGGAGGAAGTCTACCGGGAATCATCAACTACTCCGATCCACTTTTATCACAAGTGATCGCATCCAAGAAAACATTACAAGTAGCATTAGAAGCCGTTAGTCAATCAATCGAACCAGGCAATGATGAAAAAAGAGTGTTTTTGGAGTTTTTAATGGCATCTGCTGATGGCGATTTGGTAACGTTGGAGAGTTTGATTAGAAAGAATCCTGATTTTGTTAACCAATTGTATCCTACTAAAGACCATGGAGTTAGCGCCTTGATATATGCCATTTGTTTTGATAACATAGCAATAGTGGAAAACCTACTTAGCAATTACCAGGCTGACCCTGATTTATCCGATACTTTGGTCAATTATACTCCATTGATGTGGGCAGTATACTTTGGTCAATTGGAAACTGTCAAGGTATTGCTCAATCATCAAGCTGATCCAGAATTGAGTCCTAAAGATGACGGCAAGAATGCCATCAGTTTGGTCAATCCTGAACATCATGAAATGTACGAATACTTCAAATCTCATAATTTGTTTGGTAAATCAGGTGTCACTGATGACGATACTTTCTTTAAGAATACTACCTTCGAAAACGACGACACCGTGGATGATCTCGCCACCAAAATCAAATTACAGAGTATCACCGGTAATGGTATGATTGAAGAACAACAAGACGAAGACTCATTTGCATATGAAGAGGACGATGAACTTTTATTAGTTCAAGACCCGGATATCCGTACCTTACCAGATTTCGAATATGATAAACTCTTACCAGAACAATTCATTCAATTCACTGATTCTGACATTCCTTCCTTATTGGACTACATATTCAAACTCAGAACAACCAAACTTCATTATCAACACGATACCAAGATTCCAGCTGCTGTCGTGTTCCAATTATTAAGATACGCTCATTTAAAAGTTAAAAGTGAAGAATTAACTACTTTCCTTTTCGATAGTTTCACCACAAGAATGAGAGTCGTCACAAATACTCAATCAGGTGTGTTCAACATGGCCACTCAAGATAATCATACTGGTACTGGAGACATTGTTTTATCCAGTTACTGGCTCTCAGTGATTCAATTCCTTCATTATTACTTAAGTAAAAGTGATACTTATAATTCATATCCAAGATTCTTACAAGAACTCATTAATTTAGTTCAATCATTGGTAGCTACCCTATCATTATCCATTAACTCTAGATTAAGTTTGTTGGTGGATGAATGTCTTCTTGATTTTACCAGTTTGGTTGATGTGTCCAATGTTTTATATGCCAAGGATTGGAACTTCTTCAAGAATAAGAAGAAACATCCAAATACTTATGAAGATATTTTTAATATGTTATATCCACCAACTCAAAACGAATTAATGAAACCTTCTCCAATCAGATATATCCAAGTTTTAGGAGCTTTGGATTATGTTTTAAAAATCCACAAAGTTGATAGTCTTATCAGATCTCAAACATTTTCTCAAGTTTTCTACTACATGAATGCCATTATATTTAATAAGATCATTGGTCAATCCAAGTACTGTGGTAGATCTAAAGCTATTCAAATCAGACTTAATATTTCTGCCATTGAAGATTGGCTTAGATCTCATAATTATAAACTTAATGCTCCAGATGGATTAGGTGGCTTGAACAATCTTGTTGGAGACTCAGAAGTTCAATTGCATAATATTCTTAGTGAAGAAGAGCTGGAAAAAGCAAACAAAGATCCAAATTTCTTAAGATTCTACTATAATTCTTTGTTCCATTTGGGTAAGAATCAATTACTGCCAACAATTGAATTGTTGCAATGGTTACAATGTATGTCAGTTCTTAATGATGAAGAAAGTCTTATCAACACTATCAATCAATTTGACACTTTAAATTACTATCAATTATTTAAGGTGATGAATAAGTTGTACCGTTATGAAGTTGATGAACCTAAATTACCTAAGAAATTAAACAACTTTGTTAAGTCATTGATGAACGAACAAGGAGAAAACCAAATTTCTAAGATGAATCAACATTATATGACTCAAACCACTTTCTTATCCAAGGAAATTTACATTTACTTGAACCCTAACTTTATTTTCCCAGTTGCCTTGCCTAATCTTCATGAAATGATCAGTAGATATGGTTCAGGTATTGGAGGAGTTAGAGTTTTACGTAACAAGAAATACCAACCTTCTTTACCTATAGCTATTGTTGATGATGTCGATGATATTCTCACTGAAAATAGAAATAACAGATTTGATGATTCATACTATGAACAAAAAGACAATAATGATGAAGACGGAGAAGGTGCTGATGAAGAAAAGAACGATCAAGAAGAAATCTCGATAATTAGTGACGAACCAGCAATTAAGGGAGACGAATTATTCAAAGAGGTTCAATTACCAAACTCCTTAGCTCATAAGCCATGGGGAGAAGACGATTTCGAATCCAATCCATGGTAATTTTAATGGAGATGGAGATGGACATCGGTGCTAATGGTAGGATATAGATTTATAGATAAATGCATCTACCAAAGAAACATTTTAAGATGAAAATAAGAGATAGAGAATGTAGTAAGTTTGAGATGTAATGCAATGCAGTGGTACGAGATGAGATGAGATGAGATGAGGTGAGATGAGATGTGGGTGACCACCCCGATCTTAGAGTGATACATAGTTGAGACATCTTAAAGTATGCTCAATGTAGATATTACTGTTACGTAAAGGGAAGTGGGCCAGATCCGTCAGTAACAATGCGGAATTGTAAACAGGCACCAAGTAACAATGTGCGACATGGAACGCGATTGTAACTAAGAGTGCTGGACTAGAGTTAACAACAAACAAGAGAGAGCAGCGAAAAACAATCAACAAATACGTGACAACGAACAAACACGAGTGTCTGATTGTTGAAGAATTACGAGGTACTAATTTAAGAGAACGAGAGTAATAGTGCTAGAGGTGGCGTGCTGGTGGACCAGTTAGTGTTGCAAATTGCCAATTATAGTGAGTAGCAATAGTGAGTAGCGAATATGTAGTACTTACAGATAAAGATGGGACATTGTAAGTAACAAAGGCCCAGAACAAACGGTGATATACTCGAACTTCGGAGTGTCGAGTTGCCATCAGAACTGGTAGTTGTGGGGGGGAGCTCAAGTGGTAACTGTCGATGATAACATCAATAAACACTTGGGTGACAACAGGGCCACGAGGGAACCAGGTTGACAAGGTTCACAACAACTTAGAAAAAAAGATTGCACCAATAATAAACGGATACAAGTAGTCGAACGATGGAGACATTCGATGGTTCCTTTTTCGGCCAAGAAATAGACATTTTCAGGTTTGATCCAGGCTCAAGCCAGGATCAGCAGAGCCTGTCCCCCGCCTATAGTTGCGTGAAGAAAAATATTCGCAGTCTAGTGGCAAACAACCTAAAGAGCTGTTATCGATAAAAAGGTACCCCTTTATCAACGTGTAGCCAAGAGCCGATTAGCATAGAAATAAGAACATAGTAGCAGGTCTAACAATATGACACAATTATTCTGGGTATTTCTCTACATAATAGACAGTTTTTTTTGTATAGCCAATGCCAATCACATCGGGACTCCAGGTCTTTTCTTTTTATGTAAAATTGATAACCCTGTGATAACCAACGCACCAAACGTTCGATCGGTTAAAGGCCAGAATATTTTCGGCTGGATGTAGAGAGGCAATATAGGGCGGGCACTTTAGGTACGGAAGTGGTTCTTTTCTAGAGCTAATTATCAGATGGTCCTACTGTCCAGTGGCAAAGAACCCCGTATTTTCGGGTTGCTACATCAATAGAATTTCATTAACAGGATACCTTTAAAAGAACGATGATATCATGCCGCTTAAGGAGAACAAACGGTCTGGGCTTATGACCCGAGGAATTAATATCTCTAGATCACATAAATCACATTCAGTATATGGGATACACTGGTTCCTTTTTTTTTTTCTTTCTCTTTATAATTTCATTACTATGGGGTAATTTCATTTCCAGTTACACTTCTACTGTAATTCCATCAAATGTCAGAATAGGTGCTTCTTCTAGCCATATTGGGCGTACCTGAAAAGAACATGTAAAAAATTTATGCGCGTATGTGTTACATTTGACAATCTGTCACTTTGGCGCACTCGCTTGTATAACTTCGTCTAAAGTTGAGATTTACTCGAGTTACTCTAATTTAATCGAACATAGTTAATCGTCATCAAATAGCTAAATAGGCGTTTGTACTGAAACAAATTATAGGTTGGATGTTCTCTTGGCAGAAACGATGTAATTTCTCGAGTGAAATGAATGAATCCAAATTTGATGTTTGTAGCCCATGAATCGGAACACTCACCACAAACGAACCAACCATAAAATCAAAAATCATAAGGTTGTACCAAGAACCGTTTACCAGGGCTTTTGACACCGTGTATAATGTCGCGGCAAAAAGATTAGGCACTTATGTCGTTGAATTTGCTGCTGGTTTTCTTCCCTGGTTCTTCGCGAACAATAGCTTCTCTATAGAACAATGTACCTTACAGGAGATGTATTTACCAAATAATATTGTTGGCATATGCGCGATTCATAATAGGGTCTTATAGCCACCAAGAACAAATTAAAAAAAAAAGCTGGAGTATCTTACACCTGAAATACCTAAAGCAGCAAGTTATTACCGAGGATTGCTTACGTAGGATAAAGAGATAGGCTGGTAGTATTGAAGATTATGGTTAACCTTTCGTATTATTATTATTATTATTATTACCGTTGTTGTTGTACTCTCTCTTTTTTTGTTTTTCTTTTATTATATGGTTTTCTATGTAGGCAGAATATGGTATGCATGGGTTTGTTTCACAATCGTGTTTGGGGCTTAGGGGTGTTATGATCCAAACCCCAGACTCATATAGTTAATTTTTTTTATGTTTTAGGTAATTATGAAATTATGAATAGTTAAATACCCGTCATATCCTAATGTTTGAATAGTACCTTTAGGGCACAAGTTTTCGGTCAAAAGCAGTTTATATATCTAAGTCACCAAAAGTCGTTCTTTTTAATTACTGCAAAACATCAAAAACATCATGCTTTTCACTCGTTTATTAACGGCTGCAGCTCTTGCATCCAATGTTTATGCCACTGATGGTTTCTATAAGATGGATTTTAATGTCATGAAAGGTGACGATTTATCCTCTGCTTTAAACAACTTCTTAGCTGAAATTGGTAAGAACCTTCCAGTTGGTGATATTTTATCTAGAGATGGTGATTCTGATTCTGATTCCGGCATTTCTGGTAATCAAGTTAGTATTTCTAACCAACAAACTTTCTACGTCGCCAATGTTTCTATTGGTACTCCACCAGTTTCTGTTGAAGTCTTAGTCGATAGCGGATCTTCTGATCTTTGGGTCATGAGTGCTAAAAACCCTCATTGTACTGCCAACGGTGGTGAAATCGACTGTGATCAATACGGTACTTTTAATGAATCCGCTTCTTCTTCTTGGACTCCAAACGGTCAAAACTTTTCTATTTCTTACTTAGATCAATCTTATGCTAAGGGTCTTTGGGGTACTGATACCATTTCTTTAAATGATCAATTAAAATTAGAAAATGCTACTTTCGCCGTTGCTGATAACTCTGATTCTAATGTTGGTGTTTTCGGTATTGCTTACCCAGCTCAAGAATCCGCTGAAGATCAATACGATAATGTTCCAATTGTTATGAAGAAACAAGGTTTAATCAAAAAGGTTGCTTACTCTTTATATTTGGGTTCTGCTTCTGCCAACTCTGGTACCATTTTATTCGGTGGTATTGATAACGCCAAATATGAAGGTGATTTAGCTACTTTCGATATTGTTGGTGGTGAAAAAGGTGAACCACACTCTTTACAAATCCCATTAAAATCTATTACTGTTAGTGTTACTAACCAAGGTGCTCCAGCTCCAAGTTCTACTGGTAACGTTCCACATGTTGCTGCTCCTTCGAAGGCTCAAAAGTTAGGTGACTTCCTTCGTGCTACTAACACCACTAACGGTAAGTTCCCATCTCTTGACCCATTTTCTTCTCCAAGTCCTTCTGCTTCTTCCGGCCCAATTGAATTCGGTAACCCAGTCATTGTTGACTCTGGTACTACTTTGAGTTTATTACCAAATGAAACTCTTTCTAAGATTATTGAACAAGTTACTACCGACGCTACTTACAACACCCACGCCGGTGGATACATTATTCCATGTGGCTTAAAGCAAGCCGATAACTTCCTTGAATATGATTTCGGTAAGAAGACCATTAAGGTTCCTTTCACCGAATTAGTTATGGATGCTGGTCACGATGGTAACGGTGCCCTGGTTTGTACCTTCGGAATTGTTCCTAATGATACCCCAATTCTAGGCGATAACTTCTTAAGATCTGCCTACACTGTCTTTAATTTGGATGATAAGACCATCTCTCTCGCTGAAATTAAGTATACCACCAGCGAAAACATTCAAGTCATTCAATAAGGAACTGGTTCCTATTAGATTACATAGATAAGCTAGAATAACTATGCCGAGTTCTAATGAATATACTTGATAATGAACTACATTATTACCTTTTACTAACATTTAATTATTATTGTAGTAAAGCAATTAAAATACTTAATTACTTCTTCATCACAGCAGCTTGGACAGGTATCGTTTACTAATACGCCAAGATATTCGATGAGGACGCCATTTAACTGTGTTTATAGTATTAGGTTTGGTTAGCGTGAAATGTCGCCTCAATTTTAACCCAAATTACTTAAAGTAGCGATCGATTTGGTTCCTATGATTTCTACCAGTAATTATTGTTCTATCCAGAGCCAGTGATATTAATTAAAATTATCTATAGGAAGTGTCCCAGTTATATAGGAAAAACATCTGATATGTAATTACTATCTCAACCTATAATTTTGATTACCAACTATAGTAGGTTTAAGCTATGATTAATCAAAATAATTTATTCTCAAAGTCGCTCTTTAGTTTATACAGCAAGAGACTACATTTTCTTGTTACCTCATATTAATTACAAATACACAATAATTCTTGCCAACATTAAGATGTGTGAAGTTTCTGGTACATGAAGTAAAATTTAGTCTAAACTTCCAGCCTAAGTTTCATGAAATTGGTTCATTAAAAACCAAATATCTTGATCTTGGGTCTGTGGAAATCGGTTGCAATTTTTGTTGGACTACCCCAAAATTAGTAGCAACAATTTGCAAACACTCGGTGAATTCCAGAGAAGAATTATAGATAATTGTTACACATTCTACAGTCATAAATCAACTACTACAGATGTTTTATACTAGGTTGCCATCAGTTTAGTTCAGTTGATTAGTGCTCATATCAGAAGCTCAAATGTTCCGAAATATCCTAAACCTTTTCAACAAGTAAAATTATCCCGGAGTGTAATTAATTGAATGATATTTATAAAGCTAATTAGGAAATTACAGCTGCAACTGGAACACAGGTATAGCCAATTTGTTGAGAGAAATAAGTATCCGCTTTCAGATGATGTCACTATTTAGACACATTTTATGTCAACTATCGTTAAGCCAAATGGATAATCCAGGGAAATTACTATATATCTATATCTTTCCGTAAAAATCTTTTGGCTCTAGTAATTTTAATGGCAAAAAATGATTCTTCTATTTCCAATATATATTCTTCTAGTGAGCTCTGTTGTTCAACCTAATAGGAGTTTCAAAATTAAATATACCCAAAACTGGGGCTGTTTTAAAATTGACTATCTGGCCCAAGATATTTCCATCTCAATGGAATTGCAAGGCGAAAAATCACTCTTGCAGGTATTAGTTTATACGTTCGATGACTACGTTAAATATACTGGAAAAGATGCTTTTCCGGGCTCCAGATTTTACTCATATGGTGATCCATTTGCCAGAGACTATCCAAGCGAATTTTCTAGTCATATTGTATCTGAAAACAATCGCAAAATTACTTATCCAGTAGGTCAAGAAGGTATTTATTGTACTGAAGTACCATTATGTAGTAAATCAGTTGGTTTTAAGTTTCCAGATTCAGATAGTCTATATGTCACTATTCAAAATGAAAGTATACTTTCACATTTGAATAAGGAGGTTCTTGAGGCAATAGTACAAATGATTATTTTTGGTCCTATTACTTATTTCGTGTTCTCACACATACCAAGGCTGCAACTAACTGACATTTCATACGAAAGACCAATTATTGTGAAAATAATTTTAATTGGTTTAGCAAACCCTATTATTTTGCTACTAATAAAATGTGTTCTAGGTTTGACTATACTTTATGGTATAGTTCCCTTTAAATATAATACTGGTACTTTTTCTCTTACACCAACAACATAGACAAGATGATGAAAAATTTTGTATGATATTCAATTTTGATGGTATTGGAATAATATACAATTATTTTACCTTTAATTCTCGTCTTAGTCCATCTAAAATCACTTACGATATAGTGCTATTGATTTTTAGATACGGTTATCTCGGAGTGTTGGTAGATATGACAAAAGAACAGTACAAGTTTTGGATTTGGTGACGACAAATATTCGAAACGAATAGTAATGTACCCAGATATCAATGGTGAAACCCCTATTGGCGAATATTTCAGTTCAGTTATTGTGGACAGATTTTACCTTTCTTTGAAACAGTTCTCACTGTATTCATTGTCTTTTCAATCATTAGAGGGCTCTCTAAAAATATGAGAAACTAAGAATATATTCTTTTCGAAAGAAAGAACTAGAAATCTTAAACCTACTTTGTACAAACCGTTTATTTGGACTATTGTACTTTTAATCTTCAATATGGTTTTCGCTTTTTTCCTTACAGTTTATATTATGATCAAAGTATCCAGAAAAGATCCACTTAATAATATAGAGTCTATTTTCGAAATATGGCTAGATATCTTCTCACAGTATGGAACTCTAGTCACACTTATCACATATTATGATAAGTTAATTCTATGGCTTATCTGGGGATACAATGATCTTGGATTAAAGGACTCTGATTCATACAGAAAGCCAGTTGAGGAGAATAATCGAAGTAAATTTGAACTGAAGAATAAAAGTGATTGATAAAATATAACTCATATGCCTTGATTTCTTAGTAGATAACAGTATTAATAGAACTACAAGCTCGTTTTAAAATACTCCTCGAATATCGCTTTGTAAACTGCCTTTCCGTTCAATATTCTTGTAAAAGTAACCTAAGATACATTCTTCTTTATATACTCTCTTTTTTGCGGCAATCAGCGGTCATACGATGTTCCTTTACTTGTCAATAATATGTATCTTAGACCTTAACTAGATGCTCATAGTTTGTCAAGTTGAAAATTCTCTTTATGTTTTTTTGATAGTCTACATTTTGTTCACATTCTAGGTGTATTAGTATATACAAGAGCTGTTCTGACGACTCGGTTGTCAGGAAACAGCGGATTTTGTCTTATGTAATGCTATAGTCAGTGGTGAAAAGTACCAGGAGATGATAGGTCAATTAAGTAGTGTGACTGTCACCGTAGTGGATCACCATATAAAACTGTTTGGTGCCACTTTAATCTAGAGTTAGATTCTATTTTGATTTTTCTTCTGGTGAGGTTGTCAAAATGCTGGGAATATGGACCCGAACCTCTCATTGGTAATTATTTCCGCCATAGTTGAAATCTTGGTAATTATTTGGTGTTAATTTTGATTTTGATGGTTTGAAGGAAATCACTTAACGTTGGCCAAGAAATTGTTCAGCTTGATCTTTTCAGCATTGGCCTTACCCAACTGCTTTCTTCTCCACTTCATGATATCGGTTTGCTTCAACTGTTCGTCACACTTCTTCTTATCAAGCATATCCCATAACCATTCTGGGTATTCAGAGTCTTCCAATGCGACTGGTTCATCACCATTCTTCTTGATCTTCAAGTTAAGTTTGGTTCCAGCAGGACAGGAAGATTTGGCAGCTTGAGTTCTGGAAACCAGAACACTGAAGGATCTAGAACTTCTCACTATTTGCAGTATTCTAAACATAGTGTGTATTTGTGTTTGTTATATATGTTATAGGTAATATGGGACTTCTGATAAATTTTGAGGTTGAATTTTGGTTGTAAAAGAATGTCTCGCGACATGCGACTTTTTAAAAATTTTTCGACATACACTAAGTTTTTCACTTTAAGGGCTGCGCAAACCATTGAGAAGAAAGTTTGATTTTGAATTATTTCTCATATCAATTATTCAATTATATTAGTAGAAAATGCCACCAAAAAAGAAGGGAGTCGTTGAAAAGCCAATTTTATTAGGTAGACCAGGTAACAACTTGAAGTCTGGTATTGTTGGTTTAGCCAATGTTGGTAAATCCACCTTTTTCCAAGCCATTACCAAGTCTCCATTAGGTAACCCAGCCAATTATCCATTCGCTACCATTGAACCAGAAGAAGCCAGAGTTATTGTTCCATCTGCTAGATTCGATAAATTGGTTGACATGTACAAGCCAAAGAGTGAAGTTCCAGCTTTTATGACTATTTATGATATTGCTGGTTTAACTAAAGGTGCTCACGCTGGTGAAGGTTTAGGTAACAATTTCTTAGCTAACATTCGTGCTGTTGATGCTATTTTCCAAGTTGTTCGTGCTTTCGATGATTCTGAAATTATTCACATCAATGATGAAGTTAACCCATACGCTGATTTGGAAATTATTCATGATGAATTAAGATTGAAAGATATTGAATTTGCTACCAAGCATTTAGAAGGTATTGAAAAAATTACCAAGAGAGGTGGTCAATCTTTAGAAGTTAAGCAAAAGAAGGAAGAAGCTGAATTAGTTAAGAGAATCATTCAATCTTTAGAAGATGGTGTCAGAGTTGCTAACCAAAAATGGACTAGTAAGGAAGTCGAAATCATTAACTCTATGTTCTTATTAACTGCCAAGCCATGTATTTACTTGATTAACTTGTCTGAAAAGGATTACATCAGAAAGAAGAACAAGCACTTGTTAAAGATTAAGGAATGGGTTGATAAATTCTCTCCAGGTGATATGATTGTTCCAATTTCTGTTTCTTTAGAAGAAAAATTAGTTGGTATGGGTTCTGATGAAGAAAGAGATGCTTACTTGAAGGAAATAGGTGCTGTCTCTGCTTTACCAAAGCTTATTGTTGCCATGAGACAAAAGTTAGATTTGATTTCTTTCTTCACTTGTGGTCCTGATGAAGTTAGAGAATGGACTATTAGAAGATTCTACACTGCTCCTCAAGCTGCTGGTACCATTCACACTGATTTGGAAAAGACTTTCATTTTAGCACAAGTTACCAAGTACGATGATTTGATTGAACTTGGTGATGAAGCCAGTGTTAAGGCTGCCGGTAAGTTGATGTCTAAGGGTAAGGATTACGTTGTTGAAGACGGTGATATTCTTTACGTCAAGGCCGCTGATGGTAAGGCTCGTTAAGCAACAATCTAACTAGGTGAGTTGGTAATGAAGAACCAACAAGGCTGACCATCCAATGAACATATTTGATGTGATTTGGTTAACAATGGAAGTATATAGTACATCCAATGAATGAACATATTCAAAAAAAATAAGGGTATTATGGAAAATCCAATGTAGATAAATAGTGACAAATATTATATGGTAGATGTAAGAAGGTGATAATTTAAGGAACATTCAGTGCAGTTACTTTTGATACGTTCCATAATTAGTGCTTTCGCTTGGTCAGCCACCTTAGAATACACAACTGGATATTGAAAGTATATGTTCATACTTCAATTAGTTTTTGGAATTTCAAAGACCATTAAAAATTGAACTGTTGACCAATTTTTCAATGTATAATTGATATAGTCACACGAGACTTTTCAGAAAAATCAGACACCATATAACTCTTTATATGACACCATTGAAATTTTCCAAACTGGTAATGCCATGAGTCTAAGTAAAATTTATTCTAAATTTTTCAGTGTTCAAGTAAGATATTTTATAACTTTCTACGCCCGCATAAGTAACTCGCAACCCATAATAACTGTAACTGATACCTGAAATTTCGGATTTAGACCTTACTATTCTATCTAATAAATGTACTTACTTATTTACTTTCTAGACCCATTCTATTTTTGGTTTATTTGGTGTTCTTTTATAAGTCAAAATAGCCTGTTCATGCGTTAAAAATAACCGTAAAAAATATGAAGAGGGCTTAAATTGAAAATTTTGATTGGGATTGAAAAGTTGTATTTGCCGTATAGTATCCGTAAATATTCCAGTGTTAGGATGTGCTTGTCGCCGTGGCTAATTTTAGGGCCAAAAAAAGCTTACACTAATGAAGACTAATTAAAATGAGTTTTGCTTTGTCTTACTTGGTACCCTTCCCCATAGTAAAGAGTCTATATAGTACTAATTATATACGATAATATCTACTAGTGTATACAAAAATAACTGGAATGAAAATCCACACTTCTAAACACTCTGATCCTGGGATCATCTTTTCTGATACTCCAAGCACCCATATTTTCTGCACTAGTGCTATTACTACTAATAGCTTCTTCTCTTATGTGGATCTCGTAAGTGCACCAAATGGGGAAACGCGTCAACTACTCCGAACCCACGAAAGAACCCAATTTTCACAGTTAAAATAAACATACCAAATACCCCGAGACAAATCTTATTTTCCACCACTTCACAAACACGTCTTCTTCTTCTTCTTCTTCTTTTCCCGTTTTGGCCGGTTCTTCTAAACCGTCTACTGCCTTTCTTGTCCAAGCTCGCACGTGCCCTTCCAGTTGCGAGCCCCGCACCACCGTGCCTCTAGTCAATTACACATCTAAGTTAAGCCTATTCCCCTAGGCCAATCTAATTCAATGATCTACTTTGTTATACCCCTTTAATCTAATAATAAGCGACCAGATTGCCAAGAAATCTCTTTTTATTTATTTCAACGTCTTTGTTCCTGTCAAATCGCATTATAGTCTTCGTATCTATTAAACAGTCCCTCATACATCAAAGTTAACTTAAGTCAAGTCTGGGACCAAGTATCATATTCACAATACTATAATATAAGTTTAATATATAAAAAAAGGACTATAACCATATCACACGATGAAGTTTGGCTTACGAAGATTCTCGTTACGAAGGTTCACGGTACTAACCACAATTGCATTTATCGTCACAGGATTATACTATTTGTTCATGAATAGTTATGCCAGTTTATCTATGTTCCATGATGGATTGGCATCTAGAGATAGGTTCGATGTACACACGTTCGGACTTTGTGATAAGGCCATGAGAAGCGAGATTCATTACTCCAATTATTTATTCAGTGGCTATGATAAATTCACCAACATATACGACGACAATATCGAGAAAATCAAATCAGAACCATTAAATGATAAATGCAAAGCATTCTTCGAACAACATCATGAAGCCGATCCCGATTGGGAAATCAACCTGTGGCACAGAATGTTCGACAAGAACACTATTCACAAGTATGAATATTTCAAGGCCAAGTATCGTGAACTTAGTGAAGATAAAGCTAAAGCAGGTAATACTGAATTCGACACCATTACCAAAGAAGATAATGTAACAATTAATACTGCATTTTACGAAAGAGTCGACCAAACAAAAACGGCAGAGCAAGGTATGGCTGATACTGCTACTATCATGAGACTTTATGGTAAATGTTTCCTCAATAATAAAAAACACGGGATGTTTGGTCTTTTTAACACATATACTGAAAAACTCTTCCCATTTTTCAATAGATTTGATTTGCCAACATTTGAACGTCTTACCACTTCTGGTGATAGAATTCTTCCAGCCAATACCTTTCCAGTATACAATGAAAAGAACGAATATGTTTCCAAAGCAGCTTACGAACCAGAAGCTGATAATTTAATGGATTTCATCCATAAAAAGAGTTCAGGACGAGGAATTGTCATTTCGGCTACAAATAAGTTTACTAGAGATTTGGTAAAATTGATTCGTGTTCTTCGTGCATTGAACAATGAATTGCCAATTCAAATTATCTTTAAAGGTGACATCAATTCTAGATCTAGAATGCTCATTGAAATGGTGGCTACTAGAGATATTGAATTTTTATTGAGTCCAGAAATGGCATCCGAACATAATGATGTTCTTCCAGATTTAAAATTACTTGAACGTTATAAAGAATATGGTTCCAAATTCCCAGTGCAAGATATCACTCTTGTTAATGTTAAAAATTGTGTTACCAAGGGATCACAGCTGATATTTGATAAATACTCCAATAAGATTTTAGCAATAATTTTCAATTCATTTCTGGAAATTCTTTTGATGGATGCTGATACAGTTCCTTTGGCACCAATTGAAAAATTTTTTGAATCTGAAGAATACCAAAAATCAGGAACATTTTTCTTCCAAGATAGATCATTGAGAGATTTCAATGACTTTATTGAGACCAATTATTTCACAAAATTATTACCTGTTAATGAGGTTTCAATGGATACATTATTTGATATTCCATTAGTAACTAATAAGACTTTAAACAATAAGTTTATGACAGGATGGAGACATTTCCAAGAAGCTGGAGTTGTCGCCATTCATAAACAGGATCATTTCTTGTCACTTTTAATGACTGTACCATTGGTATTCTGGAAAGATCCGGTCCGGTCATCTATTTGGGGAGATAAAGAAATGTATTGGTTAGGATTTGCCATGGCAGGAGATGAAAATTACGAATTTAACAAATATTCCGCTGCTAGTGTTGGTGAATTGACCAAAAAAGATGAGTATAAATATTATACTAACACAACATCCCAAGAATTGTGTTCTACTCATCCTGGACATGTGGATAGAAATGGAAAGTTATTATGGATAAACTCTGGATTCAGTTTCTGTAAAAATAATGGACATTTCAGAGATAATACCAAATTCCCATTTGATATCTTTGAAAGTAAAGTGTTGGATAGCATGTATTCAAAACCATTACAAATCAGAGCCGCAATTGTTCCACCCGAACTTCCAGACTTTAGAGAACCAGGAAGTCCACCTGATGAAACTTCTGAATTGGAATTCAAAGATTCTTGGGCTTATAGAAGTCCAGATAACGATGAAACCGATGAAAAATACAGACAGATAACTACATATGGACCACAAAAGGGTTGGATTAAGAATAATATTTGTCGTGCTTACTACTACTGTGCTTATAACAGAATAGCCACTTATAGTAAAAATGAGAGTGTTGAGTATGATGAAGGTCAAGTATTTGAATTCGATGCTGGTGCTGCTAAGATGTACGATTATTTGGGTAAAATATGGATTACTGGTAATACTCGTACTGAACCAAGATCAAAGAACACACAAAAATCTTCAGGAAACAATAGTGAATCTGATACATCATCCACTGCTTCAACTACTTCTCTTTCTTCTACTTCAACCGAAATTGAACCAACAGGTACTAAGAGCACTTCGTCTAGTACTGCGTCTGTTCGTGGTCTTCCAGAAGTAGAGCAGTATGATCCAGAAAAAGAGTTCAGAAAGATCTTGAGTAGGCTCGATAAACCACCTGTTCTTCTGGGAGATGGACAAACTTTACTTGGACAGGTCTTGGAAGATGTAATGTTTACACCATCAAGAAGTAAACAATATCAATTGGATGAAGAGGAAGATTGGGATTAATTTTAGATTTAATCCATAATACAGAACTACACGATTCTGGGCAAATAATATTTTCATTAATGTAAAATGATTCAACCAGTGTACAATTAGGTACCAGCTGGTTATAGGAATGGGAGGTGTATATAGACAACGAAGAGGTAAAGGAGGAGATTCCCATTTATAGGACACAAATATTTATTATATTGATGAAAAATAGTAAATCTAACACAAACTATCTTAAGTATCTTCTTCTTGGCGATACTTTTAGTCTTTCTTTACAGGAACAACCACCGCATGAGCAGCCATTGGTTTGACTAATTTTCCATCCTTCTTGACGGCAGTATCATCGTATTTGTCCAAGACTCCCTCGATATACGACTGGATCTTTTTCTGTTCTGGACCACTTAAATCGGTGATATAAGATCTGGTCTTCCAGTACTCGTAGATATGAGGTTTTTCGCTCAATATCTCGAAAACATAGAAGATCTCATCAGAAATAGGATAGAAGTAATCCTGGCCCTCTTCCAAGATCTCTCTCCAGATTCCACGACGGTACTGAGGAACATTGACATCATACGAGTAGAGTTCGGTACTGATCTCGGTACTCCATGGAGCTTTATTGAAGTATTCAAGGAAAACTTCGTAAGGACTAGCCTTATTCTTATTGAGCTCGAAGGTGGTAGGACCATGAACATACTGAACCGATTTGGTGGACGAGTTCTGAGACTCACTAGGATGGTCAAAGTTCCAGACCAATCCCAAGGTTCCTTTAGGCTTCAAGATCCGATGGATTTCTCGTAAACTGTCCAAATCGGAGAACCAGTGGAACCCTTGAGCAATTATTACTGAGTCTACTGAATTATCAGGAACAGGGATATTATAGGAAGCAGCATTGTGGATATTAGAGCTCTTGATCTGGGGAAAATTGGCCTTGAAAGTCTCCAACATTCCAGAACTAGGTTCCACAATTATAAGGGTATCTGAGCCATTGCCCCACCCGCTATCAACCAAGTTTCTGGTGAACTTTCCTGTACCAGCAGCAAGCTCAAGAATCACCTTTTCGGTGTTGTAAGAGTACGAATTGGTTGTTGAATCATAAGTAGCTAATCCAAGACTGGATAAGAACGGATCGACCAAATCTTGGGAAAATGACGGCCGGAACGTGTCATAGTCCTTGTGGTTGGAATTGAACGAGTTGACGGCTGTTTCGTGTGCTTGTTTAGACATTTTCAAGGAAGAATGATGGGTATAAACTGGTAGAGATTCATCCATGAGGGGTCGTTAACCCTTGGGACGGAATATTCTCCGGGGCCGCGCTCACCGGGACGGAAAAATAGTAAAGACAGATACTTGACAGTTCGAGTGGAAGTAAATAACTATTGGAGGAATGAAGGCACACAGATGAATGAGCTAGAAGAAATCAGTAGATGGGGCTATGTACATCATTTCAAGCGTTTAGTGGTAAAGGTAGAGGTGTTCGGGCAGCTCTGTGGATGTTGGTGATAAGTTTAGTGAGTGCGAAATGCTGAAACGTGGGGTAATTGTTTAATAAGCAAATAACTTATAATCATCACATAACATAATAGGTGATTTAAATTGTAATATGGGTATTAATGATATATTGTGAGAGCTTTAATACCTCTTTTACTCTAAGAGCTGGAAACAAGTGTTGTCAATATAATAGACCAAACTTTATTCTGTATTTCGCACCAATTGTAAATGATATGAATGATATCTAATTTTATCATTAGTCTATAAGTACAATTATACTCTCGCCAAAAATTTACTTTTGTTCTACTTTATTTATCATATAATCATTAATTTAATTCTCAATAAATACCCATAACACGTAACCTAAATATGCAAGGAGTCTATAATCTTAATTCTCCTATGAAAGATTCCTCATTATACTGAGGTAACTCAACACCCATGGAGTGACTAAATTGTCTAATGTTGTGAACATTAATTGGATCTTTTAAATAATTAAAACTCTTGTTTAACAAATTTAAAATTGAAACCTTTTCCACATCATCAAACAATTTAACTTCCATGAAATAAAAGTTTAAAACATTTGAAAAACTTGAATTATGAACAAGTTTAGTCAAAAGAATGTTTAAAACTTCTCTTGAACCATTAATAGTAAGTAATTTAATTACTTTTTCAAGTTGTTTCGTATCTAAATATCTGAAAGAAATTAACTTGAAAAATTTCAATACAGTTTGCAATTTGTGTTGACACACCTTATGATCACTGGTTGGCTCAACTGAAGCTTGGACTAAATTGTTTAACACTTCATCAACAAATATCTTAGGAGATTTGGTTGAGTTTTTGTTATAAATTTCAACCATTGACTTGACATCTTTTGCAAGTAACACTTCTAAGGAAAGAGAATTTGAAGAGTTGACTTCAAAACCTTCTTCCTTAAGAATAATTGGTTCAGCTTGTAAAGAGTTGACTAGTTTGGCATACATTAAAATTTCATTAGTTTGTTGAGATCCAGTAATGCCAGAAAATTTGGTCAATAAAACTTCAAGGTTATTCTTACCTCCTAATTTCAAATAATATTGCATGAGGAGACTCAATAATTCTGGAGATTCTTTCAAAAGTTGTAAGTTTCCTTGGAAGGTGCTCATGAATCTGTCCATGTTTTCACTTTTCAAATAAGCAGTCAAACCAGAAATGAAAATATCTAATTCTTCAGGTCCAGTTGGTTTAGAAGACAAGAATCCATAGTTTTCAATAAGGTCAATGGTTTCTTGATATCTTTGCTCTTTATTCAAGAACTTCAAATAATCAGGAACCCATTGTCCTTCACAGTTCATTAATTGAAAAAATTCCTTATTCAATGAACCTTTTAAATAAATATTGGTGGAGTTGCTAACTGAAAGGATCAAATCGCTTAAAACTTTATCTTTGAAAGCCAGTTCAACAGGGTGATTCTTCAAGAATTCAATCACTTTAATGTTCACCTTATCACTATTGAATTGGATCAAAGTGTTAATGAGATTCATTTTGGTATCAATATCGAATCTCAGGGCCCAAAGTCTTTCAAGAATGTCATAAACTTTAATTCTTGGAGCTGATGATTCAATTTCTTCAATCAAAAAGTTTTGGTTGAGGATAATTTCCCAAGTTGCAGAGTTGAAGGTAAAACCTTTTCTGAATGACTTGTGGAAGTTTTCAATACCAGCATTGTAGTTAACATTTAAAAGATAACTTAAATTCAAATCATACTTCAAGCTAGATTCCAAATTCTCCTCAGCCATTTCATTTAAGATTTCAATATCACAAGCTTTAGCAGCATCTATTATTTCAACATTTAATAAGATTTGTTTACTTTCAATAGCTTCCATCAAATTCTTGAAGTGATTATTTAAACCAGCTTTGTATTGAACCATATCTTCAGCAAATTCAATGTAATGGTTGTCAATATCTTCAAATTGATTAATCAATTGAGCTTGATTAGTCAAAATTTGGTTGTAAATTGCAAGATCATTGCCTCTGTATAACATGTAAGACTTTGAAATAACAATCAAGCCGTAAATGTTATCAGTTTGTAAATCAAATTTGGAAAAAGCTCTTTGGATCAAAGGAGATTCAACAAATAACTTGATGTTGTATTCAAGAATCGGTTCATTGGCATTTGGAATGGATAAAAATCCAACCATTTCAGACAAATATTCATTGAGTTCAGTGGGGGAACCTTTGTAGTAGTTAGATTGTATTTCTACCAAGTTCCAGATTAACCCAAAGTAGTATTGGTTGAATGGTTGACCGTTAGCATTGTATACAACACCATTAAAAAGGTAACTCAACAACTTCTTAAAGGTGATGATATCGTAAATTAAATGGTTTTTAAGAAGCACTTCCTTGATGATTTGGAAAATTCTTTCATGGTCACCAACATCTATAGCTAATGACAAAATGGAATCACGAGCAACTTGAGAAGTTGCTAAAAAATCCATAGAAGAAGTTTCTTGATAATCTCTTCTGATTGCCATGTAGTTGTAAAGAGACCAGATCTTATCATAAATGGCACGTTGCTTATCTTCGGTTGAAGAAATATCCATTTTATTGATATTAGCTTTACTAATCTCTGCTTGACGATAAGTTTCAACAAAACCAACAATCATTTCATTGTATAAAGAGTTAGTTAATTCTGGAATGTATCCAATACCATTGAACTTTTCAACCAATTCGCAACCTCTAATTAAATCGGTCTTGATAATGGCTGAAATGTATGAAGAAATAATCAAAGAAACTTGACTATTTTTTGGCTTAAAGTTACTTTCAATGGAATGTTGATAATCAGTCAAAATGTCATCTAAGAATTTGGATGCTAAAACAAATTGATCATTGTGAACCAAAGATTCAATCAATTTACCATACATGACGAATTCATCACTCTTTAAACTGGCTTCTTTGTATTGTTCATAAACAGAAACAATGTATTTGTAAATTCTTTCTGAATTACCATCAAACATTTCAACTCTAGAAAAGTGCTTGGTTAAAGTAATCAAGTTTTCATAGAATTGAGAAGTAGCCATAGAAGCTGGCAATGAAGTGAATGGTAAGATTTGAGTGATGATTGATCTACTGATCAAATTAGGGTATTTGGTTAAAAACTTAATGATGTTTGGAATAATTGCAATCAAGTTTAATTGGTCCTTCTTATGAATAGATTCAAATAATTCAATACCAATTTGACCGAATTCTTTAGCTTTATTGGTGAAGTTGCAGTAAGTGAACATATTAGTGGAAGACATTTCAGATACCTTAATACTTCCTTCAAATAAATTGTCTATAACAATATTAAAAGTATCTTTATTTGGTTTTACAGAACTCTTCAAAATATCTTGATAAATAGTTAATAAAATGGTCAACTTAGATTCGATGGACTCTAATGTACCATCAGAATCAAGAGTTCTCTTTGCAACAGAATACAAAATGACGTTGTAAAGTTCAATGTTAGGAAGAGGGATTTCGTTTGCCCTTAATGACTGGTATAATGGATAAATCATATCCAATTGATCTGGAGTCTTGGCATTGTTATAAATTTCAAGAATGATTGTAGTTTGGGAGTGAAGAAAGTTTGATTCAAAAGACTCATGCTTTTCATCTAATGCAGGTTCATATTCTATTAATACTTGTTGTTCATTTTCTGGTTGAATGGCAGCAGTCTCGTCATAATTATGAGTAGGTTGAAATTCAATAAGAACCTTTTGTCTCGCGAGACACATGCTTGTAAGTGGACAATGAGTTTCGATGGAAGCATGATTAAAATTAGGTCTAATTCCTGATAATGTAGAAAGGAATTCCTTTGAAATGGATTTAATTTGATCGATATTATTATAAATATCTTGGTTAATTTTCAGAATGAAAAATTGGGTAGCATAGTCAAAACATGAAATACCAGATTCTTCATGAGTACATAAAAATGAAAGGAATGTATCACCTAAAGAAGGAGCTTGTTGCTTTTTCTTGTCAGCATCATGATTGTAAACAGTATAATATAAACCATAATGACCACTATCAATACTTAAATAGTTACGGGAAGCACTTGGGTGAGGGTTGAACCAAGTTCTTATTTGAAATCTCCGATGACTGATTAAGGAAGTGTTATTAAGGTATGGATGTGAACTTTGAAAGAACTGGATCTTATCATGACACGAGAACCTAGAGTACTTCGTGAAACTTTGGAACACCATCTTTTAGAATAGATTAACGAATGAACCACAACGACCTAAAAAAAAAATAAACCTTTAGTGTTGGAAAGAATATATATATATATATAATATTGGTTGGTTAAAAATAAAAAGTCGAATTTTGACTGTAGTATGGGTAAAAGGGTAATTTGAATGTTTTATTCAAACTGGTTCTAATGAGGGCGGAACGGGGTAGCAACAATTAGTTAAGTGTCGTAGGACGGAGGACGGAGTTTGGTTGGTTACGGGAAAGTTGAGTTTCTTGTATAGGTGGTTCGAAAACCTACTGCATAGACAGTGTAACTATGTTTGGGGTGGGATTTGTATCGGTAGATATATTCTTAACCACCTTTTTTTTTTTTACTTCTTTAACTATGGGACTGTATGGTGGCTGAATTGGGGCTTTGGGTAAAAATTTAGCGAGTGCGGATTAGTAGAAATTGCAGGTTAAAAAGTGGTGTAAGATGATTGGCTGACAGTTGAGGATTCGCGGGTGTCGCACTCTCGCACTCACAGGTTACGGACGGAAACGGAGAAAAAATTCGGGGCCAAACATGACTCAACCTGAATCAACCTCCACTAAATAATACCAAAGGCCATAGAGTATTGTTTTAGCCACACATTATAACAAAAAGTAACCTTATGTAGATATCATGGAAGAAGGTACGAATGGGGAACCAGTGACACCCATCCAACGGTTGAAAATCCTGATGACTCTTTTCGACCTCTTGGCCCTTCCAAACAGTGGCCCTTTTTGGCCTTTTTTGGGCCTGTATAATGCTTGGCTTGAGATCCTTACCAAAGATCTTCCTAGGGCTAGATCAAATATCCGCTATACTAGTGAGACCTCCGACTAACAGCCGTCAAATACCGTTGAAACCCTTGGGGGTATGAGCACGGGGAGAGTTACGATTGGTGGCAAAATTTAAGGAGTTAGAGGCGCCAACTGGTGGAGTAAAACCCTTTTTCTGTTGTTTATGGTAACCAAACAGCAATCCAGATCAGGGAAAATCAGCAAAACTAGTGAAGTTTAGGTTCCATTCAAGGTTGAAAATAAAAATAAAAAAAAAAAGAATTGTAGGTGGGGTTGTAAGAATAGGAAACATGGCAATTGCGATCTGGAATCGTGGAGAACTGCAGTTGTGGTTGGTTGAAGCCGTAGAAGGCTGAAGCTTTGGTGGGGTTTGGTGTGGATTATTGCAACCACTGGCTACTACTTCTACTTGTGACTTAGTCACTATTGTCAATATTGGTATATCGATGACTCAGTTCAGGGGGTGGTGGAGATGGAATGAACGATTTCCGTTTCGGCTCCCCTGCCTCCTGGGGCTGCAACCTTATTGGAACTCGTATCGAGCAAAAGATAACGATAAGCCTGGTGGGATCATGGTATGAATTACCTGGTTTAGTAGTATGGCCAGTGCTTGATTATTTCGTATCGTCTTATCTTATCGTATCGTTGGCCCAAAAGGGTCAAATAGGCCAAAGTGGTCATGTGTTTGCGTGTTCTCTACAACTATAGGGGAACCTTATAGATTCATAATAAGCGGAATAACCACTACAAAGGACACCTGCTTCGCCTCAGTATAAGTATACCATGGTATTGCCGTGCCTGACTACTGGTTCTGGAACAAAAGCAATGCGTGGGGAACATCAGCTAATCCTAACCTACACTTCATTTCTCGTATGCCAAATGGGGTATTATCTATCAATAAAATTCGTATAGAGAGCTTACTAATATGCTACTAGTTTGCAGCTGATTTTTTGATGGTATAACGTGTGTGCCGTGTGTGCTTTGTTTGCTTTGCTTGCTTCTGCCAATAAAAAATTGGCTTCTATTATTGGTGTTCTTTTTCTGATTTGAATTATTAAAAAATCTCCTTCTAAAATCATACTACTAAAATCCGTCTTCTATTGTTCAATTAATGACAATTCAATAATTCTCTTCAATTCCTCTTCCTCATCCAATGAAGTAAAAGACCCCGATGAAGCATGTTCATGCTCCTGGTCTCTTGGAGAGAATGATGAGGATTCTGGGGTCTCTTCTCTAGTAGCCTCAATTCCTCCATTTTCTTCGTGTAGTCTCTTTGAAAGCTCGATAGCCATGGCTAAATCGTCATCTATTGGTTCCGCTTGACTTTGACTCATGGCCAATGCCACAGAAAGCTCGTCATCTTCATCTAAATCTCCATTATATTTTTCAAACATTTTCTCCTGTTCACTCTGTAAATATAATTCATTATCATAATCGTCGATTTGGTCTCTTATGGTCTTTTTAGACTCTTGTTTATTAAGAGCTCCTGAGTTTATTTTCTTTTTATGTGCTGCTCCTGATGAATAAGAACTGTTGATTAATTCTGTTTCTCCAAATTGGAAATATTGCATAGTATCACCACAAACAATTAGTCCATTTGCTTCCTTGGGTGACTCATTAAGAATAATTTGATTTATAGGAACAATTTCATTGTACATGTGAACCATTTTCTTTGGAAATTTCACAGAAGCTTCCTTAATAAATTTACCAGTGAATACATTGTGAAGATTGACAAATCCATTGTATCCACCAATGGCAATTACCACAGAATTCAAAGAAATTGCAGAAATAGACTTGATGAAATTTTGGAAAATAAATGTGGAAATATCTGGAGCATACTTGTTAAACTCAGGAAGAATACGACACTGTGGAACAATTTCCAGAGTGGAGAAATCACGGACCTTCCATACAATCACACTTCCATCACTTAAAGCATTGGCATAGAGGATTTCATCCAGACCCACCAAATTCAAGTCTCGTGGAGTATTTTTTGCAATTTTAGTAGAAGTCTGGATCTTGGCCAATGTGACATAGACATCATTTGGTAAATCAAAAGTTCTAGTTTTCTGATTTTTGTAATTGAATACTCGTATGTGGGATCTGTAACAAATCACAATGTTGGAATCCCCGAAGTCAACATCTATGGTATTTTTGCATTGGGTTCCTGGGTTTCCATAGTAATGATTACCTGGAACAAACATGGCATCGGAAATTTCAATTTCGAAACCAAGGGCAAACTTGGCTAAGATGGAATAATTGGAATAGTGTATGATGTAAACGTGAAGTTGGGTATTAAGGACAATGTAGTTTTTGAAATCGGATCTGATGTGTAGTATGGATTCTCCTTCAAATATGGTCTTGTAGACCAAGGATTTATTCAAGTTCCAGAGCTTTAATTCTCCGTCTATAGTTCCTGAAATAATGTCTACTCTTTGCTTGTGTTTGTCCATATTTTTGATGGAATTCAAGCTTATTGCTGTCACTGGTTTTCCTGAATCCTCTTCCTCCACAAACGTTTGCTGTGATGATCTATTGGCACCAGAAGAAGTAGAAGTCAAGAGGTTTTTCAACACAATTTCTCCTGTCTTTCTTCCCATGACCAAATAGTTCCAATTAAGATCATAACTGAATACTTGGCCAAACACATTGCCTCCTTCAGGTATAAAGCTTTGGTTTCTACCATTCTTAAGATTACAAATGGCAATATTGCAGAATTTAAGTGAAAAAGTCATGAGTTTCCCCCAACCATCGTTACTGTTGAAATTGGCAAGACAATGATCCACATTTCTAAGTTCGTTATTTATAAGCATGTAAGATCTATGAACCGCCACTGCTTTGTTCCATTTCTTTAAACATCTTAAACGGTCAAAGTATTCCACCATCCACTGTCTTGAATCGGTTAATGAAGGAAAACTCCGGGTAGTACCGAGCTTCATATTGAATGAATTAAGCCATGTCTCCTTATCGGAAACGGCAAACCGCCATTTTTTGCAAACTAATCTGATGGTATTAAGTTCGATGGGATCAAGATTAGAGAAGATCTGGATAAGGATTTCGAACGGAAGTTCGTTGATGTGAGTCTTCGCGGATAAGGACGGCTGAGGCGAGTCCTCTATGGCGATGGTATTCCCTAAATTGTCAGTTCGTGACATTTTTGAAGGCGAAAGGGTTGTCGTAGTTTGTAATGGACTGGTTCTTAATGTCATTAAACGTGCTGCGAATTTGGAGTGAGGAGCACACTAAGAGGGAGAAGGTGGCTCAAAACCGGGTGATTTTCATCGGACAAAAATTAGCAAGAGTGATGAGATGAGAGGGTGAATGGTGAGTCATAAGTGGTAGAGGTGGTATGGCATGGTTTTAGGGCTATTGCTGGGGATAAAATGGTTTTATTGGTGGTATTGGAAGGCAATTTAGTATGATTGGTAAGCGATTATGTAATCGGTATAGATCCCACAGATAAGAGAAGGAGAGAGGTAATGAGGGTTGAAATGGTAAAAAGAGGTCGGAAACAGTTGTATTGGCTCTATTTGCTTCAACTGGAAGGTTTGAAGAAGAATGGGTAGAGACTTTCATGGTGTCGAGTTTTAGTATACAGGCATCCATACACCTATATACACAACGTAGAAGATTGCCTTAAGAACCTAGACCAGTAGCATTAATAGTTTGTCTGTGTCTCTTTGACTCTGTTTAGTCTTATACTTTTTTTCTTTGTTTTATTTTCTTTTCTTTTTGATTCATCTCTATCTTAAAAATCAGTCATGTGTAAAATTAACTTCACTGGATTTATACTTTTATAGAAATGTGAAAAATTTGAAAAATCTGGAGGAAATAAAGGTCAGCGATGGTTCAGATACAAAGTACACAAAATAAACTTTCAAGATCATAAGACAACAGTTCTCCTTTTGACAACAGTACGAACATAAATATTCTGTTGAATAATCTTCTATGGATCTTTCACTACAGTAACCTTTTAATTTGTGGGTTTGGATAAAAATTTTCACGTCTTTTCAGACATTACAGTGCAGCCAAATACTCTCCAGCTTTACCAGCCATACCATTTATTCCTAACCATTCCATTTACCAGGGATCTCTCACTTCTTGTTATCGTCCCCTCCATTTCATCCGTTAATGCCAATGATATCCATATTTCTTCAGTTCTCCTAACTGGTTACCCCACCATTCGGGCTGTTCCATACAGGACATATTAGGCTGCAAATGACAGTTCCACCACGAGTCCCAGACTTTTCAGGAGACACAACCAAAGCGGAACAGCACCATCTAGCACTTATATACACTGCTATACAAAGTGAACTTCTAAATACTATGGCTCCATGCCAGTCAACCTGGTGGTGTCTCTCTTTCCCTTTCCCTTTCCCACCTGGTGACCCTCACTAGCACGGCTCGGTATTGGCGCTCGCTCGCTCTAGCTCGCTTTGGGACTC
This sequence comes from Suhomyces taliae, assembly GCA_030572155.1. Classification (NCBI taxonomy): domain Eukaryota; kingdom Fungi; phylum Ascomycota; class Pichiomycetes; order Serinales; family Debaryomycetaceae; genus Suhomyces; species Suhomyces taliae. The sequence goes on along the minus strand of JAJLZJ010000001.1, from coordinate 280,547 downwards.
CCTCGCTAATCTGTCACTGTACCCGGTCGTTCGGTCCCGATCGTCGAAAAAAGACTACTACTACTGAAAATTCTTAAATCTACCAAGACAGTGGAAATGTCGGAAACTACTGAAGCAGTCCAGACAGAAACTAGAGAGATCACGTTGAAGATCCAGCTTCCAAAGAGTTTGTCAGAAACTCAGGAAGTTTTGGAAATTCCTTCCACTGAAACCGAAACTTTGGCTGACCTTAAACAAGTTTTACTTCTTTTACCAGCTACCAAGAACTTAACCAATTATAGTGTTATTATTCGTGGTGTTGATGTTAGTCAAAAGTTTGATGAAATCGCTCCATATGCTGAGATTATTACTGGTTTAGGTTTAGATGCCAATAACACTACTGAATTACACTTGGTTCTTAAAGAAACTGCTTACAACTTAGCGGCTATTTTTGAACAAGTTACTAGATTTAGAGAAGTTATTGGTTTACACTATATTGATCGTATTTCTCAAGATTTCGGTGCTGCCAGTGGTGTCACCAAGTTCAACGACCTTGAATTGAGTGCATTGAAGGTTCCAGAACCAAAGCCAGAAGAAACCACTGAAAAGGTAGAAAAAATCGAAGAAGTTGTTGAAGATGAATCCAAGGATACCAAGAACGAAAAGGATTCTGAAAAGGAATCCGAAGAAAAGGTCGATATCTCCGAGGAAGACTTGGCCAAGATTGTCGAAACCTCTGAAACTATTGCTCAACATGGTTCTAAGATCTCCAAGTTTGCTGAATTCAACAACTTACGTGATAAGTTGAAGTCTCCTGTTAAGTCCTTGACCGTTTCTCAATGGTCTCCAGTCCCACCATTCCGTAAGGCTAAGGGTGACTTATTGTACTTGACTTTGCAAACCTTAGAAGGTGAAACTTTTAACATCACTTGTTCTTTCTCTGGTTTCTTCGTTAACCAATCTTCTACTGCTCATTTCAACCCAGAAATTAAGGTTAATGAAAAGGGCAAATTCTCCAAGAGTTACTTATTGTACAACTTGGTTGAATCATTATCTCCATTGTTCTCCAAGACCATTGCTGAAAATGAAGTCACTTTATCTACTTCCACTGATCACCCAGAAACTTACTTGTTACCAAACAATGCTTTCTTGGCTGCTCCATGGTTAGTTGATGCTTCTAAGATTAAGGTCCATCCAGATTTATCCAGATTCCAATTACCAGTTCTTACCAACGGTGTTGATGGTTCTGATTTAATCAAGGAATGGAACGAAGATATTCAATCCATTAGAGAATTACCAGGTTCTAACATTCAAGAACGTATCTTGAAGGAAAAGTTGATCCACAAGACTTTATCTGATTTCACCAAATCTGCCAGTTCTACTGCCATCAACATCATTAAAGGTAACTTGACTCCAATGAACCCAAGTGAAGAACCAGATAAGCAAATCTACTTGAAGAACGGTATTTTCTACACTTCTGGTGCTACCACTGTTGACTTGTTCGATGCTACTGGTGGTGACGAAGCTTCTAGATACGCTTCTTCTAAGGATTTGGCCGCCATCAAGGTCTTAAACAGAGTTGATGCTTCTGGTATCTACAGTTTAGTCACTTGTATTGTTGATTACATGGGTAAGAGAGTTGTTTGTCAAGCTCCAGTTCCAGGTATTTTCAACCAAAACCCAGACTCTGAATTTGATGAAAAGGTTGTCTACGGTTTATCCAGTGACAACTCTCAAATCTTGAGAGACGATTCTTTCACTGAACCATTAAAGCAAGTTGCTGAAACCTTCCACTTAAAGGCTCACGCTGTTGAGTTAGAAGGTGACATCAAGTCTGATGGTGAATTGGTTGTTTCTAAGGATACCAAGGGTGTTAGAGGATCTGATGGCCGTAAGTACATTATGGACTTATACAGAACCTCTCCTCGTGATATCGAATTTATTGAAGCCCACTTCGACTTATCCAAGGAAACTTCTTACCCACACGGTGAAGCTCTTATCAGACACGAAGCTGTTGCTGATTACTGGAAGAGAGAAATCTCTGCCTACATCAAGGAAGAAAGTGCCAAGATGGAATCTGAAGAAGAAAAGGCTCAAATTGTCTTACCAACTGACAAGGCTGTTTTCAACCCAGATGCTTTCTCTGGTATTAATGAAAAGAAGGAAGACCAAGAAGAAGTTAGAGTTTTATCTAAGTTCATTAAGGACACTTTGATCAAAGAATTCTTGGATGAATTCCCATCTCAAGTTGCTCCATTCGATGGTAAGCATTTGAGTGAATCTTTACACAAACAAGGTATTAACTTGAGATACTTAGGTTACCTTGCTGAACAAACCTTGTTGAGAAGAGACAACGCCGTTAAGGAAGAAGAAGCTGCCATCAAGGAAAACGTTGAACTTGCCCAACAAAGACAAAAGGAACTTGAAGAAAAGGCCAAGGAAGAAGCCAAGAAGGCTGAAGAAGCCAAGGAAGAAAAGAAGGACGAATCTAAGGAAGCCAAGGACTCTGAAGAATCCAAGGAATCCAAGGATGAATCTGAAGAACCAGAACAAACCAAGGGTTCTTTCCAACCAGTCATTGCTAATTACAACACTCTTTACAGACTTGCTACCCAAGAAATGCTTGCCAGAGCTGCTAAGCACGTCTTGCGTAAACTCTCTGTTGATGTTCCAGAATACCTTTTCTCTTCTTTCGTTGCACACTTCCACAACTGTTTGTTAGGTAACAAGATCACCACTTCTCCAGAAGCTATCATTGACGAAACCGTCAAGAGTTTCTCTGATGAAGCTGCTTTGGCTTGGACCTATTTGACCAGTGAAGATGTTTTCACCCTCATTGAAAAGGAAGTTTTCGCCAGATTTAGATACACTTTACCAGCTGAATGGAAGGAATCTTTGATCCACCCAGTTCAATTATTGAGAGAAATTGCCATCAAGTTTGGTATTCAATGGAAGGCTCAAGATTACGTTTTCACCAAGGAAGAATTCGACCAAGTCAAGGAATCTTTGGCTGTTACTTCTCAAGTCGTTGAACAAAAGTCTAAGAAGAACAAGAAGAAGGGTACTTCTAACGGTCCAACTTCTGTTACCAAGGTTATTCCACGTTCTTCTACTTTCGTTGCTGATGATATCATCAACTTCGTTCCACTTGTTAAGGACTCTGGTTACAAGTCTTCTCTTATTGATGAAATCTTCCAAAGTGCTAGAGCTCATATCTACCAAGGTGATAAGGAAACTGGTGCTTCTTTACTCGGAGAATTGATCAATATTCAAGAACAATTGTACGGTACTGTCCACCAAGAAACTGCCAGATTATACGGTTTAGTCTCTCAAGTCTATGCTGATATCGGCTTAGAATACCAAGCTGCTGTTTTGGCCCGTAAGACTATTATCTTGTCTGAAAGAACTACTGGTTTCGATTCTTACGATACCATTTCTGCTTACATGAACTCTGGTTTCTATGAATCTTCCAACTTGGAACTTGTCAACTCTTTGAAGTTGTACAAGCAAGCCATTAACATCTGGTCTACTGTCTACGGTAGAGAACATCCAACTTTGGTTACTACTTTAACCAACTTGGCTGAAAGCTTAACTAGAGTTAAATTATACCCATCAGCTGCTAAATTGTTTGAAGAAGCCTTAGGTTTATCTATTAAGACCAATGGTCCAATCTCTCAATTAACTGGTAGTATCTATTACAGTTTGGCTATGTTGTTATTGAACTCTGGTAAATTCAAGGAATCCTTAGAATTCTTCACCATTGCCCAAGATATCTTCACCAAGGTTCTTGGTCCTGATGATTTCTTGTCTAGACAAGCTTCTAAGTACTCTGGAAGTATTTCCAAGTACCTTGAATACCTTCAAGTTCAAGAAAAGCAAAAGAAACAACTTGCTCAACAAGCCAAGAAAGCTGGTAAGGTTCCTGTTAAGGCTCCAGAACCAACCAAGAAGAAGTCGGGTAAGAACGGAAAGAAACAAGCTGTTTCTGATCCAGAAATTGCTTCCAAGTCTGTTGATGATATCTTGAAGTTTATTGAAGGTGATCAACCAAAGAAGTCTAAGAAGACCAAGGCCAAGAAGTAATGTATATAACTGTCATATCTATTTTTATCTTGTATATACAGAATAAAAGAGAACAAACGAATGAACATACCAATTAAAAATAAGGATATTTATTTTAAAAGTATGTTTGTAAGTTGTTTGCTTTGATTTTAAAATAACTTTCAATTGTTCGTTTGTATTCCATGAGTTTGTCATATTTATAATAGTCCGAGTTGTTCGTGAGATTCGTATATGAATATGTCTAGAGTTGCCTTTTGAAAGTCAATCGGTATAATATGTAAGAGTAGAGAATATCAGTGTATAATATTCCAGATCTCCTGTTGATAAATAATGGCTGGTATTGGTTTGATTAGTAAACTAATCTAGTGTGTTTTTCGGTATATAATAATCATCATCGTGTTGAGAATTGATTTATTCAACGTGTTGGAACTTGACAAAGACCTTTCTGATAAATTTGTCATCTTCCTTAATCAAATGTTGGAATCTGTCATCTAATTTGTTCAATTCAGCCAATTCAAATGAGTTGGCAGTACTTAAGGTCAAGTAGACATTGGTGTTAGCACCCGAAGTCATAACAGATAAATCCGAGATTTTAAAATCGTTGAAACATTCATTGGCAGCAATTTCTCCTTCAACAATTGAAGAGATTTTATCGTAAGCTTCATCACCTGGTTTTTCGCCTCTGTCGACCAACTCCAAGAAAGCACTCTTGAAAGTACCCCAACCAGCTCTGATAATTAAGATAGAAACACAGACACCACCAATTGAATCTAACCATGCAACATTAAAGAAAACACCACCAGTAACAGTTACCAAAGCGACAGCAGCAGTAAGGGAATCGACTCTATGATGCCAAGCATTGGCCACCAAAACCTTAGAGTTGGTAGCTCTAGCAACTTGCATGGTTTTTCTATAAAGCAATTCTTTAACAACAATAGAAGCACCAGCCAACCAAGCAGCATTGATGTTAGGGATTTCTCTAGAGACAACAGGAGAAGCTTCTTCAGCAGCAGCTAAGTGGGAGTGGCCATGAGAATGGCCACTATCACTGGAACCAAGGCCAGAATGGGTATGAGAGTGACCAACACGAATAGTAGCCACGTAATCGTAGAGGTAACTTGGTAAGGTGAATTCAAAGATCTGTAAAAGAGATGACCAACCGACAGAGATACCAGCAAAGAGCAAGACACCAGAAACCAAAAGAGAACCAACGGTTTCGACTTTACCATAACCCAATGGGAAATGAGTTGGGGTACCAATTTTGGCAGCCACATTGACAGTAGCCAAAGTGAGGAAATCGGCCACCATATCAGAAAGAGAATGGATAGCATCAGCTATTAAAGCTTGGGAATGGAAGTAGACACCACCAAAACCCTTGGAGACTACCATTGCCACGTTAACAAGGAGACCTACCCAAGTAATTCTAACAGCAGGGTTAGATAAAATGGACAGAGCGCTAGTTTGAAGAAGTTCATTAGGCTGGTGATGATGGGAATGAGAATGTGAAAGGAGTCCGTGACTTTCATGAGAGTGTTCATGGGAATGGGACTCATGGGAACTAGCAGTATGGGTATGTTGATGATCTGATGAGTGATCAGTATTTTGTTGATGTTGTTGTTGATTAGATTTATCAGATGGTGAGGACTGGTTACTCATGTTGGTAGTAGTATGAGAGTGTGATTGATCGGATGATGGGTTGTTGATGAAATGAGATTGATGGTCCACTGGCGAGGTATATGGCTTCTGCCTTATATCCTTCTGTCTATTTATTGTGCAAGTCAGAAGCTTTTGGTGCCAATAAAGCTTAGGAATATTCGGTACGATCAATTTAGTGGGCACAACAAACAGGCGAATCGGCACTAGTCGATACATTTTTCTGGGTTAAAATGGTGGGCTAATGGAGCGAAATTGACGAGGAATTGGGGCGAAATTGCGAAGGAGCCCGGTGGAATGCAGTGAGGAATGACAAACACAACAAAGTCACCAAATTGGAGTAACTGGGAAAGAGTGAAGAGAATGAACTAGCAATTTTTCTATATGGCCTGTTTCATTATCAGGTGTAGGAGCGCGACTTTAGCAAAACCGAGTTGGTAGAGGTTACGGGAAACATAAGGTTTTTAGTGAGAGAGCTAGCGAGAGGTTTTTCAGTGAACAAGTACAGGATTCAAACCCAATGGGAGATATCGTGGTACTGGTGGTACTAAAAGGTATGTATATATAGAGAGGTATGGTATGAGAGGTTACTGAGGGTGGTTTGGAAGTAGAGGCTAATAATTGGTGGTGTTCTGACAGAGATAGAGAACTGGGGTCCGGGGTGTCAGTTTTGTGGTTTTTCGTGGGGATCGTTGAGGTGTTGGCGTGCAAATAGGCTGTCTCGGAATATCGGTGATTTCTCGGTAATTGCCTAGAGACGTTGGTGCAGTTGGTCAGGTGCACATAGTTAAGAGAAGGTGGAAAAGTGACATGATTTAAGCTGGGAAAGGGAGGTGATTTGGTAGCGTAGGCTTCGTGGTGGCTGGGGTGCAATCGTAATTGGAATAAGGTATTTTTGGGACTTATAAAGTGGTGTGACAGTTTGAATTAGTAGATATAGACATCCGGAGAAGCCCCGATATCTCCAGTATTCCAATAGTTATAGTTAGTCAACCATAACCATTATATTAAAGAACAGTAGGTTTGTTAGAGTTGTTAATTGGGTTTCTACAGCAGTTCAGTGTAATTTCTATTAACGTGCAATTATTGTATATATAGTACAATTTGAGTAATGCCAAAAAGGTAAAATTCTGGACTAGTATCTTGAATGGCAAATGCTGGCCAAGACCAGGGGTGAATTTGTATATCGATTGAAATTGAAAGTTTATTGGATTGGCTTGCCATGTCTTGATATGCTTTTTTTAATAAGTAATCTTTTCCACTATATTAGTTATTGGTGAAATATTTGAAAAACTCAGATATTATGCCCACAAATATGCATTTTATACCATTCTTGATTGTCAAACTTCTAATATGATTATGCAAATAATTGCTCGATGACTGCAGTTGCGGTTCCTTCGGCTTCCGGAGCCTTTTCCACGGTTTCCACAGTCCTTACAGTCTCAACTCCATTATTGATTTCCTTTGGTTCAAGCTCACCCATGGCATCTTCCATCTGTTTCATCAACCGACTCTTGAGTTGACTCTTGTATAAACTATCTTGAAGTGCCTTTGTTGGGTGCCTCACATGCATAAAGTTACAGTGATCTCCTCTAGTACAAGTATTATCTTCATAAGCACCACAGTTGGCTTCAGCAAAATTCTCCACTGGAGATAAATCACAATGTACAGGTCTTCCATTAAACCATTCTTGATTCAAGAGTTCAGTGGCCAAATCAGCTTCTTGTGTTTCCTTAAACCGTACGTATACATTTCCATTCAAGTGATTATTTTCATTTTCACATACCACCATTGCCATAACTCTTCCTACACCAGCAAATCTAATGAAAACATCCTTGTAGAACTGATCAAAGTATTCTTGGACTTGTTTAGGATTGAACTCATCTTCATTCTTGTTAAGACGAGGGTTCTCGTAAAGGTTCGATAGTATGATTGTATTTGATGTGGTTGGTTTGATGTGCTTCCTGGAACATTTTTCTCCGTGACGGCACGCCCCGATCTTAGTGTAAAATGTGCATGTTGTTCTGTCTTCGGGTGTTCTGTGGTATCCTCTATTCATGATGAAAGTAATATGGATTTGATTGATATGAATTTGATGACCTGCTGCAAAAGTAGATGGCGGTGTGTATATAGTCGTAGATGGTGATGGAATTCTGAGGCACGTGAGTAGAATGATGTGTCGCATAATGTGTCGCATTATGTGTCGCATCAGAAAAGCGACAACAATCTATAATGATTTCTAGGTAATTTGAAATCTATTTGATGAAACCAAAATTCTATTTGTAAGGTAACATTGAGTACTTTAGATTATTGATGGACTAGCGAGAGTTTAAAGAAATATTTATATGGTCCAATTTTTAGAATAGCTTTCGTGCTTATAGTATGTTCAAAGAATAAACAGAAAAAGGTGTATAATTGGTACTGGATAATGATTCAGAACCATGGTGATTTTAGAGATGCTAGAGCAGTTTCTCAGGTTCTAACCATTTTTTGAACAGAAACTACACCAATACCTATAGATTCTGTTACATCAAGTAACTGCTGCCAAAACTAGTAAATAAGCCTCAACAACACTGGAAATCACATTTTGACCCAGGGTTCACTATTTCCTAATAAAACTCTCCTTTGTCTATAATATTTAGGTTTCATATTGAAACTTTACTAGACGTTGATGATTAAAATTGCTACAGTTTTTTTTTTTTTTAATTTGATCTGATTTTGTATAATGATTATCTTATTATTAGTATATACTTATGAAAACAACTTTTAAGCAAATAAGCCCCCAGTGGACTTACAAGTGTAGGTTTTTTAAATTTATACACTTCCTTCGCTTCCTGTTGTGTTCCAGAATGGTTTTGATTTAACCTCTTTAGAAGTGATCTGAGCGAGATGCTTTTCTTTAAGTGGAGTATCCTCATCAGAACCATTGGCATAAACAAAGTCAGATTCATCAAGATTACTCTTTGGACCATGGTACCACTTTCTGGCTGCAACGAAGTAGTAAATGGTAGCGAGAAGAAGAGGACCAAAGAAAACAAGACAAGTCCAGTTCATAGTTTCGTTGTTCAAGTCCTTACCCTTAACGTATGGCATACATAAGATAGGAATCATAAGGGTAACAAAGGCAACAGAAACAAAACCAATTGGAGACGACCAGCGACCCAAATTGACAGGACCAGGTTGAAAGGTGTTTCTAGCATATGTGATTTTAAGAAGAGTTGGAGTAGTGAAAGAAACGAAACCAGCAATACCACCAACTGAAAAAATAGCACCAATAGCAATATCACCAGCAAACATCAATAAAAGAAGAAGTTGACCAATCAAGAGATTAATCCAGACAGCATTAACTGGAGTTCTAGTAACAGGACTAATTTTCTTCCAAATATTAGATAATGGGAAAAGACCATCTCTTGAGTAAGCAAAAGTGACTCTAGAAGCAGCTAACATACAAGAAGCACCCATAAAGAAAGAGGAAATGATGGTTAAAGCAGTAGCAGCATTAACTAATCTCTTAGAGGAGATTTGAGTTAAATAGGTCACGAAAGGTTGACCCAAACCTTGAGGATCATCAGCAATTTGTTGAAGATCAACCACGGTATAAGCGATTGCAATCATAAAGATAAAACCAATCAAACCACCAACAGTACTTGTCAAGATAATAGCCTTTGGAGCTGCCAGGGCTGCATTGGAACATTCTTCAGCAAGATGGAAAGGAGAATCGTAACCACTCATGGCCCAGATGACACCCAAGAAAGACATAAGGAAAGAAATACCTTGAGGGTAATCAGTTAAGTTTTCAAGAGCCCAAGCTTGACTATTGGTATTAAATTTAGGAATGGTACCATTATACTTTGACACTCTATCATTACCAGCAAGAATGATAACAAAGACAATAGCCAAAAATAAGATATTGATGGTAGTACCCATAGAGTTAAATCTAGCTAACCATCTTGTTGGTAAACAACTAATGACACCATGAACAATTTGAATACCGGTGGCTACACCATAAATTTTACCGTTACTGACGGTGAAATCAGGGTTATTGTAAGTTCCTAATGCAAGCATCATACAAGCACCACTGTAGTTAACAGAAGGGGAAGCAGTAATTTGACAAAGCCAGTTTGCCCAACAAGTAAACCAAGTAAGGTAGGCTTTACACCATGGAGGAGCCAATTGAGAAACAGCATATGGAGTACCAGTACTAACAGGGAAAGCAGAAGCGACTTCGGCAAGTGATAAAGAAACACTAGTGACGAAGATAATGGCCACGATCCAAGGAGTAGGACTCATACCGATCACCAATTGTTGATAATCGAAACATGCAGCGATAGATGGTAAAAGACCGAGAACAGAGAAAGAGACTGCGAAAACCGTCCATAGCGAGAATTCTCTTTTGAATTCTTGTTTATAACCCATCGCAATAACCATGGCTTCATCGTTGTCTATTTCATGATCAACATTGACAGTTATACCTTGCTTGGATAGTATTGATGTGATTCCGAGATCGTCCACATGGACTTGCGATACAGATTGTACTGGTAACATTATGTTATGTTAAAGTAGAAAAGCTATATATATCGCTTGGTGGTAAGAGATAGCGTGATCGGTGTGAAAGACAAAAGGGGATTCAGGTTCTTTATATATAGTTTGTAACTGTATTTCTAGAGTTCAATGACCTTGCATATCGATATAATAATAATAAAATTAACTGATAGGACTTTTCCGTTGGTTGCGAAAGTCGAGAAATTGGCGTTGAAAAACCATGGATTAGTAGATTCAAAAGATAGGTTTTTGATCCTAGAAAACCGGTGGAAACATTGGTGATGTTTATGATGTGTTTGCAAGTGGTTTGAACCAAGTTTGTGATGGTATAACCATGGTCTAGTGATGGATAACTTGATAAAACGAGATTGGAAAATCGAAAAAAGCGCATCTTCCTGCCGAATTAGGCAAGAGCGCTAGTTCAAACTCAATAGATAAGGGATGAGGGTTCAGATCGAAAGTGTGGGGTAGACACAAAAATTAACACCGATATTAGTACAACATGAAAAATTGTTAAGCGAATGAAAGAGACCCTACTACTAGTACTAGTACTACTAGTACTACTACTAAGCAACAGCCAAGCAAATTAGCGGGATTCTAAAGTCACTTCAAAAATATGCTAAATAGGCGTATTAGTTGCGCTATTCTACTATATAAAAATAGTAAGCAAGTCACCAGACCTCCTACCCAGAAAAGTCTAGGTTCCGTGTCCAGGTCTTGGTCTAGGTCTTGGTCTTGGTATTGATATTGGTCCCTGTCTTTCTTGGTACATTCGAGACGAGGTTTGGTGTAGATCTCATATTTGGCCTCATTTCGCAAAATCTGAGCTTCTGTGAAGATTAGGAAGGTAAAGCGAAATCTCGCAAAAAAGAACCGAAACTCACTTTGGATCCAAACGGTGACCCAAGTTGACTTTTCCTTTCACCAGCTCCGCCAGCAATTAGGTCCCTTTGAAACTTGCCTCGGTGGGGTATCCCCCCTCTTTAAATATATACACTTTTCGCTAAAAGTTAGCTAAAAGAAAGAGGAGTAAAGGAAATTCTAAACCCTATTGTGTGTGTGCCGTTCACCCATAGTTTCCCACACAATAAATGTCACACCTATGAACGGTTAAGATCGGGAGGGTGGATGAAAATTGGTTAGAATCGGATCTAACAGGAACTTGCTTTGTGGGATCTATATCCCTTTATCTATGACCAAACCCAGCCGACTTTGACTAAAACGGAAAAGGATTGCCATCAGGCTCGGAGCATGAACCCGATGAGCCCTGGTGGTGGCTTAGTGAAAAATTGATTTGATAAGTAACAGCTATTATGCATACATATGTAGATACTACAGCAACCGCTAATTACATTGCCAATTACAACACTAGCTTTGGTACGATTAGTGCAAACGTTACTACTGGCACTACTGGCACTACTGGCACTACTGTTGGTGGTGTAGAGGTGGTGGAGTTGGGGGTGAGATAGATCTCGTGCTAACGAATCTAGACTACTGGGGACGCCACTTATTTATCTCGAAAGTGGGCCGTTTTGGTTAATTGACGAAAGATCGGTCAAGATACGAAGTGTCGATCTGTTAAGTGCTACACTTTGGGTGTATGGCTCTGTGTCTGTCGCGACACAATTGGACCTAAACTTTTCAGACATGGTCTACTTTTTTTTTTCGCATTTTTTCGCATTTTGGGGCCCATTTTTGGGGCCCATTTTGGTGCTTTTGGTAGGTCGGTGTTTTGCAACACTTTGCGGCCCTACACACAGGACCACACGTAAATCAACCTAAACTCAAAAATTACCTCCACAAAACATCAACCAACCACCTTTATCACCACTTCCACAGCCATTGTCCACTGATCTGCCATGCTCTCGATCAGGTCACGATGGGTCATCCAGATCCTCTTGATGTTGATCCATATAGGGGGATTTTTGCTCTTTTTGAACGGGTTTTTCCCGTCCAAAGTGGTGCTTCCAGGCTCAAGTGTATTTGACCACGATGTTTCCCCATTTGTCGTTTCCAAGGCTGGTAAGCCTCAGTTCGACAGGTTTGTCTTGATGGTGGTTGACGCCATGAGATCGGACTTCTTCTACTCTCAAGATAGCTATATGGAATTCCTTCATCTGCTCATTAATCAAGGTAAAGCTGTTCCATTCACTTCATTTTCCAACCCACCAACCGTGACTTTACCTAGATTGAAAGGGATCACAACTGGTGGAACGCCAAGTTTCTTGGATGCCATCTTGAATGTCGCCGATGATAAGGACCAATCCCAAGGTCTTGGAAATCAGGACTCTTGGGTCAATCAGTATATCACCCACGGGGACCACAATAAGAAAGTCAACTTTTTCGGAGACGATACTTGGTTGAAATTGTTCCCTGAACTGTTCCAGGAGACAGAAGGAACCAATTCTTTCTTTGTCAGTGACTTTACTGAAGTCGATAACAATGTCACTCGTCATTTAGACACCCAGCTAAGCTCTAAGTCTAACTGGGACGGTCTTATTCTTCACTATTTGGGATTGGACCATATTGGTCATAAAGGTGGACCCAACTCAGTCTTCATGAAGCCAAAACAACAGGAAATGGACGGTATCTTAAAGCGTATTTATCAATACACTGAACTGTCGAAAGACAACGTGCTTATTGTTTTAATGGGAGACCACGGTATGAACGAAGTGGGTAACCACGGTGGTTCCTCTGTTGGTGAAACTAGACCTGGCCTTACCTTCATTTCCCCTAAATTTGCCAAAAACCTTCCATCCACTCATCAAGCTCCGGTGGCAACCAAAGACGATTTTGAATATTTCACCAAAATTAACCAAATTGATTTGGTCCCAACTTTGGCAACTTTACTCAACTTCCCCATTCCTAAAAACAATTTAGGTATTGTAATCAAGGAATTCCTTGATCTCTGGCCTAAGACCCAACAAAAGACTATTTTATGGGAAAACTGTAAGCAATTCATGGCTTTGTACTCTGCTAAACATGGTACTTCGTCAACCGATCCAATTGTTAAGAAATGGGAACAACTTGAATCTACTTCTCCCGAAACTCCGGAAGGCTACTATGATTTCTTACTTCTGGTTCAAGATATTTTGGCCTCTTCTGCCACCAACTACAACTATTCTCATATTTACCTTGGATTCGGCTTGGCTTCTTTCTCTGCTGTTGTTCTTCTTATTGTCTTCAACAAGTATTTCTTAGGCTCATCATCTATTCCATCAAGCTTGGTTTTTTTCTACGAAGCTTTGGTTGTATTATATGCCATTCATTTCCATGGGTCCTCTTTGATCGAAGAAGAGTATCAAATTTGGTGGTTTCTTAGTGTCTCTGCTTGGGTTGCCTACTTAATTTTTAATGCTAGGCTATTCAGCAAGTATGACTATTGGTTCCATATTGGTTTAATTGTGGGTTTGAGAATCATGAGAGCTTGGAATAACAGTGGTCAAAAGTTCTTTTCTAAAGTAACTATTGCCTCTTACTTAATTTCCAACCCTTCTATATTGTGGATGTTGATTTCTCTTACTTACCTTGGTGCTTCATTGGTTGTTTATTTCCAAGGTGGATTCACTAGATGTTTCAATTTCTTAAACAATAATGTGGGTGGTGCTCAAGCTCAAGTAGGTAACCTTTTGTCTTTCCTGATTATCTTTGTCACCAGTTCTGTATCATTTCTGTTCAAGTTGATCCAATTCTACAATGATGGACATAAAATTCCATTCTGGCTCAATTGGGCTTTTGTTTGGATCCTCGATAATTATAATATCAGTTTAACCAAAGACTCTCTTAACAGCAGTGAACTTAAGTTCCAATTACAGGCTATTAGTATCAATATGGCCAAGGTTAGTGGATACTGTATTTTGGGTTTGATCGTGTTCAGAATTGTTCTCGGAAAAGTCAGAAAGACTAATTTTGGTCTTATCTCTGATCTTTCAAACTTATCAACTATTTTCTTAATTCAGCAAACAAGATTTGAAAATATTCCTATTTTCGGAGTATTTTTCTTTGTAAAGTACGCTTTCACAAAGGTATTGATTCAACCTGGAAATCTTAATATTGATCAGATGATTCTCACAGTTTCAACTTTTATCATTTGTGTCCAAAACTTGTCCTTTTTCTCCATGGGAAATACTAATCTGTTGGCAACTGTTGATCTTTCTAATGCTTATAATGGTGTTAAGTCATACGATGTTTTCCTTGTTGGGTTAATGACATTTATTTCCAACTTTGCCGCTCCAATCTATTGGTCTTTTACTTCAATACAAATTCTTTTTGAACCTTACGAAATTTTATTCAACAAAGCACAAGAGACAAAGAATTTGATTTATTTTGATTTCCTCAGAAAATCAATTTTATTGATTAAAGCCAAAGTAACTTTGTTGTTTTATGCAGTTTCTGCAGTCAGTTTGATAAGTTCATGTATCAACTTGAGATTCCATCTTTTTATCTGGACAGTCTTTTCACCTAAATTGTTGTATTTTGGTGCTTGGACAGTTTTTATTAATTTCTTGGTAGACTTTTTGATTCTTATTGGTACAGTATACCTTGCTAATTAATGAACTACAACTTGAAGAAAAACCTGAACTCTAAATATAATTCAACAACCCTATTTATTTTAAAAGAGATAATTTTACTAATTGAACTATTTCAATATTATAGAAACAAAAAACTTGTTATAAAAGTGAAAGAATAAATAATATTTTAAACAGAATGATTATTACTAATATGTTACAACAACTACAATTGTTTTTGGATCTAAAATAAGATATCTATGATGCACTAATCTATACAATGAAGAAAATAAAGATGTAATGGGTCCATGCAAGCAAATGGGATGTCAAAAGAAATAGAGAGTTGAGTTGATCATTGTAATAATTGATCTCTGTAATAAGGTTGGTTATTAATAAACTTCTTGGCTCTTCTGTCGTTGGTATCTTCTCTCTTCTTTTCATGGTACCATGCTCTCTTTTGAGTAGCCAATTGTTGTCTGTCTTGAACAGTCAACATATGTCTAGTTTCAGCAGCAATAACGGTACCTTGACCTTCAGATAAGACTCTTTCAGGTGGTAAGTTTTGTCTGTAGTATCTTGCATTAGATCTATGACCAAGAACAGTACCAGATGGTAAGATAAGTTCGTTACCGTTCTTATAAATGGCATCTCTGACAGGAGGTAAATCATCATAATCTTCATCATCAGATTCAGCATCTTCATCCACATCTTCCCAATCTTCGTCACCTTCACCAGAAGTAGCAGTAGTAGCGGAGGCAGTATTGTCATAATCATCATAAGTAGAACTAAAATCGTAAAATTCAGAGATTTCCAACTTTTCATCTTCAGTTTCGTATGGAATTCTCATATGTCTCTTAGTTCTCATATGTTCTCTAGCAGCTTCAGCATTCTTACCTTGATAATTACAAGCAATACAGAAACCGAAACTGATCTTTTCAGCAAGATAACTGATTAAACCTTCCTTGTCTACCAAGTACTTTGGTTCTGGAATGTAAAGACCAAAAGTTTTCCACATATATTCGATGTTTTCCTCCACAGTATCGAAGTTCTTGTTTTCTTTTGGGTGGGAGAAAAGGGAAGTGGTTGGTTTTATTTCGATCTTGTTGGCCATCTTTTCCTTTATGAGTTTTTCTTGAAGTTCTTCTTCGGTGAGTTCTTCATCTTGCTTTTGTTCGGTTGGGGTTTCAGATTCAGTTGCGGTTTCAGAAGCAGATTCAACTGGAGTTGCAGCTGGAGTTTCTGGAGTATCCGCTTGTGGTGCTGGAGTTTCGACTCCTGGTTTGGTAGCTTCAGTAGTTTCTTCTCTCTTTTGAGGAATTTCTCCATTCTTGATCTTTTCCATCATTGATCTCTTGGCTTGTTCGAGTAATTCTCTCTTTTGTTGATGTAAAGCTTCCTTTTCCTTTCTTCTTTGTTCCTTCTTGGTCATTTGCTTTTCTCCCTTCTTCTTGGTTGGTTGCTGTTGTTCTTCATCTAAAGTCAAGGTAGCTACCTTGGTTTCAAAAGTAACTTCATCAAGAGCTGGTAACTGGGCCACTCTTCTCTTTAAATTGTATCTATGCCAGTCTGACTTCATGTGAGTTCTCTGGGCATCAGCCGAGGAGAACTCAAGGTTACAGGTATTACAAGTAAACATGGTTGCAGTATTAAGATTAAATCAATTTGTTAGTACTAAAGCGATGACCTGAAAAGTTGGTCACGTGAAAGCGTGCCCAAACCGATGGGCTATAGAGACAGCTGGGGACTAAAAGCATTGAATAGTGTTGTTATGTGGGGTTTGAGAGGTCATATCATTTTCCTATTGTTCTAGGACTACTTTATGGTTTCTTGGTTTTTAATTGAGGTTATGGTTAATTTTTTATGGGGTGTTATATGGTCGTGTGACCCGAAAATCGATGAAAATAACCCATAGAATTAGTGGAAACTGTGAATGTCTCTAAAAAGAAGGTTATTTCAGTATAATTGGGCTTCAATTTGGGATTTTGACTTTCTATGATAGTTTCTTGAGTTTTATTAGTTATAATTATTTGTATACATAGAACATAAGAGCCAATATTCAAATGTCACAGAACACTGAACTAGAATTATTGTTGGGTTAGAAAGTTGGCAGAGTCACTGGTAAAAGTCCAATAGCTTAGTTCTACCCTATATCAGTTCTAGTTTACTGATTTGAATTGTTAATGGTGACTTTCCTCTAATTTCGGTATGGGGTCAATGGCTGCGAAAACACATTGAGCCATACTCATCTCATCAACCATCACAGAAACAATAACCAAACAAGAAAAGAAAAGACTTAACAATACACAAATCAATTACTCGATCTCCCTAGATCGCCCCTAAACCTATTCTTCCACTACTCTCTCCCTAACTGTACTTCTACTCCTACAATACCACTTTTTATGCTAGTATTTGACATATAGACATAACCTATAGACACAATCAGTTCTATGAAATTTCATGAACTTCTAAAATTCACAAGCAATATACACCAATGTCACTCGCTTTGAGGTACACCCTTCATCCAACTATCATAACCCATTTACCATATTCTCTTCTTCACCTCTTCTCTTGTCCATTCTCCCACTATCATCGGGATCATCGGTTGGTGCACACCCTAACTATGAGATGTGAATTTTTTACGCCAAAACACTACAACTACAACCAGTATCATGTCTTCAACCACCCCCAAAGACATGTTTGCCGGCGTCTTGCCGAAGGTGATGCAGACCATCCGTGCTGCTTCTTCTTTGGGTGCACAAGATGTTGATTTTTACAAATCTATTGACGCAGCATTGGGAGCGGAGCTCGATGACTCTGCCAGAAACCTTATGGAATTAACCAAGAAAGTGATTCAAGTTGGTATTGATGATAATAGTGATGAAGTTCTTAAGTTTGGAAAAGACAACATCGATGGTGAAACCAACTGGAAGCCTGTGGGAGACGTTTTGGATGGAATATTCGAGAAGATTGATATAGCGTTTACCAATGCTCAAAGAAAGAATAGAAATCATGGTGGTGATAACAATAAGCAACTGGAATTAACTTACCTTGAAGATGGTAATGATACCACCGCTGCTGCATCCACCAAGAAGATCGAAAAGCCTCAGCTTCATTTCAAGGTATCTGTGGATAACTCTGAATCTACTCCATTCAAGCCTAAAATTACTTCTAAACCACATAGTTTGGTCTCATTTGAAGAGTCTACCATAATCAAGAATCCTGAACCTGTTTATGAAGACAACGTGGAAATTATTGACCCTCCATTCTACCCACAACCTTACGAATACGAAATCGATCATCAACCATACCCTGACTCTATACTTGAAAGAGCAGACCCAATACCATCTAAGGATTGGGCCACCACCTCTGCTACTTGGGTTAGTACAACTGAAGAATTGACTGCTATGATCCAAGAATTGTCCAAATCCACTGAAATCGCCGTTGATTTGGAACATCATGACTACAGAAGTTACTACGGTATAGTTTCCCTTATGCAAATATCTAATAGAGATCAAGATTGGATAGTGGATACTTTGGCATTAAGAGACGATTTGGAACCATTAAATGAAATCTTTGCCAATCCTCAAATAATAAAGGTATTCCATGGTGCCTTCATGGATATTATTTGGTTACAAAGAGATTTGGGTTTATATATTGTATCATTATTTGATACTTATCATGCATCTAGAACCCTTGGATTCCCTAAGTTTTCTTTGGCATATCTTCTTGAAACCTTTGCCAACTTTAAAACTTCTAAAAAGTACCAATTGGCTGATTGGAGATTAAGACCTTTAATTCCTGCCATGTTAGCATATGCCCGTTCTGATACTCATTTCCTTTTGAATATTTTTGATCAATTAAGAAACAAATTAATTGAAGCTGGTGATGAAAAACTCCAAAAAGTTCTTTATGATTCTAGACAAGTGGCTAAAAGAAGATTTGAATACACCAAATTCAGACCATTATCATCATCTAGTAAAGTATCATGTCCAGTTATGGCCAATAATCCAAGAGAACCATATTCTTCAATTGTTTATCAATACAATATTCCTCATCATAAAAAACCTACTGTTGAAATGTTATACAACTGGAGAGATTTAGTGGCCAAGAAAGAAGATGAATCTGTTAGATTTATTATGTCCAATCAATTATTGGTAAGTTTGGCCAATTTATCTCAACCTATTGATGCTCAAAAGGTTCTCGGAGCTTCTAATTTCGTTAGTGAATACGTCAGATTACATGCCAGAGAATTGGCTGGACTTTTACAATCATCTCTTGAAGATTCTGAAGAAAAAGATTGGGATTTGGTGGATCAATGGAAAGAAGCCACAGAAGAAGCTGAAAACTTTGATAATGTCGATAATGTTAAGGCTCTGGCTACTTCTGAAAAATTCGAAAAATTATGGGAAAATAATGCTGATTTATTAAAGTCTACCATTAACAGCTCATTATTGAAGCATTCTAATATTTTCAATAACATTCTTACTAGAAAGGCATTAATTACTCATGAATATGATCCAGAAAGTGAAACTGTTACTGAACATAACTTCACCGAAGAATACGAACAAAGATTGGCCAATGCCAAGGAAGGTTTAGAAGAAGTGGAGAGAGAACAACCTGTTGTTCCAGCACCAGTTGAAGAAGAACCACAAGAAGAATCCAAGCAAGAACAAGCTAAGCAAGTAGTAGAAGAAGAAAAGAAGGCTGAAGAAGAACCAAAGAGAGTTGATCCTAATGAAATTATTACCATTAAGAACAAGAAAAATTTCCACAACAGAAACAATAACAACAATAACGTCAAGAAACTGGTTGAACCGGAAGAAGCTCCTCTTGATTACGGTAGTGCTGACAAGATCATGCTTGAAAACAATAACAAGAAAAGAGACCAAAAGAAGAAGAAGAGAACTTTTGATCCTTATGGTAAGGACAGTGAAGGTCCACAAGCTTCCAAGAAGCAAAAGAGAATGAACCTGGGTAAGACCAGTACCTTTACTAAAAGAAGATAGATAGCAAATTACTGAAGCCAAAGCAGTCGATATACAAAATCTGTGTTGGGTATCTTTTAGCTGGTTTTTGCATATTTCTGGGTACTGTCTCTAGTTACCAATTGTAAGTATATATTTCTGGTATATGCCCATGTATATTAGCACAATGCACAATAGACGATAGACATAAAATTAGTAGAGAAGAGATTGTAGTAGTTAAGAGATTGTAGTAGTTAAGAGATTGTAGTAGTTAAGAGATTGTAGTAGTTAAGAGATTGTAGTAGTTAAGAGATTGTAGTAGTTAAGAGATTGTAGTAGTTAAGAGATTATAGTAGTTAAGTGGTGAAACAAGGGTGATATGACTTACACAAGAGAAGGAGTATATAGTGGTAGTAAGGTGTGAGTTTAGCGGGAGAGTTTAGCGGGAGAGTTTAGCGGGAGAGTTTAGTGGAAGAGTTTAACGAGAAGTCTCGGTATAATTAGTGAGACAATTTGTAGGTAGTGAGAGGAAGCTCCAACTATTACCGCCATTTGAAGTGATTGAAACACTTTTAAAGGTTGATAGAGCATCTATTATACCCAATTTATCATTCATAGCCTTTAAACCATTTGCGTACTTTCTTCCCTCTTTTATTTGGTACCCTCTTACGTCTCGCAAATCTGTTGATGTTCTCTGGCTATACCTCACAGTCTCTCGCTAATATTTTTTTGTACCATGTCTCACTCACTGGCCTCATTTTTCACTACCAATCACGTCTATAACGTTACCACCATTTAACCATATACCATTGATCTACGCGTACCATGGCGTTACCATCGCATCTCCAAAACAACTTGACTCCGTCTGAGGTCAACTTCTTGGCCGAGAACGACTTCATCACGATTTTACCAAGATACTCCATGAACAAGATCGAGTTGATAGGTGTAAGTATAGACGCGACAGCATCACCAGAAGAAGACGAAAGTGGGAAGAGGAGGCAAAAGAGCTCGAAATAGAATGATTGAGGCGAATTGGCTGATAAAAGCATTTCGAAAAAATTCCCAGCTGTGTTTGTGGGTCAATTATCCAGCTCTATGGTCAAACATCATCATTAGCGCCAGGTATCACACGACGGTAGTAAAACCACCACAACTCCTCCTGCTACTACTACCACTACTACCTTCTTTAAACTTAGCACCTGCCATAGTTCTTCATTTCTCATTATTATCACTACTAACATCTAGACGAAGGTTCCTCCCCTTAGGGCTATGAGACGTGAAGAGGTTCCTTTATGGATAGCAGTTATCCTCAAGTCACAAGACAAATGCAGCATTGTACCACCAGAATGGCTTAATCTCGCTTACCTCAAGGAAAAATACGAAGAAGAGATTCGTAAACCACTCCGTTTCAGTAACTTACCATCTAATTGGCTCGAAGTGTCCAAGATCTTGTTAACCAAGGCTCCCGATGACCTCTCTGATCCAACTCACCAATTGAGATCAGTTCTACAAGATTTACGTGAAATCCGTTTGGTGAAGTCCCGTAAGGGTTTACGTGAATTGAACGAATCCAATATACAGTTGAACGGTTTATCACTTTTAGAAATCAATGAATTAAGACCGTTCGTATTACAAGTCATGAATAAGTTGAGATTGTTACATGACACAGTGAAGAAAGAAGGAGAAGTCGAAAACGCGTCTGATGACGAGTACTAAACACAGCATATCTTTGAAAATTACCTTGGTAATAATCTAAAGATACAATTGGGACTATTAAGGACTTACTTGGTGTCTTATTCCTAGTACCAGTCCTACAATACTGGTAGTGTGGGAAGTGTTGCCAATTCCTATTAGAACAGGTTTTTTGGGTATTGCCAAATCAGTCGGGTTTAGAGAGCGTTCTTCACCGAACTTTCTCAGATCCTTTCGGACTTCTTACTATAACTTAAAGCGTTCTATTTGTTTGAGTATTGGCTTCACTTTATAAACACCCTAACCACAGTATTATTCCCAACCGTTAGGAACGCATTCAACTCCAACTCTCCTGTTGTTGTGGTTTGAGTCATTTTTATGTGCAGTCCAACCCAATATCTCTCATACATAATTGAGAGAATACATCAGCGAATTGGACCATTGATAACTTTTGTTTGCTTGTTTGACCATGAGTAAGCTTAAGAACCTCAACCAGGCATTCATATCCAATATCAAAAGTCACAAAATCATCACCGACTCTAAACGAAACCTTATTTTATCTATTCTTAAATCTACAACAACAAAGAGAGAAGCTCGGAATTATCTCAACAAATACCAAAACCAATTTGACTTCACCACTCAGAGCCAGTACAACAACCCTCTTCTTAATAAAGAATCTCAAAGAGAGCTTTTTGTCAATCGTTACTTGAATAAGCAAAATCCTTTCTCGAACATCTACAATGATGAAGAATCTTATCCTAATGAAGATATCAAAGTAGCTAAGATCCCATTAAGAATAGCTATTTTTAAGATCAAATGTCTTTCTATTACAAAACCAGAATGGAAAGGGATCTTTGAAACGTTCCAACGTCTTATTCATTTAGGTATATCACCAATTGTGCTTCTAGATTATGAAAATGATTCTATAGATACATTCAAGTTGCGTGAATCCAAAGTTACAAGTCAGATCAGTAAAGTATATGCTGATATGGATAGTGCTACTGGTGTTTACAATGAATCCAAGCTTAAGCTTACACATGTTCGTTCATTATTTTCTATTGACGAGTCTAATAAACTCAAGATTGAAAACTTGGAAATGCTTTTGATGCCATTGTATCAAAATATCATACCTGTCATTCACCCAGTCATTTATAACTCCAACACTACGTATCAGGAATTTACATCTAGTGATTCCGAGTTGCTCACAACAATCGCCAAATCTCTTTTGGAGACCAAAGATATTTTGAGTGTGGAAAAGATCATTCTTATAGATCCTATTGGAGGTATTCCATCCGTAGAAAGAAACCAAACCAGTCATGTTTTCATTAATTTGTCACAGGAGTATTCCGATATCATTTCTGAGTTATATATCGGATACATTGATCCATTGAAGCGTGAACTTCACATCAAGAATTTGAATATAATGAATGATATTTTGCATATGATCTCTCGCAAGTCCGGTAACGATGATACAACAGGTATTATCACTACACCATACATTATGTCGATCAATAATGACCAGTTGAATCCTATCATCTACAATGTTTTGACTGATAGACCTATCATTTCATCTTCCTTACCATCAACTAACAACAATACACCAAGATTATCTACTTCTATCTTAAAGAAAGGTATTGATGTACAAATCTTCGATCAAAGCAATTATAATAAAAAATTGACTTTTGATAATTTAAGCAAAGATGGTTTGATTGATATGGACAAGTTGATCTTCCTTATTAATGATTCATTTGGAAAGATGTTGGATAGTGAAAACTACTTCAAGAGAGTTGAAAACAATCTTGCAACATTGATTATATTAGGTGACTATGATGGTGCAGCTATCATTACCTGGGAATCTATACATAACCCAGGATCAAGAGACCCAAAGTTTGATCGTCTCAATGGTAATAGAGTTGCATATCTTGATAAATTTGTTATTGCCAAAAAGAATCAAGGATTACCAAGTTTGGCTGATATTATTTTCAAAGTTGTTCTTCAATCGCATCCGTATGAATTGATATGGAGATCAAGAAAGAATAATCCAGTGAACAAATGGTACTTCGAGAGATGTTGTGGTTCTTTGAGTATTCCAGAATCCCAATGGAAGATATTC
Source organism: Suhomyces taliae (assembly GCA_030572155.1). Lineage (NCBI taxonomy): Eukaryota > Fungi > Ascomycota > Pichiomycetes > Serinales > Debaryomycetaceae > Suhomyces > Suhomyces taliae. Next base: position 257,034 of record JAJLZJ010000001.1, on the reverse strand, counting down.
TACACTGGTGAGCTTTTTGATAAAAAGATAGATAAAACCAAGAAGAGAAAATCGCCTGAATTTGTTGATATTGGAAAGAAGTTGGGAGAGTATTCTGAAATTTGTGAGAATATTGTCCCTTCATTCAAAGGAAACCAATGAACAAAAGAACTTTAAAGGCTTAGAAATGCTTTACCATTATTGATACTATTGACTGGTATTGAGAACTAGTGGCCCTTGCCATCGATGGCGAGGGCTACATCATTAATTATAACTAATTTATAATAGACATATATATTCATATTACGTAATATTTCTTGTATGCTTATAAAATCACCCCACATTCCTCACGTGATGTATATGGCTGTTAAATACATATGTATCTTTGTTATGGAATTCCATTAACACTCTTCATCATGTCCACATTGAGAAATAGAGGTGCTAACCCTTCGAGCTCTGGCTCTTCAGCCTCCGAAGTCACCCCATTTAAGCAATCCCTGTCTACTGCCACCAGTAACAGAAGACTCCATTACTATCATGAATTAGATGAATGGCAGCAAGATAACCATTTTATTAGATCAGGTTATGTCAAAGAAACCTCTTCCTATAAGGGAAGTTTCAGCTCCTTGTTTTATCTCCATAATGAGACGGTCAACATCTACTCCCATTTGCTCCCTTCCTTAGTTATCGTAGCGGCTGTGACTTGGTATATCAATTATCGTCTTCCTATTTATGACAATTATCTTGGGTCATGGGAGAAATGGAACTTCTTTCAATTTGGTATTGCTTGTACCTTGTGTATGTTTATGTCTTCAACATTCCATTGTATCAAATCCCATTCCCATAAGGTTAGTCGTGTTGGTAATCAACTTGATTACTTTGGAATTGTTATCTTAATTACCTGTTCTTTGATATCTATTGTTCTTTTTGCCTTTTACGACCATCCTTATTATCGGGAAGTCTTTGCAGGTTTATTTTTGACTTTGGGAACTGTGTGTACTGTTCTTACATTACACCCTAAGTTTGCTACAAATGTTTACAGACCATTCCGTTCGCTTATGTTTATTCTTTTTGGTTTATCAGGGTTGTTGCCTGTAGTTGCTGCTGTTCACTTATATGGTGCCCAAAATGCAATGGAAAGAGCAAATGTTTTCTGGTTACTGCTGGAAGGTATTTTGTATATTTTCGGTGCTGTTTTGTACGCTATGAGAGTTCCAGAAAGATTTACTCATTATGAACAAAATGAGAAGGAAATGATCGAAAACCCTACACCTGGTACTTTTGACATTTTTGGTCACTCTCATCAAATCTTCCATGTTATGGTTGTTTTGGCTGCTTACTGCCATTGGTGTGCTCTTGTTGGGTGTTACAAGTATTTACACGAGGTCACTTTGAAATAAGTGAATGTTGAGTAGATATAGATTTTGCTGACCTGCTTGGTTAGACTCTCTGTCACTTTCTGTTGGGGTTTTTTTGGTGATAAAGTCATTTGGACGCGAGCTATGACTTTGCAGCAAAAACTATAGTAGAACGAACACTGGTTATTTTGGATAGAAACAATTGACAAAATCAGTTAATTCATTGTGGATCCGCTGTTTCTATGTTGAAATTTTTATTTCCGGCGTTCCTTCGACTTTGCAGCCATTGCAATTACTCATTTGTTGATTTTTACTTATAATTTGACACTTAGATATGGTCTTGGCCTGCATATAATCCCCTGCAATACCCCAACATCCCCCAACATCCAGATCATCGTCTTCACAACAAGTACTTTTCAAAAATGACAAAATTAATTATCTTGCCATGTCATTCTATATGGAAAGCGGGTCCAACACTCGGAGACTCGCGTGATGAATGGTCATTGGCCAGTTTTCAAGTTGAAGGAAATGACCACTTGGCATTTAAAGAACAAATTATCACATCCTTAGAATACTTACAATCTGATCCAAATTCATACTTGGTTATTTCTGGTGGACAAACCAAATTATCTCTGGGACCTGTTTCAGAAGCATTATCTTATTATCAATTGGCATTGCAATTGTTAAAGAAATCTGAGCCTGACTCCGGCTTGGAAGAAAGAATGACCACTGAAGAATTCGCCAGAGACTCGTTTGAAAATGTTGTTTTCCTGATTGCCCGTTACTATGAAGTTTTCGAAGAATATCCTGAATCTATCACTATCATTGGGTTTGAATTTAAAAGAGCACGTTTCCTCGAACATCATATCAAGGCATTGAATTGGCCTGTTGAAAAAGTGGAATATATCGGAAACTCTCCAAATCCTCACTATGCTGGAAAGGAAAGAGAAATGTACTTTGCTGACCTTGAAGCTAGTGAATACAAACATGCAGTTGCACATTTTGAAACCGATCCATATGGAATTAAATCCCCATTATCTGACAAAAGAAAGGCCAGAAACCCATTCAAAAGATATCCTGGTTATGCTCAAAGTAATCCACATTTAGGCCGTTTCTTTGAGCTGATCAGAGATGGTGCTGAAAGTGATGAGTTGGTTGCCAGAAGATTATGTGATTTACCATGGAAGAACCATATGGCCAGTTCCAATACCTAAGTGTATATACCCATCAGTTGGTGGCTTTAAAACATATCACTAATTGATGTTCTTCATTACAAACAGCATACTTTCACTGAACAGAATAGACAATCAGAAGATTACTATCAAGATCATTATATATCAATATACAAAAGCAAAAAAAGATAGGGACAGTGAATAAAAAAGGAAAAGAAAAGAAAAGCAACATGTTTGATTATCACTCTCTCGTTATTATTACAATATATTATATTACAAATCGAAAGTATATCATTGGTTTGTTTGATAATTTATCTATAACTTTTTATTAAATACATACAGAGAAGAAATAGTAATCTAGCAATTTTAAGCGTTTAAAGCTCTTCTAGCCTTAACAGCCTTACTCAACTTTCTCAACATATCGGTGGTAGTTTCCCAAGAAACACAACCATCAGTGATGGAAACACCGTATTTCAAGTCCTTCTTGGTTTGACCAGGACCTGGCATGCTTTGTTTACCTTCATTAATGTTAGATTCGATCATAACACCAATAATGGAGTTTTCACCGTTGGTGATTTGTTCAGCAACAGAGTCCAAGACCTTTGGTTGGTTTCTGTAATCCTTTTGAGAGTTGTCGTGAGAACAATCAACCATCAATTTGGTTTGTGGAGCAGATGACTTGGAAATAGCTTCCTTAGCAGCCTTAACGGATTCAGAATCGTAGTTGGTGATCTTCTTACCACCTCTTAAGATGATGAAACAGTTGTCGTTACCCTTGGTGGTGGTAATGGCAGCCATACCGTTCTTGGTAACACCCATGAAGTGGTGACCCTTAGAAGAAGCTTGGACAGCATCCAAAGCAACAGCTAAACCACCATCAGTACCGTTCTTGAAACCGATTGGGAAAGATAAACCAGAAGCTAATTCTCTGTGTAATTGAGATTCAGTGGTTCTAGCACCAATGGCACCGAAAGATAAGAAATCACTGAAGTATTGAGGAGAAATGGTATCCAACATTTCAGAACCGATTGGTAAACCAGAAACGGTGGTTAAATCGGAGTATAATTGACGGGAGATTCTTAAACCTCTGTTGATATCGAAAGAGTTATCCACATCAGGGTCATTAATTAAACCTTTCCAACCAACAGTAGTACGAGGCTTTTCTAAGTAAGCTCTCATGACAATAACTAAATCATCATCAAGTTCTTCAGCCAATTTTCTTAAACGGCCTGCGTAATCAAGAGCAGCTTCTGGGTCATGGATAGAACATGGACCAACGATAACTAAACAACGGTCATCTTTACCGCTAAGAATATTTGACAGGTCAATTCTACCTTTAATAACAACATCTAAAGCCTTGGAGCTGGCCTTAATTTCACTTTGAACAAGTGCTGGTGGAACTAATGGGTCGTAACCCAAGATTCTTGTGTCATCGTATTCGTCTGGGATAGGAGTTTTACTCATTGTTAAATCAATAATTTTATAAAAAAACTAGTATTGAAAGTTTTGGTTGTAAAAAAGTAATTGATAGATTTTTAAATCGGTGAGTAATTTTCAGGCAAATTTTTACGGGCCGGAGTGAGGGTGCGTGCGAATGGAGAATAGATAAAGATCGAAGGTAAAAGAAAGACAGAAAATAAAAGAATGAGAGAGGGGGACATTATATAAACGAAAATGAATGAGTAATTGTAAAGAGAGAGAGAGATGTATCAAAATGAGTCACTGAGTCTCTGATGGTGATAGGGCGGCAATAGATAAGAGAGAGAAAAAATTATGATCATATCGAAGATATCGAAAGATCTGGAAGTGTAAGACGAAGATGAAGATAGTGAAGGTTTCTGATAGCGTTGACGATGCCAGTGGCTTTTTTACTGAGAGATAGTGATGTAGTGATGGGGCTTATGGTAAATAATTTTCTTTTTAGGTCGGCGACTGGAGGAGTCTGGTGAGACAGTTCTACGGCGATAGGCACAGTAGCGGGGTCGTGGTACCGGTTAGTGAGAATGTGCCTGGAAACATGAAATGGACATAGAGGACAATGGAGCTAAGGTATAGAGTGGTGGAGTTTGGCAGTGGAGTTTAGCGGCGAAGCATAAGAAATCTTCGTATTGGTACTGGTGTTGCTGCTGGTGTTGCTGCTGCTGCTGCTGGTAGTGATACTACTGGTATTGGTTCTTACGATACAAATAAGTGGCGGGGTTGATTGTTACTCATCTCATCGCTTTTCATGATTTTTCAATGGTAATTATTCACTTTCCTCGGAGTTGATTGATCTTCGTAGCGCACATTTGTAGTGCCTCTTATTTGTTTCTTGCTTGTAGTAGTACTTTGGCGAGATTTTCCTCCTTGTTACAGTTCCAGTTGTATGCTCACTTACGTCGACTGCGGGTATTTTAGACACGGCGAGATCATCGCTGAGATTTGGCCATATATAATTTTCACCTAGCCATATTACCTCAGTGATACGGCTGGATCGCTCTCTCTACACCTGACCTGTAATGACTCATGTCATGCTGGCCAGTCATGTTAGAAGTAAGGAGGCCATGATCCAATACGGGGCCCTGTTTAGGAGTGACTAATTTGATGACGTTGTGTATGTATTTTTTTTTTATATGTTATGTAATGTACTGGTGGCAATGAAGAGATGAGCAGCATGTCTCAATTGTTTTAATATGTGAAATATTGTACCCCATTTTTCAGTGTCATCAGAACTGGTACTACGGCCGAGCTTGGCGCAGGTGTTCCGTAGCACCCATGTGTTCCTCGGTACTGTAGCGGAAACCCGCTTGGAAAACGCTATTAGTTCCCTCGTTGCTCTGGTTGTTCTATTGTTTTTGTGGAATTTTCTAGGCCCTACCTCATCGCTTTTGGGGTTAAGAACGTGAATCTTGTGCTGAGCCCCGTGGGTTAATTAATCCGAAGATCCTGGTGATTCATTGGCCTGAACCCTTGCGTAGGTTCCTTGATTTGGACCATGAACGGTGCTATGCCAATTAAAATTGGCAATTTAACCCCAAAAATCGGCCTTTTCTCCAACTATCTGACGTGCCTGAAAGGAACTCTGATGCTTACGTAATCACTGACTAATAAGTTATAGATCATTCTTCAAAATCAAGAAATCTGCCGTTTTCAAAGGTATTCCATATTGAGCTCTCGTTAAACTATCATAAGCCTTATTTTGGAGAACTTCAGCCTCTTTTGGATACTTTTAAGGTGCTTTTCCTACTCAGACAAGGTGTCATGGTGTACTGATCACGTGAAATTGTAATCTTTTAGTCCCAGTGGCCGAGTGGTTAAGGCGACGCCCTGCTATTGGCAGTTCAGGCGTTGGGTTTTACCTGCGCAGGTTCGAATCCTGTCTGTGACGTCATTTTTTTTTTGCTAATCAACACAACTTCCAGTAGACATAGTGTGATACTTTCTTTCTTGCTTAGGTATGCCATAGTAATTGTCGTTCCCTAATTCTTACCTCTTGTAACTATCTGTTTCGTTTGGTGACTTCTTTATAGTGTGTCGCGTGACTTGGTTCTATCATACTTTATCTACCCGACTCCGCGACCTTATCTGTCAAATCAACACTACTATTATTTAACCTTTTGATCTATGGATCGTAGCTGGAACTAGCTAGTGAACTAGGAACAGCTTGTGTTTGATTGGACCGACTCGGTGCTTAGAATACCACAACTCTTGATACTCTAGCTATCGCAACTGGTCACTTTATTTGACGGTTGTTGGCTACAAGATCGCGCTCTCCTGTGTTTATTGATCCTTATAGATAACCGTTAACATCATCGAATTGCATCGCCAGAAGGCTTATAGTGACAATGATTATCCCTGAAAGTACAAGGACGTTTCTGTCGTTCTTCATCTTCGGTCTCCTTAACAATATCCTCTATGTGGTGATCCTTTCCGCAGCCATTGACTTGGTTGGTTCGGCTACACCCAAGGCGGTTGTGTTACTTGCTGATATTATTCCTTCATTTACTATCAAGTTAACAGCTCCGTTTTTTGTGCATTTGATCCCTTACAACACTAGGATTTGGATCTTGGTGGGTCTTTCGTCCATCGGGATGCTAGTGGTCAGTATGTCACTGATTGTTAGTTTTAAAGTATTGGGAATTGCTATGGCCTCGCTCTCTTCGGGGCTTGGTGAGAGTACCTTCTTACAATTGACTCATTACTATAAGGAAGAATGGTCAATTGGGGGATTTTCTAGTGGTACCGGTGGTGCAGGTCTCTTTGGGAGCTTCTTGTTTATGTTGATGACCAACTTGTTGGGTATGAACGTGCCATTGGTTCTCTTCATATTTTCAGTGGTTCCTTTTGGATTTATAGCTGTTTTCTACGGTCTTCTACCTACTCCTGTGCATGGATCTGAACTGTATGAAAGACTCAATATGGATCTGGAATTGGAAGATTCTCTTGATACCCAAGAAATTGAATTTGGCTCTTCATCCCATTTCAAGACTACTTTCAACAAAATTAAACCTTTATTAATACCATACATGTTACCACTTAGTTCGGTCTATATCTCTGAATACGTGATAAATCAGGGTATCTCACCAACTCTTCTATTCCCATTGGATGAGTTGCCTCATTGGTTATTTTCCACCTATAGAGACATCTACGTGGTGTACGGATTTTTATACCAATTGGGAGTATTTATTTCCCGTTCCTCAGTCAATTTCGGCATAAGAATCAAGAACTTGTATTGGTTGCTGATACTCCAGTTCATCAACGTGTTGATCACGTTACTGCAATCGATAACAGATTTCCCATTTTCCTCAATCTGGTTATTAATGATTTTGATCTTTTACGAAGGATTATTAGGTGGATTCTCCTACATCAATACTTTCATGTCTGTTAGTGAAGATATTCCAAAGTCAAGAAGAGAATTCAGTATGGGTGCGGTTTCTATCAGTGACAGTTTTGGAGTGGTTGCTGCAGGTTGCATCAACTGGTGGTTAGAGGTAAAATTATGTGGATGGCAGGTAGAAAGAGGAAGAGACTGGTGTGCCAACTCTCTTGGTCATTAGAGATCAAATAGGTGTTTTACAGTAATAAATTCCAGTAGTTGAAATCATTTTCTATTAGTAGATTAAGGCTTTCGACTGATATAGTTAATCTATAAACAATATTTTATATAAATTAATCCAAATGAAACTAATGTATATAAAAATAAAGTATGGCCCCAAGTTCTATTGTGATTATGTAATATATTACAGATACTCAAATCCTCAGTATTGCCATAGTAATGCAAGCATCCAAAAATGCAAAAAGAATGGACGAGTCCGGAGTCGAACCGGAGACCTTTCGCATGCTAAGCGAACGCGCTACCAACTACGCCACACGCCCTTTTATGGATGTTTATAGTGGGGGTTGGAACTGCCCTGCAGATAATTAAAGGTACCAAAAGTAAACGAAAGATACGAAATAGATGGTGACAAAACCCTTTAATATTTCCTGAGGTACCTAAAGAAGCGTATGGAGCCGTTTGGAGTTTTTATTAAAACTTTTCAGTATTGAAATTGAAAGTTAATACAAATGGTGTGGTTATTTACTCACATTCCTTCACTACTGGATACACCTAATGAAGCACTTGATTTCCATCAATTATCAATTATGACATTCCATTACCTTTCAAAATGAGCTTTGTCGTGCTTAGTTTAGTATTGTTTTACAGCTTTTAAGTATATCATACTAGCTAAGAAATTTTGTATCCTTTTTAATTATAATATTCTTACTTTTTAGTATATTTAAAATTTTGTACAATTATAATAAAATCACAAAGTCACTTCACTTTCCAACTATCTATTTATACTATCAGATACCCCAAGGATATCAAATCTTCTAATTTATCTCGTCTTGCGGGACACTAATAGCACAGTTCCAATCTTGTTGTGATCATTTGAATTGTTCCAATTATTATTAAGAACTTACGTAAGCACCATGTGGTGCAACTCTCCATACAATTTGCTTATCATCACATGATCTACTATAACTCTATCTCTTTACCGTAATGATCACATCCAGTCCAGTTATCGCTCGTTGGGGACCTTCTGTTGCTCGTAGAGCTGCTGCTATCAGTTCTTTCCCTCAAAGCCGCCAGTATTCTTCCAGTCGCTCCCAATTGGCGTTTGTTTTTGACATTGATGGTGTTTTGTTAAGAGGTTCCAAAGCAATTCCTCAAGCAACTGATGCCTTAAACCTTCTTGGTCAACATAGTATTCCTTATATTCTTATGACTAATGGAGGAGGAATCCCTGAACGTCAAAGAACCGAGTTTATCTCATCCACTTTGGGGGTTCCGATCAGTCCATTGCAGATTGTTCAAAGTCATACCCCGATGAAGCTGTTAGCACACAAACATGCTTTTAATAGAGTGTTGGTAGTCGGAGGACCCGGAGATCTGGCTCGGACTTGTGCGGAAGAGTACGGATTCCAGGATGTAGTGATGCCTATAGATATAGTTAGACAGAACCCACTGGCCTCGCCTCACCATAGATACACACCAGAGGACTTTGAGAAATATGCCAAGGATTCACTTGATTTAAAGACTCCAATTGAAGCCATTTTAGTTTTCAACGACCCTAGAGATATGGGGTCTGATATCCAGATTGTGCTGGATCTTTTGAACTCAGAACATGGGCTTATTGATACCAAAAGAAATCCTACCAAGTTGGTTCACCCTGAAAAGCCAGCAATTCCAATTATTTTCAGTAATAATGACTTTATTTGGGCAAATGACTATAATCTTCCAAGATTTGGTCAAGGTGCTTTCAGAATTATCACTGAAAACTTGTATAAGGAGACCAACAGACTCAAGAAACATCAGTTACTTGAATCTACAATCATGGGTAAGCCATTCAAAATTCAGTATGATTTTGCTCACCATGTTTTGATTGACTGGAGAAGAAAAATTAAAACTTTACAAGAAAAAGGACCTGGAAGTGTTAATTTGGAAGAGCAAATTTTGCCTGCTTTGGGAGAAGCTCCTAAGGATTCTCCATTTGACAAGATCTATATGGTTGGTGACAACCCAGAGTCCGATATTAAGGGTGCCAATGACCATGGCTGGGAATCCCTTCTTTTAAGAACAGGTGTTTACAAGGACGAAGACAAGGATATAATTATTGCCCAGCCAACGGCAGGTGTACATGACAATGTTTTAGATGCTGTGAACTATGCCTTAAAGACCAATAAAGTGATTTAGAGTACTTTTACTTTGCGAGTTTTGACTCAATAATCCGGTAACTTTAGGAGCTAGGTTATTGGAATGTGATACCCACCATAGAGTATTAGAATGAAATAGAAATAGACCAGGTATACTCTGAAATAGATAAACTTAAATAAACAAAGATGATAATGAAGAATTAGTTGTTAGTATGATATGATAGTAGTTTAAATGTATTTGGATAAGGTCAAACCTATTTGATGGTAATATCATACATTAATTGTAGTAACTCCACAAACGATATCTGAGTTTTTAAGGCGTAATTCGAAATTGATTAATTGCTTCATTAGATGATTGAAGTTATATTTGAAGCTGTTGAGGGTCATAAATACTGGATCAAATTAATTCAAATGGAAACAATAAAGTTTATGGAATAATTATTAGGAGAATAAACCCAATAAAGAAACACCAATAACTCATGCAAACCATATGAATACGGAATTTTTGTGGTTGTATCCATCCTCTAATTTTCAGAAACACTATTAGTTTGTTAAAGTTGTTATATTAACGTCTTGAATATTCTCTTTCTTTATTTAATTAAATTTCTAAGAATTGCAAAATTGCCAGTAAGAACCAGCATTATTGACACTTATTATGTTATTATAGTTTAATAATTGTTAGAACAAATGATATTCAATTAGTTAATATAAAACACCCAATAGTTGTACCGTTGATGAAGAATAAATTAGAATTTCTAATCAAAATAAATTAAATCATATAATTTCCAACAGTAATTCAACAAGTATTATAACAAATAAATTAAGGGAACTTGAATAATTCTCTTGAAAATTTTATAGTAACAGGAACCAATAGTCCCATTAAGTTGTTGATAATAAGCTGTTGGAGTTAATTGTATTCAAATACTTCAAAACAAAATGTAGCAGATAAACAACAACAATATAGAATATATTAATATCAATAAATTCTGGTTATAAAGTCTATTTTACCCATTAAACAATTTTATTGGTTTTAAAAATTATGATGGTAGTTGTTTCTAATGAATAATTGACATTATTAGCAGCTTTCCAATAATTATCTTTAACTCAACAGGATTCTATAATAATCCCTGGGGAACAGTTAAAATTTATGGGACTAGGAAAAAAAAAAAAAATTCTAGACCAAAATGCTGCTGACCAAATTGCTATTATTATTTTTATTAATGATATAAGTTACGTTTTAATTTCTTACAACGGTTTATGATCTTGTAGATCAAGATTAATATATAGATCGATCGATAGATGTTATTTAAATGATTTAGTAGAGATTGAAATTAAAAATTATGAGATTAATGGTAAACCTAATTTTTGGTTAATCTGGATTAATTAATTAAAATTTGATCACTTGTGCATTTTTTTGGGGAAGTTATGAATTTTTCGTCAACTTCTATAAAGCCTTGAACCTTTGACAGTTTACAGAATAGTCGTGGGGTTCCAAAAATAAATATCTCCGATATTTCCATACTGTCCAACTTGCAGATCATCGGTATCAACTGCTTCGCTCTTTTACATAACAATGAAATCTATTCCCTAATCTACGTGATTTTTGATTTTTCACGCAGTTCTAGTGCATTAACCCTGCAAGTATTTTCGGGAATTCGATACTAAATTTTTTTATTGTTTTATTTAGAATAAGAAAATGTCTGAAGTAATGAATAACGTCGGTTACCGTCGGATTTAAAATAGCAACCATTTCATTTTGCATTCAAAGTATTTCTCCTCTATTTGTTTACTAAATAGTATAGTGGAGAAGGAAAACTATAGAATTGGACCGCCTTGAGACCGTATTGGTCACGTGAAAAGGCGCTTTTGGGGTAAGGGAGTGGCCAAGGATGCAATAATGCAAGCTCATGCAACGGATGTTCGGAACCAACCCCCGTTAGGAAGCCTACCCTGAATAATTTTGAAGTTATCATAATCACAATCATGATTAAAAGTTAAAATGGTCCCCCTAAGACAGTGTGATACCACCTTGAAACCTATTGTTTAGTAAAGTAGCCTCGGAAAGTTAGGATTGTATTTTGTACCTTTTCACATGATCTGACTAGTGTGGGATGGGTAATCTTTCTTTTGTCCCTTTCGACCATATCTCGATTTGGAGTGTTAACCGGCATACAAGTCGGTGATGAATATGTAAGTTAGGTGAGCCTGTGCCCAATTAGGAAACTTGCGCTCGGGGCTTTTATAGCTAGATTCTGAAACACGAACAACCAATTCATAAAACAAGATTAAACTCTGAAAGGCACCTAAGACGCATAAGGCAACTTATCTTGAATATTCACGTTGTCAAGATCTTACCACACCTGAATTATCATCTCTACAATACACTTGACGAGGAAGTAGGCTTTTTTTTTGCTGTTTCTCTAATAATGTTCAAATGTTTAATCGTCCCTCACTTAAATATATCTATGACAAGGTTAGCCGAATTAGTGTAACCCTGTAAGTTAAATATGCACGGCCTTCAATTATACTTTACAAGATTCTGGAATCCTGTAAAGTATCATGACACAAAGTGCTACAATAGTACCCACAGATGGTTGCCATGGCCCCAAGCAACCTTTCAATAATGCAAGTTGGCTTCGGCTACTTGTACGAAACAACATAGGGCTCCTAATAATTTTTTTTTTTAATTTGTATTAAACATCAGACAAATTATTGCCGAAAATACCCCAACCCAAACTTCGAAACTTCAAAACTTCTGTCACTACTTTTCTATTGTTCGATCTAGATTTTCGTTTTAATCTAGTATGTCTACAATTATCAATTATTAAATCTTTTGTATTATTACTATTATTATTATAATTATTATTAACCTAACCTATTAATGACGAACTAAAGGAACAGACAATTGGGAGTAACCATTGTGATGATGAGCAGCAAAACCTGGAGCGTATGCGTGTGGATACACAGGAGCTTGTCCTGGTATTGGTAATGCAGCAACAGGAAGTTGATAAGTAGGAGGAGCTGGTTTTGGTTCAGAACTCTTAAGTAAACTTTCGTTTAAAAGATGCTTCTTCAAGCTTATTCTTCTACCATTCTTACCTTTACACACCTTGTTATTCAACACTTCTTCGGCAGCTAAAGCCGCACCTTTTCTCTTAACTAATTTGGCATGGAATAAACCACATGCATTGCACAAGGTTCTTACACCATTTGGACCTCTTCTCCATTCTGGGGTTTCTGTAGTTCCACATCTGTGACACTTATTAGTTGGTTTATTAATCACTTCTGGTACCACGTATTGTTGAGACATAGGATATTGTCCAACAGATCCATTTTGGTAATATATAGGTTGATGGTAGTAACTTCCTGGGGAAGCAGTGTATCCGACTGGAACTGGAGCTGGAGCTGGAGCAACACCAGCTGGAGCAGGTGGAGGAGCAATAGGTCCTGACAGGCTTTGCTGCACTGGAGAGTGATGGTATGCATAGTATTGATAGTGCAGACCTGGACTAGAGGTGGAGGATGGCGAATGTTGTGGGTTTGGTAATTGTATAGCAGGAGCAGCAGCAGGTGTTACCACTGGGGTTGTGACCTTTTCTTGATATATGGATGGCAACTTTAAAGCGTCAGTAGAGCCATGAATGACATAATTAGCTGGGGTAGAAGGTTTTATTGGTTGTCTGAATGAAAGGCCAGCAGAAGCCAAGTTTGGGAGTTCCCTGATTCTTGGAGAGATCAGAGATCCACCTTCATTAAGTGGAGAGCATGAAGTCAATTCACTAATAGAAGGAAGTCTGACATTGTTAGTGCTTGGAGCAGCAGAAGTAGTAGTGGAAGCCATTGCGTCCTTGACCCGAAGGTGTATGTATTATAGGGTTAAAGTATTAAAAGTAAAGTGTATGGATGAAGACTGAACACTAGTGTTAGGCTTTTGTAGAAGTAAACGGCTATTAAAAGTTTTGAAAGTTGAAACTGAATAGATTGAAGTTTTGGGGGGATTGAAGTATATATATATACTTTTTGAAATTAAACTTTTACTTTAAGGAATCAGATCATTTAGAAGATTGATACAAATAATTCTTAATTAAATCGGCTAGGACCCTCAGTGCCGTTTTTTTTTTATTTTTATTTAATTACTGTACTTAGTATCGCAGCATTTCTGCCCAGGCTAAAAATAAAGATTAACTTCCACGCAGATAATGCCTGTTTCATGCATCAGAATTTTTATGCACCTTCACCTCAAAATAATTTTTGTTTCAGACAGACAAAAAAAATTGGGTTCGGATTCTATCGGTTAAATGAATCATCCGTGCATACGAGAGCGCATGCTCAATCCAATTGAAGAAAATTCATGGTCATGGTCATAATCTACACATTAATGCCAATAAAGGTCCTCTGTGTATCTGTGTGACTACAATTATATTCCAAAACTCTCTTAGCCGCTTACGTTATCAATGTCAATAATTGATCATCAGATTACAATAGGAACAATGAATAAAATATAACAAAGTACCATAAATCTTAAATTGTCAGTGCATAAAAGAAACTCTTGTTGGTAGTTACCACCCTATACAAAAAAAAATGTCTGGCAACCCTTCTAAAAACCCTTAAGATTAAATCTAAGATAAATTCCTATCTTAGATTTGAACTGCCTCAAATAAATGTACGCAACATCCTCTAATCTAATTTATCATAAGCCAATAGAGATATTCGAAATTTTTCTTGAGTTGTTCGTAGGTGATTATTTCAAGCTGCAACTTACTTAGGTCGGTAACCGGCTCAGGCACCGATCCGATACCCTTGCCTAGCCAATTTCATCGGTTGTTGCTCGCAATATCTTTAAACTGTCAAGTATCTGATACTAATGCTAACCCTGCAGGTTTAAAAAGCCCCCGCCTGTAGGTCACTATTAGCCCTGCAGGTTATGGCAAATTTCAGGTTTTCTATACATATGATACATATGTGACTTAATGCAACCCCCCCGAAAAATTATGGAAGCCCGGGTGCGCTCGTGAAGTTAGCGAGAAATGACACATCTAAACAGGATCGAAAATCGCAAATCCAATGTAGTATGGGTTTTAGCACCTATGACGAAGTTGCTGTACATAAAATTACGAGATACACTTGAAGCAAATGTAATAGAAGGAGGTGATCTTCGTATTTGAGGTCTGTCAAGTTCAAAGGAAGACATTTTTCTTCTTCATCATCATCATCTTCTTCTTTTTCCTCTGATTCTTCCGGTTCTTTTCTTGTCTGTTTTTCGGGTGGTTAATCAATACATCCAAACATCAGAAAACGATATGATCGGACATTCGGGTCTAGTCCCTCCCCTCCTTGGGCCCCTCGCCTAAACCCACACGCATAGGGCTGGCCGGGTTGAAATTATGGGCTAGGGTGACACAAAGGTCTCCGAAGCTTTACCGATTACCGTTCCGATTACAGAGATCAATAATTACAGGGCAACTGAAATATAGTCACAAATTCATCGAAGTCAATGCAGACAAACTGTGATTTCCATGCAGACTTACTAATTATAGACCACCATGATATTGCAGCCATGCGTCATAGTTGTGAAAAAATAGGATCAACTTGGCCTAAACCATCTTGAAAATGAAAAGTGACGTACTTCTTGCATCCCACTCATCCTCCCCCACATCCCCTACACACACAACAATTCTGTTGATTTTCAATAGAAAACTTTTTCCAACAATTTATCAATTATGTTGGCCAGCTAATACGAACTACGAACTTCGTTCCCTCCTGTCAATCATTCCCCACAAATTCACAATAGTCAACGTTTCAAATCATGTCAAAAACTGTCCGGTGCTTGAAAGATTCAAAACCTCATAATGCATTGCAGGAGCGCAATTATTCGGTCAATTTAGCCTACTGGTATCGCATTGTTAGATGTTAGGTTTATTGTTTCTCAAGTACGACTGAAACGACACATCAAACGACATTTAGCAAACAGTTGGGTACAGTACAGGTGTGTGCCTTACACACGGCTTCAGTTCCGAAAGGAATTATAACGTTTTAGATTGGATCTGGATCTAGGATTCCAAAGGGACCACCTAACAACCCAATCAAGTGGTTTAGAGATGTTAGGTTATAGTTTATCTATGGTAAATCAGTCTTTTTAACTAATAGTATGTACTTTTACACCATTTTGTTTGGTCGCCACAGTTCGATGATGTCAGGAAAATGACATTTGCCAAGTGACCAATTTGGGCTGACGGGCGTATCGGTTCCTAGGTTAGGTTGATAGCTTTCGACTAAAAAAATGTTGCATCAACAATATACTAGATGTACATGAAATATCCTAAAATAGAAAATTGTGCATAATGCTGACACCTCTAAAGGACGAGGCAATAGACACACAAATCACTCACTATTAACTATACCAAATCTTATTCTACAATAAATGTAGATATGTGCTATATGTACAATTTGTAGAGTTTCTTATGTTTCTAGAAGGGTTGTAGCATCTGTAACCTGGTAACACCTGTAAAAAGAAAACTAATCTAGATCCAAACCATAGATGTACTGTAACGTTTAATAGAGAAACTTTAAAAGTATCTTGCTGATAAATCTGGTATCATCTTACTATTAGCTTAAACTAAAGACGTAAGGTGTCATCATTGCAATCCATTGGTGTTGAGCTGAGTAGAGTTGTACAGCCTTGCCCATATTTTGATTTAATTTAGTACATAGTACCTAATACAAAAAGAAGGTTGGTGTCTGCATACGGTGGTTAAACGCCAACATTCAAACAAGCTGCAAAAAAACAATTATTTTTTGTTTCGTTAAACGCACGAGGTGTGCACCTCACCTTCACTTATACAAACCGCCTTGACATAAGTAAAGCGCAAAATTTATCTATAGGAAACAAGGCAATAAACCACCAAAAAAAAAAAAAAAAAATTAAAGCCAAGCCAAGACTTACAGCATGAAGTCACCTTGATATATCGCATATAGCAGGACCCAAACGTGTTGATTGATCATTTCTAGCGTCAGATTGTTGCTACAGCCAGCCGAAGTTGACGAACGCCTCGGGCTTAACTCCCAATTAATACCCCTTAACCGAAAGAGGGGGAGGCTTAAACCAAGTTTACATCAACCATGCCCATCATATTTCCAAAATCCCCAAATTTTTTTGGATCCCCCAACTCTTATTCCCTAATATCGCAGTCCTAGCCAGAAAGCTTACCTATCATTGCCGAGGATCAGCTTTCTTTCGTTTTCTGTCTCCATTATCCCCACTTTCGTCTTCTGTTTATTCTCCTCCTAACTAAGTATGTCTGGTTCCAAAAATTATTACTGCAGGCGTTTACATTCTCAGACTTGACCTAGTACCTATTGTTGCACTACGCTTGCATCAACAGGGGAACGGGAGTAAGAAACTATTAACGAAATTTAAGCTTTAAGGTCGCACCACTTACAATCCCAAACTCGATCAATCTAGGAACATTCGTAAATGATACCGGTACTTTTGATCTCTATTCATTCATCTTCATCTACAGCAAGATGCCTTTTACTTCAAACATCGTTAGGTTTGGGAATGACATTTAAAAAAAGAAAAAAATCAATATTTAGAGATATTTCTACGTTTGTATCTATTGCATTTAACTGGGTTCTAGATTTGGTAATATGGGGGTTGTAATGGTTCTAATGTATACGAGTTTATTGTGGAAATATCGGTAAGGTCACATTTGTAGCCTATAGATAAAATAGATTGCCTGATACTGGTACTGCGGTTCGGATGTTTTGTGGGTTCTTAGCGCATTGACTAATGCAGTAGAAGCTGACCAATCGTTAATACTGCACAGAAGAAGTAATTGTTATAGCCTTTCAACACTCCTAGGATTGACCTTCCTACCAACAATCTTTCAGAAAGGACTTTAATTCTGTATTTTGCAGACCGATCACATGCTACGGGCTCATGTGTGCGATCTCGGCTACAGCGTATCCGAAGCCACTAGACTCGGATCGGGAGCCGTGACATCGTGCGCGCTTACGGACTAGGCACTAGCAATGACAAGTGCCTGAAACTCGTAAACGATGAAATTAGATCATTAATTACCACTTAACTAGTTTCATCTTCTATTATACCCCAATCCTATACCCCATACTTGATATCTACTTTTTTTATTATCCAATAGTTGAATAGGCTATGTGTTTACAATTTTTTTCAATTTACCCTACAATTTTGATTGCGGTATGTTAGTTTATGCTGCTGTATGCACTTTCTCGCCTCAGATTCTAACTAGAAAATTTATGCAATAATCAATGGCTATTCTTGCCGAACAACAGTACCTAGAAAATTACCCCCACCTCCAGGTTCAAAGTCGGGTTTCTACTAAAAAGCAGTCATATCCATGTTTTTTGGCTAAAAAAAATTCACGGTTTTATTCTAGAAAATGCAGCTTAAAAGCAACTAAGTTTAAGCGAACTGTACCTATTACGTCAAAAAAAAAATAGCGAGGGATACAACCTACTTACTGTTTATATATATGAAACAAACCTACACTTGAATTGTAAAAGTTATAGTGCTGCAAATTCGCAATAGCTCAATATGTCATAGATGGGTGAAGATCCAAAGAGTTGCGAGAACTGGTGTATGGAAGATGCATTCGACGGATTGTCAATAGGCTTCTTTGCATGACATCTGAAGAAGGAGATTCTAGATTTCCAGGGTTCATGTCAACCTGCATCACACAATACCGTATTAGGCAGAGGAATCTGCTGCATGTTCATGCAGACATTTTTTTACCTGTCTGCCTCATTTACAGATGTATTTAGTTATATAGGTATGATTCGGATCATCATGCATTATTATATTTTCGTGGCATTTTGGCAGACATAGACCATTTATAGTGAAACATAAATTGTTAAAAATATCGTTCCATCTTCGTTCAAGCACCATGTGAAAGTGACGGGTACACAAACCCAACTTGGGCTTGAAATTGCATAGTATTATATTTAGCCTACGTCTGGGTTCGAACTATACAGGAAGGTCCGCGTTAAACCCGCATTCTACTTGAGCCATCAGCTGCGCGTGCAACTTAATGCATGGAAGTCCACCATATAAATCAATATTGATTGGCGTAAGTCGTTAGTTCAACGATTTTCTTTCCTTAATCAATCCTAAGGAAGTTCAGCATTGGCAACTCTAGCAGTAGGTTCGCTTAAACTTGCCAAACCGTCTCTCCTCCTCTCTATACAACTCGAACCTTATTTACGACTCCCAGTACAGCCACCAGACTTACGAAGCGCATTTCATCTGATTAGGTTCCCCCCCGCACCAGCACCCATATGTGGGGGGCTATAGTTACGGGCTCGAGTCAAGAAGTTAGAGTCACTAATATTTTAGACGAATAATGCATCACGTAAATGTGATGTTTGAACCACTGGACTCTACGGGTTGTGATACCGTGCACGGTCCGATGATAGAAGCATCCCGCCCGACGACCTGGAACCCTTACGGATCGATTAACTACTGCGGCAAGGGTCAAAACAAAAAATCTTTAAACCTACTGATAATAGATCTTGAGTTTGAGATTGGGTCATGAGTTTTCTTGGGTTTATTGATAGTTTGGCAGATTCCATGCATCCAATCCTATTCTTGCATGATACACCAAGTACTTTCAGTACTTGAGGCACTCTAAGAAGCTTAAATGCATGAAATCAATTGTTACCTCAAACTTCAAACAAAAACCACTTTTGAAGACTTACATAGTAATAAAAAAACGTATATTCCTATAATTGACGGGGGAGAAGGTGGTTGTGTTCTCGGCTTTAGGAACTTAACTGGGTGCCATCCTAAGAGGACGCGGCGTAATGCAATAATATCATTGATATTTTCATCGGGGAGGTAGAAGTCACGTTCCGTGATGCTATATATAATATAAAATATCACCCATGCGTTAACCGGAAGCTCTTGAGGTTTGAACCCACTCCATATTATCCGACCCGAAAGAACTCAGCGAACAAGATCCATCTGGGTCATACAAATTTATTGGTACTACAATTAGTCCAAAAAATATCTGGCCCATCTTGAATCGTCTAGAATATGGATCTGGCCACTTTTTTTTAGATAGTCATCGCACATAGTATCAGGCTATATCCTGCAGTACCTTATATAATGTACTAGATCCGGCCACTTAGTGTATCACCGAAGAATTGGCAAGGACAATAGTTAGTGGCCTGGAACCCATAAAAAAAAACGAACGATTTATTACAAGCATAGAACGTACCATACGATTATAGGAATATCGAGATTCCCAGGTTTCAATTTTTTTGTCAACATTTACAGAGATTTTAAGATTGTCTTGTTTCAGGATTACACTAATGTTCATTGATCAAATAAAAGGAACCAAAAGAAAAAAATTGATCTTGATAATATCACTTAATAGGATTTAATATCAATTATATTTTCTTCAATAGCGCATTCTTTTTCTTGATACCTATAATATGCGGTATATACGGTGATGTAATTGAATCTTCTACACTTATTCTCAAAATATGATGGCGGCGTTAGGTTAAAAAATTGAATCTGAGATTCAGATGTTCTCTACAAAAAATATCGTCTTCCAATAGATGAAATCATCTATATTATATCGCACTTCCCATTTTATATAGCACAAGTTAACCGAACCGATAAAAATTGTTGAAATTGTGTTGAAACATCGGACAACTCTTTCCGATATAAGCTGATAGATACCGATTTTAGGTTTAAATGTTTTATCTAGTTTGGTTATAAACTAACCCTTTTGTCTTTTGACAAGAATGTGCTAGTTGATATAGTAATAATTTGAACGCTACATGAGACGTGGGTTATGCAGACTCAAAGTAAAAATCCATAATTAATATTTGGAAATGATCGTCATCTTTGTAATGTGGTGTTCCGCTAAGAGTCTCTTAAAGCTTCCTAAGATCTTAATTTTTCTCTTGGTATTTTCTTTTTTGTGCCTTATTTTTCTCATCTCCTCAATATCTCAATCTGGCTTAACAGCTAACAATCCAATATATGACAAATTTACGAGGGATCGTCAAAAAAGGAGAAGCGCTGATCTCTTCAGTCTGTTCGTATCATCAAAAGTTGGGCATCAAGAAGCTAGGATGAGGTAGAGTTCAGCATATCTGTGAACTCCAGGCTCGTCTTTACTTATACTAACCAAGGAAACTTGCACTAAACTCCGCTCTTTTGCTTGGTTAATATTAAAATTAGGTACAATTATTTTTTTTTAAATGGTATAATTTTTGAAACTAATTATTTGGGACAAGCCTTGCCTATTTACCACACAGATCTTTATCCTTCAGGCACTTTAATGCCCAGTTATTTTCAATTGCTATTTGGGATTGTTGACCTTGTTTTCTTGTAAAATGTTGGAATCTATCACCGTGTGCACGGAAGCCCGATATATTGCTGCCAAGATCAGTTAGTATGTAATAATGTGACATCACTAAACCATCTTGAAATGTGCTAAGCACATTTAGGTCTGGGTCTATGAACAATTGACAATAGAAGTACTATCGGAGATTGTAGGTCCCTTTAATTGTTTGTAAAACAATGAAGAATCTATCAATTGCACGGCTATTTGAAGATCGTCCTCCAAATATCATTTCTAGTTTCTCAAAACCTATTGTTTCAAATTTAGTGCCTCGGAAATAAAGATCAAGGGGTTTAAACTGGCTATTTATAATTAAGATTAAACCAATTTGACACCAGCTAACGGTATACCTTTGGTTAGATAACACCTATTCCTTCTCGGTTATAATATTGACCACGTCTGGGTCTCAGCCACCGCTACTAGTTGTCTTTGGACTATATTTTGCACCCATATAGCATGCAGTATGCGATACACTTGTAATTACATGTATAACTTTTTAAGAGAAAGAATTAACGAACAATAGAGCGGGAAATACCTATCGCTTGCTAAATAACAATAGAGATTTTGTTTGAAAACAGTATTTAGTGGAGATAAGAAATGATTTTACGTCGAAGATCTCATGAGGTTCTGAATAATTTAATGCAGACACTTTTTTAATAATAAATTTTTGACTATTCAGAACATTCTGTAGTTTAAACATTACTGTACATGAATTGAAAGTATCAAACTCCACAATTGTGTCAATATGGTTTGCAATCAGTAAACACTTCACAATTGGAAATAAACTGGCGTAAGGGGTGAGCTATGCGTTTAAGAAGAACCTAAAGACAGAAGTCCCATTTTTTCCTCTTTAATACCGAAATAGAGACTATCTTCCGCTTTCCTCAATATTTGTCAAAATTTATTAGAGCTCTTGTCGACTACACTGTTTCATGAAATAAACCAATCAACTCACATTATCTTATCCGTATAACCAGTAAACCTCACCATTCCTGTACGCGGTTTTCCTCATTCAAATTACTAGTAATTTACCAGAGAATGAGTCTCAATTATACTTTCTTTTCTACTGAAAAAACTAAGTCAATTGGTCAATTTGAAGACAAAGTTTGACTATATAGTCCTCATTCTCCACACTAGACCCCAACATGTAAAAAATAAAATTTTCAGAAAATCAGCCGGTCTAGTATAGTGGTTAGTACAGTTCGTTGTGGCCGAACAAACCCAGGTTCGATTCCTGGGACCGGCAGATGTTTATTTTTTTTTGAACACTGTACAAACCCCGCTTACGTAAGCACCAATCGCCCAATGAAAAAATCGCCAATGATATTCCCCCAATTAAACATCTAACAAGACAACAACCATAATGGCACACCATACCGAAGCCTACGAATACCCACCAATCCGTAAGTCAGCTCTTTGACCCCCCTTCTAAAACCGTTACTAACCGCCTCCAGCTTCACAACAAGAATTAGACGCTCACGACGTCCCTTTCTACAACAGGGACAAATGTGCTGCCCATTTGATCAACTACTACAAATGTCTCGATAAAGGTACTTCCTTCTGTTCCGCCACCAAGGACGAGTTCTACAAGTGTCAATACATCGCATTAAAGGAAAGACTTGCTAAGCACACCGCTCACTAAATGGATTCCTTTTCCCGCTCCTTTGAGGTGCCCATATTCCGAAGTTTACAAGTCATAAATGAGCTGGATTAGAATTTTTTTGTTTTTTTAATACAATTCAACTATTGTGTGTTTCTTTGTAAGAGACAACTGATTTTTTCATAACAAAAGTATTTCCACTTTCTTCGTATCGTGGATGGTATTGGATATGGGTCAGGAAGTTTTAGAGGAAGAATAAAGGGAATAGGATCAAAGAAATGTCAACTTAAAAGAAACAACTGAAAACTATAAATTAAAAATATAAATAAAATGATCAAAATTATCGGATTGGACCAATCAACAACCTTCTAGAACCATAAAGGATTAATGTTACTATATGTGAATACCATTAATTAATTTATTTATTTTGGATATACTCATCTCAGTTTCAAGGTCCTGGCTTAATCTGACATAGTCATTTATTTCATCATTAATATTGCATAAAATACGAGTCAAAGAAAAAATTAAAGAATTAACTGTAGTCCAACAAACCGTATACCATAAAACTACAACTAATTACCCCTTAAAAGTAGCCCATATTAACCCCATTCTACACACACTCTCTCTATTACTATTACCAGGTTAACACTCACTACTAAAATATGGTGTCCTGCACACAGCGCTTAGTTTGGGCGACGTCTAATTGGTTAGCGAAAAATGAAAACTATTCTTTACCAAGAGGTTTATCAGGATAGATCAAGATGTCAGTCACCGAATTCCCACCACTTCGTATGTATATAAAGAGTCGATGAGAATGTCTAGAACGCATGTTAAAAATCAACTCAAAGTTGGAGCCAAAATACCCAGAAATGATGAGATGAAACCATCAACAAGTGAAGAACAGAGTCGAAGCACCAGAAGAGCCAAAATGGAGAAGACATGAACAGTCAGGACAAAGCGGAAGATATGATGATTGAGTGTGACCAAAACTGGAACGAAAACAGCTGTTCAAATGGCTGTTTAGGATGATTTTCACAATGGCATCTAATTGCAAAGGAGAAGATGTCGAACCATAGAAGATGAGATACGGCGATGAAATGGCCCGTAAACCAGTACATCAATGGCCGAAAGAACGAGAACAGTACGAATCAAGAAGATTTGGACCTCGCTGGCCCCCTATTTACCGAACTTCCGAGCTCCGAGAACCAAGAACCAAGAACCCAGATCGAACTCCAAAGACAAGAAACCAGAGTCCAATCGGTCCAATAGTATTTCAGAATAACAATAAGAAGCTCAGATCGAAACTTAGCATAATTTCAGGTCCCTAATCGTCATTAAACTCACAATTACTGCCATTACTATGGCAGCTTCAATACATTGACCATACTAACAATTTAGTTTCTGAAGAAGATTTACAAAAATACAAGGTCCCATTACGTTGGAGAGATCGTTGTGCTGCCTACTTTGCTCTTTACCACACCTGTCTTATCAGACAAACTGCCAACTCATCTGTGGACTGTAAGCATGACAAGCACTCATGGGAAGAATGTCAAAACTTGGATTTCATAAGAAGACAAAAGGAATTGAAGGAAGCCAAGGAAAAGAGAAGATCCGAATTGTCATAAACTACAACGGTCACATCAATGTTGTAATCTCATAGTATATAAAGCTTACATAAGTAAGGGCATTAATAAAACGATAAAGAAAGTATAAATAAAGAACAAACGAACGAAGTGAGTTTTTTTCAGTATTGTAATATAAATTGATTATTTATAAATTTATCATGTAATTTTTCACAATTGTAACAATCAGATCTCCACGACTAATTAACATCACCAAATAGTAAAGAAAAATTAGAATGAATTAATTATGTGAACGTTTTTACCATTTCTTTACCATTGTTCGTCATCATTATATAAATCGATATAATTGTGAAATAAACGCCTAAGGAATAGTGGTTATTTTATCGTTTAATTTTAACAAATCTTTCTCTCTTCTGACTTTATTATTTTACTCCATTCTCATCTCAGAACTGGAAGATTTAGTTCGACGGCCAGTTCTTCATCACTTCAATTACACCAGCTTCCACATTAAGAACTAAATAAAGACTTGAAATCGAGTTACCTCTTTATCTGATTGAAAAGAAATGTACATAACTAACTTAATTTTTAGAAAACTTTAAATATAGCACTACTATCAACCCATACCATCCATACTAAACTATGAGAACCAAGAACTAATCTTCGACAAGATCTGAGTGAAAAACAGTGAAGAATGAACGACTCCGGTCACTCCGAAGTAACTTCAACTCGTCTCTACGTCCACATCTTTTCTACATTATTCTACACTCTTTTTATCTCTGTTACTCTTCTCTTTCGTCTCCTCGTTGGACTTCTCTCTCTCTCTCTCTATCATGGCATTGCACAGATCTCAAATCTTCAAAATCGAGAAAGTACAACTACCACAAGGTTAAACAGGCTAAACAGAACAACTAGACACGTAACATCTCTCTTCCTTCACACAATCCGCTAGTTCGTCGGCTGCTAAGTATCACCAATGAACACTAAGACTCGCTTAACTTGAAAAGGTCAAAATACGTCAACATATCGTTGTCTCATCTCTTCCTTCTCCCTCACCTCATCTCTTTTTACTACACCAATTTGATGGCTGGCTACGATGTAAGCCAGGTAACCTGTGTTGAACCCATAAAAGCCAACGCTTGGTTACCCGGCAATCACTTTACCTCCGCTGTCCACACTGTCATATCCATAGAGCATAGGATATGAAGCTCTAGCATTATTTCGGAGAAATTATATTAATTACTATCACCGAACAAAAAAAGTGCTCGTGCCCGCTTATATAGTGGTGGGATAAATCTGTCACGTGACCACTTACCCCGAAATCGCGGCCCACTTAGTTAATCAGGGCTAAACAGCAAAGTCACCACCAAATAATTGCAACAATTACTTTACACGACATGCCAAAGAAATCAACCAAATCCGAGCCATTGACCGTTGTCAGCAGCACCCCTGTTGAAGAACCGAACGTCACCGAGGCCAATAACGCCGATAATGCCGACACCAAGGATATAAAGGATAAAGACGCCAGCGATAAGGATGCCACCGAAGCTGAACAAGCGGTTGAAGAAGCCAAAAAGGAATCAGGAATCGAATCAAAGGCCGATTCTAAGGACCAAGCTCCAATTGAAGAAGTTTCTTTGACTGATGACAAAAAGAACGCCAGTGAAAAGGCTCCAGCCGCCGCCACAGAAGATGATGACGCTGCTCCATCACAGCCACCTAGACCAGTTGATCCAATTACCAGAATCACCAATGACTTGAAAGAAGCATTTCCATCTATTGAAGAAAAGTTGATTACTGCTGTATTGATTGCTTCTCAAGGTAACCCAGATCCAGCTTTCAATGCTTTATTGTACATTTCTGATCCATCCTTCAAGCCAGAAATTCCTGTTCATAACCCAGCTGCTGCTGCATTTGCCAATGCTGGTGGTCCACCTAGAGGTCAAGGTCCAAGACCAACCATGCCAGACGGTCTTACTGACGACGAGCTTTTAGCCAGAAAATTACAAAAGGAATTCGAACTTGAAGACGAAAGAAGAAGAAGACGTCATGCTGAAAAAAAGAGAAGTGCCGGTAACCGTCAACAATACCAACAACATCGTAACGACGATGGTGAAGATAGTCCAGATGAATTTGATCAAATCAAGGAAACTTTCACCCAAGGTTTAGAAGAAGCTCGTACTACCTTGAACAGTTGGGTCAGTGGAATCGCTAAGAAGTTTGACGGTGACAACAAGCAAGAAAAACCAAAGCAAAACGCTAAGTTGTTCGGTGCCTTAGGTGGTTCTTCTTTCAACTCTAATGACAAGAGAAAGAATGCCAGATTTGACGAAGACCCAGAAATTATCTCTCATGACTTCCACAACAGAATTAGTTTGACTGATAATGACAACTCCGAAGGACCTGCTTTACCAACCAGAGGTGACAAGGGACCTGCTGTTCCAGCCAAGACCAATGCTGCTGGTAAGAAATGGCAACCATTGAACTCCGATGTTCCTGCTAACAGTGATGCTTTCTTGGTCACTGATAGTGAAGATGAAGACACTGGTGTTGACAATTACGATGTTAAGAAGAAGTAAATGGTTATTTCCACAACTTCAATTGGCCAAGACCAATTTTGAATGGTCCATGAGTGATTTTTTTTAAAACAGAAACCTTACAATTCTTTTGCAGAACTTGTTCATATTAGAATGAACATAGTAATTGGTAATACTGTTCCACCTTGAAAGAAAAAGCAAAAAAAAAGATAAAGATAAAGATAAAGAAAAACCACCAACATAGCTGGATACTGAAGTAGTTAATATTACAACCTACAAAGGTATCTACATTATTGATTCTGTCTAATATTTATTTATAATGGTATCTGAGAAGAAAAAGAATCTATATACATATAAACGAGCGTAGAAGAATTAGAAAGTAGGTATTGATTTTATATGATGTAGATAAAGGCAAACAACAGCAAGAACAAAACTAGAACAGAAAGCAAGTGAAACTGTGCGAGAAAATGGAAATATCCCGCCAAATGGTCATATCATTCATGTGAAGTCATTAATGATTTATTTGGATTTGATTATATATGACTTCTTGATGTCATACCAAAAAAGAAAAAAAATACTATGGGATCTTTAATGTTTATTTTTAATGGTAGACGAATTACTTCTTATCGAAAAGATGAAGCATTTTGTACATGGAATCAGGTTTATCGTTAGTTAATTCCTTTTTAAAATCAGTAGATAACTGACCTAAGCTAGGATGGTACCTAGACCAATCAATGGAAGGAGCTTTAATGATTTTATTAGGGGTTGGAAGGTTTAACTTGTTGTCACACAAGTCCATGAAGAAATCAATAATTTCCGATTTGTTATCATTATTCATATGGAATTGCAGCAATTGAGAAAGCTGAACAATTTCTTGAGATATTTTATCTTTATTTGAATTGAGGAGCCTTAATGAAGATGTGAGGGCAATGTAATCGGTGTTTGTATTGAGATCGTTGAATTTATGAAGTTTTTGGTCATTGGAAGCAGAAGTAGTAGTAGTAGTAGTATCATTATGGGTTTCGTTAATTGGGGAGCTTGCTGGAGGAGTAGTGCATGCTGTGGAAGTTCCAGGAGAAGGAGAAGGGTCTTCTTTGGCGTAAGCTGGAGTTCCTTGGTTTGCATTGGTATTGTCATTATGTTCATCTTGGTCGTCGTCATCATCATCGTCTTCATCCTTAGGAGTTAAAAGGGGCGAGTTCTCTACCGGTTGGTCATAATGGTGGAGGTGGTCAAGAGGATGAAGGTGGTCATCCAATGGAGATGGAGATCTTTGTTCTTGAGGTGGAGATCTTGGAGTGGTGACATTATGAAGATGATGGCCCAGACGTGGCTCTTCAGGAGAATTCACATACGATAAGCCCTTGAAGGTGACCTTAAGTTTCTTATGGTTGGTTCTATCCTTAGCCATTATTGAAGATGGGTCTTTCATCTCTTCAAGCTTCCGCTTTTGATGAATTTTGACTTCCCGTAAGTTTGCTGCCATTTTGTATATGAAAATTAGATAGAAAAAAAAAAAAGTTGGTTTCTATTGTACACGGGGCAACTCACACGGACAAACTGACTATTAAAGGAAACAGATGATGTGTCTTTTTACTTTGAAGATGTCAAAGGGTCACTTGAGTCACAGGTCGGGTTGGTCACTGGACTTGGTCTGAATTTGGAATCGGACGGGAGTGTCTTTTTAATGTGAGTGGAGAAAAAGGTTGAGGAGTGTCGGCTGTTCAGTCCTTGCTGGTGAAAATAATAGCAAGAGAAATGCGGGTGGCAAATAGAACAGGGGGAGGAGATGATAGAAGGATTATAGCCAGTCCAAGTGTGGATGTTGTTATGTGATGGCCAGAAGGGGATGGGAGGGCTAAACAGTCAAGGTCCTAGGTTATAATAAGGACTAATGAAAAAAAAAGGCCGGAGTGGAATGGGGTTTTTTTGGTTTTGAAGAAGAAGAGTTGAACAACTAACTATTAGTATGGCAATCGGTAGCAACGGTAATGTCGGCCACCCTTGAATGTTCCGGGGAGGGGAGAGACGGCCAATGTCGCGGGGCGCGACATAGGTATCTTCGGGAACAATAAGGGCCAAAAATAATACAAGGCCGAACAAGGGAAGGGCTACAATAAGAGGAGGAGGGGGAAAATTGGAAGAAGAACAGTTCTTGGAAGTTCTTTGGGGGGGTTATCATGGGGTCCCATCCTTGAGTTGGGTGTTCTTGATATCAATTGGAGGTTTGTGATGGAGGTTCGTGGTGGTGATTCGTGGGAGAGAGGCTATGTAAGGCTATGTAAGGCAATGTAAGGCAATGTATTTGAAGGGTTTTCGGTGAGTTGGTTATATTTTTCCCCCACTCTACAGATTCCAATTTACCCCCATTTATCCCTTTTAGGGTGAACTTTTCACCAACCATAGCGAAACAGCTCGTTTTTGCTAGTCCCGATGATAACACTAATAGGGGTTGCCAAAAGGAGGCGTTTCAAAACAACTCGCACGACATGCGGCCACCCCGTGACTAGTGCTCCGAAAATCGTCCGCCCCAGTAATGACCGATTACCTCCGACCAGATAGGAGATAGGAGATATATAGTACCACAATCACGTTGCCCTCATCACGTTACACATTATCTACTATTACTGACCAAACTTGAATTACAAGACGGGTATAAACGGGCTCCTACTAGTGATACCTCTCGTTACACCGTAAACGACCCCCTCTACACTCCACAAACCGTAAGCGAAACCTCGAATGTCAATAAATGCTATAACCGACAATCGTCTGGATCTGTTTGTCTATTTTTTTTGTTATTGCCCTTTTCTCTCTCCGTCTGTCCCTCGTGTCTGACATCTACTGATATTCGATTTCTCGATGTCTCGTTTATCGTTACCATAGCTGCCAAGTGCACTGCCTTGGTCACTTCTCGGTGCCATTGCACTGCCATCGCCACGGCCGGTGGACGCTTATAACGCACTTGGCCCAGTGTCACCTTTGCCAAGCTTAGGGTCACCACCACCACAAGGGTTGTAGTGAGTCTGGTGCACCAATAAGGCAGCGCTACCGGATGTCTCATCTACAATTTGACTCTCGCAAATCCCTACCTTTTTGAGCTGGTTGGTATAAATACATCTTATCTAGCGATCTATTTTTATTCTATTTATGGTGAAGTACTGCACACACAACTCCGTAGATTCGGAGACATATACATAGCTATTTACATTGAGATAAGGCCTGGCAACCGTCAACCACCAGAAATGTCGCTGGTCGAAGACTGCAAAATTTAGGTCCGTTTTTGGGCCCTTGAATCTCTAATTTGATGGGTTTTGGAATGTGAAAAGTCTATGAAGAGAAAGTGAAATATTCATCTCTGGGCCGATACAACTAGGCAATACCGAAGTAACCACACGTACTGTCTGACGTAACCTCTGACGTAACGAAAAGTGTCACACAACTTGCAGCATCTGGCCCCGTAAAGTACAGCCCGTAATTCTGCCGCAAAATGAACATTATACGACAAGATCCATTAACTGTAATGTCACTTGATTTTTAGTTTACTCTTACTTCTCTTACTATTTGGTTCATTGGTTGGACTTACCAGAACCCAATTTTCCTTGGTTCTTCTTCTCCTTACCTCTCAATTGTTTCACATAACTAGAGGCAGTTCCTATGTCCTTTTTCATCTCTTTAGCACCCCATTTCCATTGGTAGAACATACCGTGTTCGGCACGCAATTGCTGCTTCTTCTTCTTGACTTCTCTGTTCATTATACCAATTTGCTCATCATATGGAATACCGGCTTCAGCTTCGGCCAAGGTTTCCTTACCGAACAAGAAATCAAACACTCTACCATCGGACCAGAAGAATCCCTTTCTGTCGATGATCCAGTTTCTGGTCTTCTTACCACCATTGATAGCTTCCTTCAACACAAAGAAGAACATAGAGTTGTCAGCAGTACCGTAGAAACCCTTACCGGTCCATACTCTGGCCTTGTGTCTTCTGGTTAAGTTTTCCAAAGGAACAGTGATCACAGGAGTTGGACGTCCTGGGAATAATGGATATGAAGTGAACTTGACGTGTTCCACTGGACCTGGTAAGTACCACATTCTTCTGATTAATCTGGTTGGGAACTTACCTACGGCATAAGCAGCTCCCAACATAATGATACTGAAAACAGAGTTTTTACCCAAGGAGAACATCCATTCTCTTTTACGAAGGGTTTCATTTTCTTCCTTTTCATTTTCTTCATAATCTTTGTTAGCTTGGAAAACGGCATATTCAGCCAAAACTAACCCATAAACAGTGAAAACAACGGCACAACAGAAACATGCAAGGAAATAAAGTCTATGAGGTTCGGATTCATAGATAAGTTCTGGTTGGGTCTTACCTTTAAGAATTTGGACCACTTGACGGAAACTGTACTTTGGACCGACTCTTGGAACACCTGGTTTAGGCAAAAGGGTTGGTACCACTTCTTTGGCCAATGGAAAACGAGGAACTCTGTCCTTTGCTTCATTAGTTTGGATACTTTCACCAGGAATATGCTGTTTAAGATGCTTCCATTCTCCTTCAGAAGGTAAGCTCTTTTTTGGGTTAAAATCTTGCGGTAAATTGGATTTAAAACGGAGGAAAGCAACACCTGTACGAGGAAGACTTGCTCCACGGAGTCCTAGCCCTATAGCACCGGGTATAGTAACAGGAATCATTGGTGGAGTATAGTAGTAGAGATGAAAATTTATGGAAGAAAAATCACGTGGTGTGAGATTTTGCAGTAATTGTAGAAGGAAGAAGAGTTAGAGGTGGGGACAAAGAAAAGAACCTCCACGCTACAAAAGAAGGATAATAACCTTCTAGAAGGATCTTCTGGCTACATTTGTGTTGTTTTGTTAAAAACGGTGTGAAATTAATTTACTTTATTTGTATTAGTGTTGATTATGTAATCGTCTTCCCCAGACTCCAGGACAGTAGTACTTTTCAATTGTATAAAAACAAGACCAATCTCATGACCTTATTTGTGGACGAGCCGACATTAGTCTTAGAAAGGTGTCAGTTCTGGTTGTAACTTTATTTCAGTAAAAATTGAATTTTTCTGTGAATGTTGGTTATAACCTTGATAGATGGAATATGTTTAATGATGTGATTCCACAAATAATCCTGACTAGTTCTATTATTTATAGTGAATTATCTGCACCAAATACCTGTGAATAATTTCTCAATTGAGTCGATGGCTTTCTATAGTGGTAGAATCAAACTGATGGCCCTTTTGCAACATCTTAAATCTCTTGAAATTATTAAGATTACTTTAAATCTGTATTTTTGATGTTGATTAATTTGATATTTGTCGGTTCTGTTAGATTGAGTGCTATGGCCCTCTGATAATTTATTATCACATTAGAGTATCTGGCTTCAACTCTAGTCAAGGAACTCTACGAATAAACCCATTTTATGCTCTCATGAAAAAGTATTTTATGTCTTATCTCCCTCTTTGGTTGGTCTTCTTGGAGGCCTTGATCTTGGTCTCCGCTCTCTTCAATTGTACTGGGTGTAATCCCACGTACTTTCCGTTCATCTCTTTGAATGCTTTGAAGTAGTCATCAGCACTGGAAAAGGCCACGAATCCATACCCCTTGTTCTTTCCACTCTTGTGGTCTACTGGTACCTTGACCTTACTCATACTGTCGTACTTACCAAAGGCATCAGCCAACAACTGATCATTGCCATCAGGCCCAAGGTTTCCCACGAACAATCTGAAGTGCTTAGGATCCCATTCCAACAATGAGTTGTCTTCCCATGTCTTTCCTCCACCGCTTCTCTTGACAGTCTTGGTGGTATCTTTGGCCACACTTTCAGCTGGAACAATCTTAGTTGTTTTGGAAGTGGCATGGAGAAACTGAGCTGCTTGCCTACTACCAGCGAGTCTTCTATCTGAGGACTTGGTAGTGTTGATCTTCTTGACACGGTTCATATTAGATTTGATAATTGGCACTGGTTGAAGAAGAACGAAGTATCGTTAAAAATTGATAATTGCTAATCTGGTAATTGCTTATTTGGTGCTTGGTGATGTCGCAAAACAAAGTGCTGCAAATGAGAATCTGTATGTTCCCCTCAAGACGTATTTGGTAGATGTTGGTAGCTGTGCAGTTGGTGATAGTTGCGTTTGGTCACTGTTTTATCAAGAAATCAGGTGATGGTCGCAGGAGAAAAAAAAGAACTATATATAAAGACCAATCTGGTGATAAAGCGCTGGTTGTAAATGAATTTGGGGTTGTTCTGTTTCTTGTTCCTGTTTGCTCACGTGCCGCTCATCTCAAAAATTACCAACAGATCGCCACGGTTAAACCCACTAATCTGTTGAACACCCTTACAAATCCTATCAACTCACCCATGTTTATTTTGTCTGAGATATCGGATCTTGTCCGGATCCCACCGCAATCCTTCAATATCCCAATTCAGCACAGTCTTACCGATGAGCTCAACAAGAAATTGGCCAATAAAGTCATCAGTAACCTTGGTTTGGTTATAACAGTATGGGATTTACTTGATATAAAAGATGGACTTTTGAAACCAGGAGATGGAGGTTCATTCGTGGAAGTCAAGTTCAGATGTGTGGTATGGAAACCATTTATAGGTGAAGTGCTTACTGGTTGGGTATCAGAATGTTCACCAGAAGGAATCAAAGTAAAGTTGGAGTTTTTCGATGAAATATTCATTCCTAAATCATATATATTCGAAGCATGTGAATTCAGACCAGTAGAAAAGGCTTGGGTTTGGAAACCAGATGAAGAAACTGAATTGTTTATTGATGTCAATGATAAAATTAGATTCAGAGTGGAAGAAGAGATTTTTGTCAATATAAAGCCAAAATCTTCCAATGAAGCACTGGGAATAGAAGAACCAAAAAACAAAGCTCCTCCTTATGCCTTATTGGCCAGTTGTCAAACCGATGGTATGGGTGTTGTCAGCTGGTGGGATTGAATGCTGTCTGAAAAGACCAATCCACAACCAAATATAAACACAAACCATACTAAAGGATACTATCATTACTATCTTAGCATTTGCATATAACGAACCGGTAATGAGTCATTACCACCTTACAATTGTATACTACGAATAAACATATTAACACAACTGTTTTAATTCTGTAATTAATTAATCTCATCAATATTATGCATTTATGAACTATAAACGAATACTGTAATCTTTATAAACTGTTCAATGCATGGTCACGAAGTTAAAAAATGGGATTTTCTGGAGTTCGTGATATATTCTAACAAATACCTAGAATTATCAATTGGGGAATATATTCATCAATTTAAACTTTTGAATTTAATAATATTCAGTGATATAATTCACTAATTCCCAAATATAGTTGTATCTTCTGGTTATGTATGTGTAAATATATGGTGAATGCACAAATATAACTTATTTCTTTTTCTTTTTCTTTATTGCTTCACTAAATATTTGTGGTTGGAGTTCATTAGCCCGCTTAGTTGTATTGCATATATTGACTGGTAGAACTGAACTTCAAGTTACCCTTAATGACCTTATCAACAGCCTTTAAAAAGTCCTTTTCATTGGCGACCTTTCTTCTGGCTCTAATGGCAAACATACCAGCTTCGGTACAAACAGATCTTAATTCAGCACCAGTGGCATTTGGACATAATCTAGAGATCAATTCCCATCTAATATCTTTTTCAACACTCATAGTCTTGGAATGAATACGGAAAATATTAGCACGACCTTCTAAATCTGGTAAAGAGAATTCGACCTTACGATCTATTCTACCTGGTCTTAATAATGCAGGATCTAAAGTGTTTGGTCTATTGGTAGCAAACATAACTTTAATATTACCTCTTGCATCGAAACCATCCAATTGAGTAATCAATTCCAACATGGTTCTTTGAACTTCATTATCACCACCAGCACCATCATCGAATCTAGCACCACCTATAGCATCAACTTCATCAAAGAAAATAATAGAAGCTTTTTTGGTTCTAGCTAAATCGAATAATTCTCTCACCATTCTTGCACCTTCACCAACATACTTTTGAACCAATTCAGAACCAATGACTCTAATGAAAGTAGCATCAGTTCTATTGGCAACAGCTCTGGCACATAAAGTCTTACCAGTACCAGGAGGACCATAAAGTAATATACCCTTTGGAGGATCAATACCTAATTTAACAAATCTTTCAGGAGATAATAACGGTAATTCAACCACTTCTCTTAATTTTTCAATTTGTTCTTTACTACCACCAACATCACTATAAGTAACATCTGGTTTTTCTTCAACGGTCATCATAGTAACAGTTGGATCAATTCTTGGAGGTAATGGTAATTGAATTTCATATTTTTGTCTATCAACACCAACTCTCATACCTTCTTCTATATCTGTTGGAGAAACTCTTTCACCCAATCCTACCACAAACTTGGCAATCTGCTTTATATTAATCACATATTTGGATTTATTATCAGCATTTTGCATTGCTCCTGCCAGAGGTGTAGGATTAGTAGCTTCAATAATCTTGGTACATCTAGCAACTTGTAATGGTTGTTCTTCAGACATTCTTTGCTTGTCTCCCATCACATCCCACAAGTGGGGAGCAGCCAATCCAGTGTCACTCTCCTTTATTCCAATGTTTTCCTTTATTCTTTCTTCAATTGTCTTTAAATCCTTTTCGATCTCTTTTAAAGCAGCAGCATATGGGGCAATACCATAAGTCTTTAAGACTTGAATATCACCTTCACTCAATGGAGTGATTTTGTCTGGCTTTTCGTCTTCTTCGTTTGGTACTACGTATTTATCCCAATCGGCTTTTGGTGGCATTGTTGTATGGATATCTTCTGATGGTGAGTGGAGTGGCGGCTCTTGAACTAGGTCTTATTTGCCTTCGTGGAGGCGGTATGCGCACGAACTTTTGATTAAGTAAGGCATAATAGTGAGACTATAAAGAAATAATAAGGTTGCGAAAATGGGTGTTTGAGGATTTATATGAGGTAGGAGAAAGCGGAAGATGATAGGTACAGAGGAATTGAGTTAAATAGTAGTTTTTGGAGTTTGTAGCGATATGGCTTTGTATAATTGTTGTGGGGTATATCTTGTATGGTGTGTTTTGGTGGAGGAGTAACGTGCACCTGGTCGCGTGACACAGAAACTTTAGAACCTTTCAATTAGAACCAATACCATTAAAAGAAAGCAAACAGTCTTATAAAAGATATAATAGGAGTATATAATGAAGCGAAATTGTTTAAATATATCAATCATTTATCTATTTTTTTTAATCTGTGATTTTTTCATTAATTTTTGGTCGGCTGCAATTTTCTTAGTATATATAGATATGATGAACTACAAGTATATAATAAGAATCAGATGGTAAATCTTCACTGGGGATCAGGTATTCCAATCTTTATCCAATTTAAGGAAATTAAAAAATTACTTGTTATTTACAGAATTTTTACAAAAGTACTCTCTGCTTTCTATAGTTATTTTATCACGATTCAAATGATTATTTATTGAATTAAATCTATCATCTATAAAACAAACCAATAAGCAGTAGAAGTATCAAGAACTGATAAAAAGTTTACTCGATTCCTTAATAAATTCTTTACTTCTCTTCGAGAACTCCTGCATTAGCATACTCTTCATGTTCCGCATGGGCCTTTCTCTCAATATCGTCCTTGTTGGTTGGGTCAATATGTTCCACCGGTAAGTCCTTGGCAATTTGAACAACCTTCCATGGTTGCCATACCGGGGTTTGACTGAAGATAATATCCATTTCTTCCAAACTTCTACCAGCAGTCTCTGGCAACAAGAAGTATATACATGGAGCAATTAAAATATTAATGGCTGCGAAAATGGTGTATGTGTATGGACCAATGCTATCAAAAGCAACAGGAGTAATCATAACCACCATAAAGTTAAATGCCCAGTTACTGGCAGTAGAAATAGCAGCACCAGTAGCTCTCATCTGTAAGGAAAGAATTTCAGGTGGAATCAACCAGGTACCACCCAAGAACGAAACACCAAAGAAACTATTGAATGCAAAAAGGAATACTGCTGCTGCAATACCTGCTTTGGAACCACTTCCATTATCAGCAGCCCAAGTAGTAGCAGTAAGAAGTGCCATAGTGATTGCCTGTGCAATTGCACCCCAAAATAACAAGAATCTTCTTCCTAATCTTTCAATAAATACCAAACCAAGCAAAGAAGCTAAGAAGTATTCAGTACCATTACAAGCAGCCAAAATACGAGAGTTGAAAGGAGTCATATGGATATAGTCTTCAAAGATAGTACCAGCATAGTAAGTAATAAGATTGATACCACAGATTTGTTGGAACATTTGGATACAGAAGGCTAAGCATACTCTGTGGAAGTTTCTGTTTGGACCCTGAGTAAAGATCTCTTTGAATCTGAAGTCATCTGCACCTTCAGCCTTTTCCTTCTCTATAAAGCTCATGATTTCAGCCATTTGGGCTGAAACCATAGGATGGTCTTCAGGCAATCCTGTCAAAGCAGAAAACACAACTCTAGCATCATCAGTTCTTCCCTTTTTCAATAGCCAACGTGGAGATTCTGGGAATAAGAAGGCCATAAATACCAACACTAAAGCAAAGAAACACTGGAAAGCCACTGGAAATCTCCAAGAAACAGAAGAGTGAGAACCATTTCTCAAGAAATAGAACCCAAAGTCAACCCAATATGAAATAGTAATACCCAAAGCAATAATACTACCTTCCATCATAATCAACTTACCTCTTGATTTGGCAGGAGAGCATTCAGATTGGTAAACAGGAACTGTTGAAGTAATAAACCCAACACCAACACCAGTAACAATTCTTGCGACAATTAAGTGGGCAATTGTGTATGCGCATGATTGCAAAACACCTCCAATAGTTGCAATAAGGGCACCAATGAACATGACCTTGAGTCTTCCGAGTTTGTCACCAAAGTAAATGGTAGAAAGAGCAGAGCACATACATCCAATTTCGTAGATAGCAATCACAGCACCTTGTAATGTAGCATTAACCGAGGATTTCATTCCTGGGAAGGTATTCTGAAAAGATGGTAAGGTCAACAAACTTCCCATGACACCTTGGTCGTAACCAAACAACAAGAAACCCATACCTGCAAAACCTGATACTGCAAGGTTCAACTTGTTTCCCGACAACCCCAAAAAGGTATGTTGTTTTGAAGGTATATCAAAGTCGCTTCTGTTGGATTTGGAAGAACCACTTAGCGAGGACATTGTGACGTTAGATCAAAAGATATTAATGAAAAGAACCAACTAAAAAATTGGTGGATTATTAAATATTTGATTCTATTAAACTTGTATGATTTTTAAATGGCGTGGTTTGATGAGATTATATTCTTTCACTAGCTGGAATATAAGTCTGTCAATATAAGAGCCATAAAAAAAGGGATTTATTTACATTATGATCCATTCCCCGGCACTCTATTTATACGGTTCGAGGGTCCAGTATCATGACCTTCCCCACTACCTTTACATACGTACATACGGTGGAGAATTTCCGTGGCTGCAACCATGTAATAATTCCGAGACTTGACATATTTTTTTCAGACACTACAGCCGCATAAACTCTGACAGATTGACAGGTTCTTGGTTCTTGGAGCACTTACTGCTTACTTAGACTGTATTATAACCACCTAAAGAGCTTTATGAACATCGAAACACCTAGGGTCTCGGGTCCCATTAATATCTGGGGATCTTGGAGGCCTCTAACCACGCGCTTGTTCCACAAATTATCCCCGTACCATCTTATATGGGCTCTAAACATTAAGAGCAATGGTGGAGAGTGGGGCTGAAAGTGGGGTCATAATCTCTCACCATCAAATCAATTGCTGCTTTTTATTACCGGTTTCGGCCAACGACGCAAGATCTAACTATTTAACTACCCATAATTAACCTTTTGATGCTTTCCTGTTGTTTCCGTTGCTATGTAACATGACCATGCGTACCGAGGAGCAACCTCTAGAAAAAGGTTTCCCTCAGTCTTACCTGATACTAAAAGGATATGATCCCAGGCCCTCCACCCTCCACCCTCCACCATTAGTGGCTCTTGCTTACGAGTCTTGGTCTTCGTAACTGCAAGTGCCCTATTGATGGAATAGTGTCCTCCAGCAAGGTCTGAAACAAGCTTTTTCATACAATAGGTCTATTTAAGATTTAGTGACTTTTCGCAACCAGTTGGACACTATTTGGATCCACACACGATCCACATCTCAGGTCTATATCCAGGAGGTTGCAGCCTAGATGACTTCATGTGGTTGAAAACATAATGCAGCCTTGTCTACAATTTGGAACTTCAATTACAAGTGTTTGTTCACGGTTCGTATCGTGTTCATTAGTAAATAATACATAGTTGTCATTAATCATTAGACATTAGAGTGAATTAGAATCAAAGTGTATGTTGGAGCAAAAATTGCAGCCATTCTAATTTAGTTCAAACTTAATAAAGAAACAGCTGGAAACACCCAACTAGTTGATTTCAGCTAATCTCTCTCTTATTTGTTCAACCTTCTCTCTCAATTGTCTTTTTTCTTCGTCTCTGCTTGTCATCACATTGAACTTCATCAAAGTGACATGGAGCTCATTCAATTCGTCTCCTGCAAGGTTGAAATTTCCAATCACCTTCTTAACATCGTCATTCTGGTTTTGGTCATCTGAGCTTCCATAAACGTATCTCACCAAATTGACAAATAATTGCAAATTACTAGTGAATTCACTTAAACGAAGACTCAAATCTAATTTCTTCATCAGGCTGGCTTCAAGAATTCTACTTAAAGAATTCATACTGTAGTTTATAACTTTGAATAATCTCTTGTACCAGTATAAAGAAGCTCTTAATGTGATTTTGATATCAGGTTTACCATTTGATTCTGCTTCTGTTTCAGAAATGATCAATGCGAAGGAGTTGGAAAGGAAATGTAATGTAAATTGGAAAGATTCACTTGGTGAAATTTGATCCAATTCAATTAATAAATAGTAATAGTTTAAATTGACATATGAAGTCCAATCTTGTAAATATGGTGATTGGCTGTATTCCTTGTGGATGATAGAACTTGTAGTTATTCTCCATTTCTCTAAGTTGGTAGATATTTCCTTCAACCTTTCCGAGTCTCTATTTGCTCCAGAAAGGAAAGATGTAAGTAACAAGTCTTGAAATTGGTGGTATTTGATTTCTTGATTAACTAATTCCAAGTTTTCTTCATCATCAATTGTATTTTCTAATGGGAAAGGTAATTTGATAAACTCATGGCATGGAAATTGACTTGGTCGTACGAGCAGTAAACTTAATTCTTTATCTAAGTTGTGAATAGACCAAAAGATTCTTTGAAGATGATCGCTTTCAGTATCAGAAGCGGATTCTAATGGTTTGTATAATTGTAATTGGACTACCAAACGATTCAATATTCCTAATAGTGCCCAGCATAATTCAAAATTGAAGGAACTGATGGTGTAAATGGTTAACAAAAGAAGAAGTTTCATATTATCAATAATTTCTTGAGGGGCAGCATTATACAAGTTCATGTTCAAGATTTCAATGATAGATTCAATATTCTTCTCACTGAAGTAGACTGAAAATACTCCTTTACCAGTTTTCAGATCCATAGTCAAACAACCAATACTCATTAATAAATAAATATCGATATTAACGATGGCTTCCTTTTTGAAATCAATAGATTTGATTCTTTCCAAGGTTTCTTGTCTATTGATAAATGCATATTTTGAAGAGTAGTTTTCGAAGTAATTAAGGGCAAAAATTGATGGTAAATCGTCATTTGGGAGGGACTTCATGGTGATAAATTCTTCTTGTAAGTTTGATGATGATGAGTGGGTAAGTGATTTGGATAAAAGTTTCTGGGTTAATGGCAAGTCTGGAGAGCCACGGGCTCTTCTTGCAGAGCTCGAAAGCTCGGCAGTAGTGATTTTCTTGATTGGATGACGGGAAGAACCGTAGCTCTTGTCTTCAGAAAGTTCATTCGCCAACATGGATGATACAGTGACTAATTTGTGAGCCACAACTGAGTTTTCAGGGATAGTCAGTTTATCTTCGCCAGCCACGAAAACTGGAGAGCCATCTTCGTTGGAGATACCAGTACTTAGCACGCCTTCACCGTCCAATTTCTGGCCCGAGTTTCTCTTTCTTCTCTTGTTACTTCTGACCACATATTCACATTCAGCGCCTGTCTTATGACAGTTCTTGCACTTGGGGTACTCTCTTGAACACTTTTTCTTCAATCTGTAGCACCTATTACAGTTGTTTCTGTGATGGGTCTCTGGAAACTCCACTGGATGTTTGGACTTGCCGGTCTCGTTGATGATGACGGGTGAAACTGTGGCTGCACCCACTCCCACTGGTTCGATGGTGGTATCATGATTATGGATAGGTTCGGCTACTGGAGTATCTCTGGTAGTGGCGCGCTGAGTCACTGGCGCACCGGGAGTCGCATTCCGGGCCTTTTCTTCTTCGTTCTTGTTTTCTGTTTGGATTTCCCTCTCTGGTGATCTTAAAGACTCTCTCAAGTTGGACTGTTTCAGTTGAACACTGGTGGTTGTGCTGTTACCAGTTGGAGCCAAGCTGTTGAGACGAAACTTGCTAGCAACAGTGCCATTTCCCATCAGCTTACGGTAGTAGAAGTCCATGTGGGGCGGTCACAACGTTTGATTCGAGAGATGGTGGTTTTGTTTGGTGATTTGGTTGTATTTTTTTTTTTTTAGGTGATATAAAATTTAGTAGATTAATGCCCGTTGTTAAAATCCGCTGGCCGACGCCTCAGTCAAGGAATAAGTAAGCGAATAACAGGTTGAGCCACTGAGGTGGGTGATTTGCTAGTATGGCACGTATATAACCGTGGGGGAAATAAACTCTGGTGGAGCAGAATAATCTGGTGTAGATACTGAGAGGAAATGATGTTTAGTTAAGTAGACGAGTTGATGGGCTCCATTTGTCAGCGGCCCTTAATTGCGGCTACAAAAGCGATGATCGGCCGCTGTGGCCGAATTAGGTAAAGTCACGTGCGGCGGTCTTTGGCTAAAATCACCAAATATGGCATGATTAAAAGCGTGGAAACGGCTGGGGAAAACGAGGTGGTGGTGGTATTAGGCGCAGAGTCGGCGCATGTTTTGTGTGGATCCTTTACTAGGCCTATGAGGTGTGGATACTTGACCTTGCTATTGGTTTATGATGTTTGGGTGTAGTGTGAGCGTTTCCGTAGAGGGGGTTTCCCCAGACCATATGTGGCTTTATGTGGCGGAACTTCCGCTTTTGTGCGGAGTATTGCAACCTTTTAGTTCCGCTGATAGAAAGCAATATACACATGGTCTTGGGGTAAGCCGAATGAACACTATTGAAGCGGAAGAAAGGGCGACATTGTTTTCGAAGTTACTTCTGCTTCAACTACGCTGCTCAGCTAACTGGTAATGATTCTTCTAGACCCGAGAGACCGTCTGGTGTTTTGGAACTGTTGTAACAGTAGAACGGCTGAATAGTGTAACTTTTGCGGACGAGTCGGAAATCACGCTTGTAGTGTCCGTAGCTTGGCACTCACCTTAATTTAGATATAAATCATCAATAATCCTGCTTATTTTGGGTTACCTGGTGAGATCTGAGGTTGCAAAAAATTACATAATCGCAATACTGGCTATCAGTGATCACAAGATCAAGCACGAGACACATGAAGGACCACAAATACTGAGCCAGCCAAATCAGGCGAAAACCATTTGCTCCAAAACCTAGCCAACTGGGTCCTTGTTAGTTTGAACATCAGCTCTCTCCAAGTTTAGCAGAAGATCAGTATATGGTCAATACCATTTCATTCTAATCAAAAAATATATGTGACTAATACCACTCAACCACCACCGTTATACGTAGGTAAAGCATTCTAAACCCCTTGCCAAGACCAATCAACTTATTTTAGCAGCTTTGAACCATCAAAGGAAGTTCAATCGTGAACACTTAATCAGTTCCTATAATAATGTCAGTTTTTTCAATTTTTCAAGAAAACTTACAAAATATCTAATTTTTAAATTTGAAGGCACAATTGCAGTTGCTCTTCTGTCAAGGGAAGAACAAGCCCGTACTCGATACTGAGAATCTTCAAATTCGTCATCCAGCCAAGTCTGAGCCTTTTCTTATTTTGCCTCGCAACAAGATTTTTAGTCTATTGTACAAGGGATTCGCAAGAGAAGATCTAAGATATGTCTATAATTAACTAAAATTCTTGGGATCAACCACATGGAAAGCAAAAAAGATAAATTTTCAGCCGATCACTAGTTAAAGTTCGAAGTATAAATGATCTTGTAGTCGATGGCAAGTGGGAATCAACTGGTACTCGATGAAAAGCTGCAGCGATCTGTATCGTAGTGTGAATTAGTATGTTATCAGCGACACTAGCGTCATATGTCCGAAGGTACAAAGTCTAGGCTGACAAATGCGCAAATTGGCCCGGAATAAGTTTGTCCGTGATCCATTCAAGATCAACATTTTTTTTAGATCACATTATGTGATATCAAAACCTTGGCATTACTAAAAAAAGGGGTGAGTCACCACAACATATTGGAACCCCGAACCTCAGCCTCAACATAGACGGGACGGAACGGATAACACATTCAAGAGTCCATGTTAATACGTTAATGGGACATTTTACAAACCATACGATTGTAGACAGGAAGTTACCGAGTAGAAATTTTTTCAACCATTGCCTAAACGGCTTAATTATGCTCATGTAAGCCAGATCTAACAGTGCTTAAACATCAAACGGAAATGGAGGATATTGACAAGTTCTCGGTGAATGAACATACGAGCCACGGGGTGCATCGGTGATTCAAAACAAAAAAGAGTAAGTAGTTTTAGGAGTTAAGAGTCTAATATTAGAAGGCGGAAAAACCGATGCATGGAATCTAGCCGCTCGTTTGGAATTTCCTGCTCAATTAGATGGATCACAAAACCATATAGAAATGACTCTAAATAATAACGATCGTCCACTAGGTTCAAAAACGGAAGGTATTGTTAGCCAGTTCCAAGATCAACGTCAACGTTAAGACAATTGTTAGGGGGATGAATTGCTGATCGTATCAACCTTTCCATTTTCACGTTTCTGTCCCATCACT
Organism: Suhomyces taliae; assembly: GCA_030572155.1. NCBI lineage: Eukaryota > Fungi > Ascomycota > Pichiomycetes > Serinales > Debaryomycetaceae > Suhomyces > Suhomyces taliae. Next base: position 213,128 of record JAJLZJ010000001.1, on the reverse strand, counting down.
GGCGTATTTACCGATCATGGTATTGGCTATTGATTAAAACATTAAAGATTTACTAATCTTTTCAACTGTATTATATTGATGCAGTCGTTGCGTTATTATGAGCGTGGGTGTTTTGTGAGTCACCTAAACGACGGAAGCCGGGGTAGTTGGAACCGGTGTATTGTGGACGGACTTAACAGGTGAGGAAAAAAAAAAATTACAAATGCCGGGATTAAACCAGTTACCAGATGTAGGCATGTGCCTCGTACCCATGTTGAAATGGTTCCTGAACCCTTACCAAGAGCACAAATGAAGATGGGGGACCATCCACAGTAATAGACGTATGATTCAATTATTACTATCTCCGGGTGTCCCATTGATTGGCCCAATTTTAAACTCGGCATGTAGGGGGATTAGGGATTGACAGGGTGAGGCTAGACCAAGGTTGCGAGAGGGGCAGCAAGTCGGAAAGAACGGGAATCTACAAGCCACTACAAACAAGGTGAAATGATAGAGGAGAGAGATTGAGAACCACCACATTCAGTTCAGGTTCAGAACCATTAGTGGCAAAATGAGGTGGTGGTAGAGGAACGAGGCTACAATTACAATTACATAACTAACTAAACCAATCACCACAAGAGCACGGTCTTCCAGCCCTACCAACGCCAAAAACAACCCATACAATTCGCCGGCAATCCAAAAATACAAAGATTTGATCAACAATTTATAGTCAAGGTTTTTTTTTTTGATTATCAATGTCACCCATGATCAAGGGAAGTAAGTTGACGTAGGATTTAAAACTGCAGTTGATGGTGTTCTATGGTGTTTGATTATGTAGTTAAATACATTGGACAATGATATTTTTCAAAACGTTAAATCCCAGGAAACTGTGCAGACCTCGGTGAGCCAAAAAAAAAAGTTCCTTCGTAAACAGCTTATTTCGTTTATGTAACTCCAAATACGGCTCAATACGACACTGTTCTTGTGCACACCAGTACTGAAACTGGCATAAAAGTGAAATTTTCCAAGGCGAGTAGCGGTGATTCCTACAAAATAAAGCCAAAATAAAGGACAAAAAAAAAAACAAAAAAAAACTACAACCACAACAAACACAACGTACACAGAACCAGAGAAATACACCCCCCGCCACCACTAGCAACATTAGCGGTCGTACACCAAAACACCCAATAATTGTTCCTGCCGCACCAAAAATGATAGTTTAGCCAAGGTAAATAAGGAAAAGGGAAATGGTTACGGAGGACCTAAAATAGACCAATTAGTACTGTGAAAAAGTGAAATTTCCCCTCGTAGCCCTTAGCCGAGAGTTCCCTTTCCCATATGACACTGGGGTTGTCAGGGCTTGGGCTTGGGCTTGGGTGTGTATGTAAACTATGTGAATTTTATGTTAAGCTCCGTTTCATCCTATCGCTATCTAGTGGGGCAAAATTCAATATTATTCTTTTTTCCACTAAGTTAAATATAATGTAGATATGACTCAGTTCCACACACACATACGCCCCCCAAAGAAACAACCCTCATATGATTCAGGAACAACTCCCAATTGGTCCTTTTCTGTTTCCCGTTTCCCGTTTCCCGTTTACCGTACGTGTAGTGAATCTTGTATTGGTCCGGAACTATACCTGTCTTAACGCCTTCTTACTTCCGTGTGATACAGCCCTGGCTCATCGCACGGATCGGGTGCTCCTCTCCACCAATTCCGATAATAACACAAACATAGTACAAATTACTAATAAAGTTATTGTTTACCTGCACGTACTTGTTTGCCAATCTCTGGGCATACTAACTGATACTTTTAGATGTGTGTGCGTGCCCCATTCCCTCCTCTAAATACCGCCTGGTCTAAACCTATATATACTCAATTCTCCGCCATTCCGAAAAACCCTTATCCCTAGTATATTTTTTTATTCAATTATAACTATTAATTTAACTTATTAAATAGTATCATCATTGTTAAAAGGGTTACCAAACATTATCATCATTCATCATGTCTGGTAAAGAGTCCCCCGCGGACACTTATAACGATGCTGTTTCTGAGGAGAATTCTGTTAATGAATATCAAGGTTTTGACCAAGGTGCTGCCCAAAACATTCATAATTTGGCCCGTACCTTCACCAGAGAATCCATTGGTCAAGATGAAACCTCTACTTCTGCTGGCTTAAAGAAGTATCTTTCTAATATGACTTCCGTTCCTGGTATTTCTCCTTTCCAACCTGAAGAAACTGAAGAAACTCTTAATCCAAACAGTGACAATTTCAATGCCAAATTCTGGGTTAAAAATTTGAAGAAATTATATGATTCTGATCCTGATTATTATAAACCTGCCAAGTTAGGTATTGCATACAGAAACTTACGTGCTTATGGTATTGCTTCTGATTCCGATTATCAACCAACCGTTACCAATTACTGTTACAAACAATTGGAAAATGGTTACAGAATGATCAACAAGCCTGATGCTTCTCACTACTTTGATATCCTTAAGTCAATGGATGCTTACATGAAACCTGGTGAAGTCACTGTGGTTTTGGGTAGACCAGGTTCTGGTTGTTCTACTCTTTTGAAGACCATTGCCGCCCATACTTATGGTTTTGATATTGGTGAAGAATCTACCATCACTTATGATGGTTTGACTCCTCAAGATATCGAAAATCATTACCGTGGTGATGTTATTTACTCTGCCGAAACCGATGTCCATTTCCCTCATTTAACTGTGGGTGATACCTTGGAATTCGCTGCCAGATTAAGAACCCCACAAAACAGAGGTCCTGATGTTGAAAGAGAAGCCTATGCCAAGCATATGGCTTCTGTTTACATGGCCACTTATGGTTTATCCCACACCAGAAACACCAATGTTGGTAACGATTTCGTTAGAGGTGTTTCCGGTGGTGAACGTAAGAGAGTTTCTATTGCTGAAGTTTCTCTTTCTGGTGCCAACATTCAATGTTGGGATAACGCTACCAGAGGTTTGGATGCCGCCACTGCTTTGGAATTTATCAGAGCTTTAAAGACTTCTTCTTCTATCTTGGAAGCTACCCCATTGATTGCCATTTATCAATGTTCTCAAGATGCTTATGACTTGTTTGACAAGGTCGTTGTCTTATACGAAGGTTACCAAATTTTCTTTGGTCCTGCTGATTCTGCCAAAGATTTCTTTATTAGACAAGGTTGGGAATTCCCTCAAAGACAAACCACTGCCGATTTCTTGACTTCTCTTACCAACCCAGCTGAAAGAATTGCCAGACCAGGTTTTGAAGATAAAGTCCCACAAACCGCTCAAGAATTCGAACAACTTTGGAAGGCTTCTCCAGAATATGAAGCTTTGATCAATGAAATCGATGATCATCTTGCTCACTGTTCCTCTGGTGATACCAAGAAGGCTTACCACGATGCTCACGTTGCCAGACAATCCAAGAACATCTCTCCAAGATCTCCTTATACCGTTTCTTTCTTTATGCAAGTTAGATATGTTATGGGTAGAAATATCCTTCGTACTAAGGGTGATCCTTCCATTGCTATATCGTCCGTTTTCGGTCAAGTGGTTATGGGTTTGATTTTATCCTCTGTTTTCTATAATTTAAAGAGTAATACCGATTCCTTCTACTATAGAGGTGCCTCTTTGTTCTTTGCTGTGTTGTTTAATGCCTTTGCCTCCTTATTGGAAATTATGTCTATGTTCGAAGCTAGACCAATTGTTGAAAAACATAAGAAATATGCTTTGTACCGTCCTTCTGCCGATGCTCTTGCCGGTATTATCACTGAATTACCAACCAAGATGCTTATGTCTACTGCTTTCAATTTCATCTTCTATTTCATGGTGAATTTCAGAAGAACTCCTGGTAGATTCTTCTTTTACTGGTTAATGTGTGTTTGGTGTACTTTGGTTATGTCCCATTTGTTTAGATCTTTGGGTGCTGTTTCTACTTCTTTAGCTGGTGCCATGACTCCTGCTTCTGTTTTATTAACTGCTATGGTTATTTTCACTGGTTTCGTTATTCCAACTCCAAAGATGTTGGGATGGTCCAGATGGATTAACTATATTAACCCAGTTGCTTACGTTTTCGAATCTTTAATGGTCAATGAATTCCACGAAAGAGATTTCGAATGTTCTCAATACGTTCCAATGGGTCCTGGTTATGAAAATGTTTCTCCTGATAACAAGATTTGTGCTGTTGTTGGTTCTGTTCCAGGTTCTTCTGTGGTTTCTGGTACCGATTACGTTATTAAGTCTTACGAATACTACAACAGTCACAAGTGGAGAAATCTTGGTATTGTTATCGGTTTCACCATCTTCTTCTTGGGTGTTTACATTACTTTAACTGAATTCAACAAGGGTGCTATGCAAAAGGGTGAAATTGCTTTATTCTTAAGATCTTCTATTTCTAAGAACAAGAAGCAAGGTAAAAAACAAACCGTTACTAATGCTGATATTGAAAATGGTGATGTTAATGAAAAGATTGATTACAAGGATACTGTTGAAGCCAACAGTTCTTCCACTGATTCTAATCCAAATGGTAATGGTCATACTTTACCAACTTCTAAGGATATTTTCCACTGGAGAGATTTGACTTATCAAGTTAAGATTAAGTCTGAAGATCGTGTTATTTTGAACCATGTTGATGGTTGGGTTAAACCAGGTCAATTGACTGCTTTGATGGGTTCTTCTGGTGCTGGTAAAACCACTTTATTGAATTGTTTGTCTGAAAGAGTTACCACTGGTGTTATTACTGATGGTACCAGAATGGTTAATGGTCATGACTTAGATAGTTCTTTCCAAAGATCCATTGGTTACGTTCAACAACAAGATTTACATTTGGCTACTTCTACTGTTCGTGAAGCTTTAAGATTCTCTGCTTACTTAAGACAACCAGATTCAGTTTCTGTTGAAGAAAAGAGAGAATATGTTGATTACATTATTGATTTATTGGAAATGAGACCTTATGCCGATGCCTTAGTTGGTGTTGCTGGTGAAGGTTTGAATGTTGAACAAAGAAAGAGATTAACCATTGGTGTTGAATTGGTTGCTAAGCCTAAGTTATTATTATTCTTAGATGAACCAACTTCTGGTTTAGATTCTCAAACTGCTTGGTCTATTTGTAAATTGATGAGAAAGTTATGTGACCATGGTCAAGCCATTTTATGTACTATCCATCAACCTTCTGCTTTGTTATTGAAAGAATTCGATCGTTTATTGTTTTTGCAAAAGGGTGGTGAAACCGTTTACTTTGGTGATTTAGGTGAGAACTGTGTTACTTTAATTGATTACTTTGAAAGTCACGGTTCTCAACCATGTCCTCCAGATGCTAACCCTGCTGAATGGATGTTGGAAGTTGTCGGTGCTGCTCCTGGTTCTCATGCTAATCAAAACTATCACGAAGTCTGGAGAAACTCCAAACAATATGCTGATGTTCATGCTAACTTGGATGAAATGGAACGTGAATTGGTTAAACTTCCAAGAGATGAATCTCCTGAATCCCATTTAAAATATGCTGCCCCAGTTTGGAAACAATACCTTATTGTTTCTCAAAGAGTTATTGTTCAAAACTGGAGATCTCCTGGTTATATCTACTCTAAATTGTTCTTGGCTGTTTCTACTTCTTTATTCAATGGTTTCTCTTTCTTCAAGGCTGATAGATCTATGCAAGGTTTACAAAATCAAATGTTCTCTGTTTTCATGTTTATGATTATGTTTAATACTTTGGTTCAACAAATGTTACCTTACTATACTGCTCAAAGAGATGTTTATGAAGTTAGAGAAGCTCCTTCCAGAACTTTCAGTTGGTTTGCTTTTATTACTGGTCAAATTACTTCCGAAATTCCATATCAAGTTGCTGTTGGTACTATAGCCTTCTTCTGTTGGTACTATCCAATTGGTCTTTACCGTAATGCTGAACCAACTCATGAAGTTCACAGTCGTGGTGCTTTGATGTGGTTATTCATTTCATCTTTCTTCGTTTACACTTCTAGTACTGGTCAATTGTGTATTTCATTTATTGAAATCGCTGATAACGCTGCTAACTTGGCTACCTTGTTATTTACTATGTGTTTGAACTTCTGTGGTGTCTTGGCTGGTCCTGATTTCCTTCCAAGATTCTGGATTTTCATGTACAGATGTAACCCAATGACTTACTTGGTTCAAGGTATGTTGTCCGTTGGTTTGGCTAATACTGAAGTTGAATGTAGCACCAGAGAATTGTTACATGTCAATCCTCCAAAGGGTATGAACTGTGCTACTTACTTGAGTGACTACGTTAAATTTGCTGGTGGTAAGTTATTGAATGGAGATGCTACTACCGACTGTACTTACTGTCGTTTGAAGTCTACTAATGATTTCTTGAAATCTGTTAATACTCTTTACTCCGAAAGATGGAGAAACTGGGGTATTTTCATTTCTTTCATCGCCATCAACATGATCTTGACCACTTTCCTCTACTGGCTTGCCAGAGTTCCAAAGGGTAGCAGACAAAAGAAGAAGTAAACTATTTCTCTTCAATGTCGATTATAAATTGTAATAGTTAGATACGTAACATGCTAATGTAAAAAAATATAATTAATAATTAAAAAAAAATATAATTAATAATTAAATGAAATGTAATTAAATGAATTAATTTAATAATTAATAATGGAAATATTAAGTATTACTGTTTATGATAGATATTAAAATTAACTCATATTGTTTTTGTAGATCTAGGCTTAACTAGGCTTAGGTAAATTATTTTTAATACTGACTAATCTTGATACTAGGCTAATTAAATATAATATATAAGAATATTTACAGTTAGATAGTAGATACCCGACCGGGCTAATAGAAAAGCTAGTATTCAGAAAAACAGAAACTCTAGGTTGATAAATCAATAGAGTTGTGTTGTTTTCCAAGTGGTATATTGTATTTCCACTGTCTACAGTATTACTTCTTGAAGTGTAGATGATGATTATTAGCACCAACTACTAGATCAGTGAACAAGCACTAGTTATCAGAACTCCATCCTCTAAATACCATATATGTGATTGTATAGGATTATCATGAACCACAATATTTCCCACCTATCACTATAAACCTTGTCCTTCAACTTGCTTCTTCACTACTCTATTCTTTACTCTTTACTATTGGCTGCGAAATCCACTAGCTCCACCAACACTAACGCCAACACATACAAGCAACCACCCACTGTCACCGACCCAAAACACCAGCCAATAAAAGACCTCTATTACTGACCTCCACATCATCTACCACCTCTACCTTCCGTGTAACATTCTCTACCTCGTACGGCTTGTATTGTTACACTGAGCCTAACTCAATAATCACACCACTTTCGCAGTCAAATTTTTCACACCACTGAACGGCCACTAAACTCACACCACCACCACCGCCCCCACCATTCCACCGTAACTACTGGAATTAAGAGCTAGCAGTATCGTTATCTTCTGCAATTGCTGTCGCCAATTCGGAGAAATCTGGTAACGGCTGCGGCGTCGTCCAGTGCCTGGTTGGCTGTTCGTCTCACCTCATGTCCCAATAGTTAAGGCGAGCACCAACACGAACTTTAGTATATCAACAGACACAGGATAGTAAATGGCATAAAAGACTTGGAACTGCTTTCCTATTGGCCTCCCATATTCTCACACCACTCTAAACTTGCTCCCATCGTTTTGCGGCCATTTTTCGTCCTCCTTTAACCACTAGTTCTATTGTTGGCATAATGTCCTGCACATAACCAGTGATTTGCTATATAAGCGGGCACATACCCACCAAATTCCCAATTCTACCAACCATATCCCCAGTTTACTACCTCAACAGTCCTCATAATGGCCGACAAAATCCACGATACATCCCTCCCAATGAGGGAAAGAATGGAGGCGCTTATCCGCCTCAAGCAACAACAAATTACCGAGGCAATTGCTGCCCTTGACTCCTCTGATTTCCACGTTGATGCCTGGGAAAGAGGTAACCATGGTGGTGGTGGTAGAACCATGGTCATTCAAGGTGGTGACACTTTCGAGAAAGGTGGTGTCAATATCTCGGTTGTTCACGGTAACTTGCCTGCTGCCGCTGTGGAAAGAATGAGAGCTGATCACCAAAACCTTAAATCATCCAGTCCTGATGGAAGTCTCAAGTTCTTTGCTTGTGGTCTTTCTCTTGTTATCCATCCAAAGAACCCACATGCTCCAACTGTTCATGCCAATTATAGATACTTCGAAACAAATGATCCTGAAACCAACGAATTGCAATCTTGGTGGTTCGGTGGTGGTTGTGACTTGACTCCTTCCTACTTATACGAAGAAGACGCCAAACACTTCCATCAAACCCACAAGGATGTCTTGGACAAATTCGATACTACTCTCTATCCAAAATGGAAGGAATGGTGTGATAAATACTTCTACATTCCTCACAGACAAGAAACCAGAGGTGTTGGTGGTATCTTTTTCGATGATTTCGATACCATGCCAGCCGACAAGATCTTGTTGATGCTTGAATCTTGTTTCGATGCATTCATTCCTGCTTATGTTCCTATTGTTACCAAGAGAAAGGATACTGCTTTCACTCCAGAACAAAAGAACTGGCAACAAATTAGAAGAGGTAGATACGTTGAATTCAACTTGGTTTACGATAGAGGTACTCAATTCGGTTTAAAGACCCCTGGTTCTAGAATTGAAAGTATTTTGATGTCTTTACCTGCCACTGCTTCTTGGGCTTACGATCACCACCCAGAAGAAGGTACTGATGAAGATAAATTATTACAAGTATTAAAGACTCCAGTTGACTGGGTATAAAACCAAAAAGTAACAAAGAAAAAAACAAAGAAACAAAATTACATGAACGGCTCTTTGGCTCCCAGAATCACATTCATACACATTTGAGCTAGTCTCTACTAACGAACGATACTGTTAGTCAATCCAGTTGGCCTAATGACGTAAATAGACTAATACAACTTTATGACGAAACAACCAGCAGCACCAAGAGACCGTAAAACCGTAGTACAGACAATTTAATTCCACTAATAGTAGCAATTAACCCATATACTAGTATATAGTAATGTATAGTGGAGACTCAGTAGATATTGGGTCACGCGACTTTCACGTGCAATTTATCGTACCTCGGTAACCCCACATAATCCTACTGTGATCTCAATACGTTTGCCAGACTCTACCACTTACTTCTCCACCATGTCCCATCTAGGACCAGCAGCAACACAGCTCCTCCAGCAGGCAGCGCCCCAGGAACTCGACTTCCTCATCAATGACCTCCGTTCGCCTCGTCCCGATGCCACTGTCTCCAAAACCCTCGGTTATCTTTTCCATTATCTTCCATTTGTCAAACATGAACACAACTTAAGGCTCGTAGTAGCAAGCTTCTTGAACTCTCCTACTTGTTTCGGGTCCCAGATTCTATCCTTTGAAGAGAACTATCTTATCATTGAAGTGTTCAAGCTTATCTTTGACAAGAAGCTTAAGATCTCTCAACCTACCCTCAGCGTCAAGCAATTCTACAAGGTGATGTTGAAGGAATTGTCCCATTTCTTTGAGTATAACCGCCAGGGAAACGGTTGGAAGGTGCTTCCTATCATTGCGGGTATTCAATTGGCCAATGAGTTGAGAGATGAACTTTATACCAAGAATAACTTCTTCGAGTATGGATGGTTCTTCGGTGACTATGACCGCGATATTCAGACCTTGTTCAAGAATGCTATTCAGTACAGTATTTCTCCTACTCTCAATGATGATATCAACAATCTCTCGTTATTGAGTTTGGCCGTCACCTATAAGAAGTCCGAGAACATCAACGACTATACCAAGGGCATAGCCACCAAGTTCTTGGTGCACAAGATCTTTGAGTTGCTCTATGTGAACCCAGAAACTTCGTTATTATCATACTCCAAGTTGTTCCATCCAGCTACCGACGAATATATCCAAAAGGAAGTGCTTCAGAGACCTGTGGTTAAGCACATGAACCGGATTTCATTCATTCTTGAGACATACTTCGTGCAATTGAAGTTCGACCGTGAATCATTCGAGTTGATCTTGGATGTGATTAAAAAAATGGTGGGGTTCAACCAGCATTTGAGCATGATGGTCCAAAACTCCAGGTTCAATGATCCAAAGGGTTCAGCCAGCTCAGAATCTCCATACCTGCAGTTTTGGTTCTTGATGAAGGGTATACTTTTCCTGGAAGTGATCCTTTTCCAGGGTCTTCTTACCCGTTTCATTGCTCCTAATAATAGTGGAATCTTGCCTATGTTCAGAAGAAATAACGTCCATTTCAAGGAAACCCAATACAAGCAAATCTCCTTGAAGATCCTCCATAACCTTTACTACCTCAACTTCATCTTGCTTTCCATTGGTCAAGGTGGTTTCGATAACTACAATTTCGTCTACTACTTGGCATTGGAAATAGCATTATCCACAGGCCCACAATTTGAACAATTCACCATGCATTTGATTGGTAACTATACCGAATTAAACCTCTATGCCGATGTATTGAACCAAAACTACATAGGAAGATCTAAAGTGCTATTTGTGCTAGGACTCTGGGAAAATTATCTCCAGCTGAAAAACAAGAATATTGAGTTTACCAGAAAGGAAATCTTTGACTTGTGTATCCATTTAGCTGATGACAAGAAGTATACCGATAACGACTTGATTGAAGCATCACACTCCGTATTGCTTTTATGTTTCTCCGGAGAGGCCAACCTCGAAGAGTACATCCAATACATGAAACTCTTGTTCGACCAATTCCCAAATAGATTGTCTTCGACTCAACTTAGTATTGCTATTGAAACTCTTGGTAAGAAGATTCTTTCCAGTCCTGTGGTTTTAGAAAATGGAAAGACCTCTGCAGATGAATTCCTTAACTTTTTGTTGGTCAGATCATCCGGCATTGAACCAGGTGTTTCAATCAAACAACCATCTGCTCCTGTGGATACATTTACTTCCGCTCAACCTATTCCAGAAATCGAAGCCAATTCTACTCTTAGAAACATTGACGAAAAGAGCCGTAAAGAAAACGATATCATTAGAGCCAATAAGCGCAAGAAGCCTAAGGATTTTGTCAAATTAGACGTTTTACCCCATGCTAAAGTGGCTCCAGATTATGTTTTCCAAGACAGAACAGCTCCAGAAACCACCAGAGAAGCTTACGTTACTTCATTTATTAATGTTGTTCCATACTTACCATTATCATTATTTTCCTTTTGGTTAGACAAGATCTGGACCCTTATCAGATACAGTGATTTTGGGGAAGGAAGATTCTTGACCTCTATTTTATGGAAGGTTCTCTCTGAGAACTTGGACTTGAATAGATGTGAATTGGCATACAGATGGTGGTACAGTGAAAGGGGAGTTCCAGAAATGGAAATGGAGAAGTTACACTTGTAATAGAATGAAATGTGACACTTTTCAAGATTCTAACACAATTTAAATGATTAGACTTGGAAGGTTAAAAGTAGAGTTTGAAGCTCTGCTAGTAAATAAACACTCATATACATATGACGTTAATAAATAACAGTTAATGAAGCGAATCACTAGAAATAAGGCGGTAAGAATGGTAACAGGATAGCAACTTGTAATCATTAATAATGTGGAAACTATTATTGAAAGTTGTCTATAGTTTATACCGGAGTAATGTGTATATCAAGAAGCTGCAAAAAGTATATATAAAGACATTCAACATAACAGATGTAACTAATACATGAAACAAAGTAAAATTTTTTGAAACAATTATACAAAAATTAGAATCAACTTGGCTCACTATATTTCATATGCTATGTCTCTATTTCTTCTTGGTGTTTTATCATTTAGTGTGTAGCTCATCACATGCATATTTGCAGCAATTACAAAAGAGGAGATGAAAAATTTACAAGAAAAAGTTTAAAGCACCAAGAAAATAGTTTAATGTAAATTTTCACTAAAATCTAGTTCCTAATACTTGTATTGGTAATGTCTTTCACTCTAGGTCTAAAGGTGATATATGAAGAGTATATCACATGATCATCCACGTGACCGAACATCATCTCATCTCAAAATTTCACTACAGAACCTAAATCACAATTAATATCACAATTAAACCATGGCTAGAAAAAAGTCTGCTGCCAAAAAGGCCAGAGAACTCGCTGAAGCCCAGGCCACTTCCGGAGGAGCTGCTGTTCCAGTGACCGAAAAAGTGGAAAAGGTTGAAGAACCAGCCAAGGTGCCACAAGAAAAGGAACAACCAAAAGAACAAGAAGAAGTTGAAGACTCCGAATCCGAATCCTCTTCCTCAGAAGAAGAAGACGAATATGGTGATTTGATTACCGAGGATGTGGAAAAAGGAATTGAAAAAGTTCTTGAAGCCATCAAAAACGATCCGAAGAAGCTTTTGGATCCTAAGACCAAGTTCTTTGATGATCCAGAAAATGTCGCTTTGAATGATAAAAAAGATAAGCCAATGTACTTGAAAGATTATCACAGAATGAACTTGTTGTCTGGAGATTACAAGAACGAAGACGAAGATGAGTATAGCACTGTTGATGGTGAAAAGCCATTTGTGGTGACCCAAAGAGAAGAAAGGAATCAATTACTTTCTGATATTAAAGATGCATTCGATGGAGAAGAAGATGAAGAAGAAGATGATGATGGATTTTTGAAAAAAGTGGAACCAAAGGAAAAGTCCAGAAATGAAGAATTAAAATCTATAAGATTACCAGATCCTAAAGAAAATGAAGCCGAATTCTTAAAGGCTTTCCTTGATAACCAAGCATGGATTCCATCCAAGAATGATAAAGTATTAAACTTGGACAGGATTGACCAAGATGATGAAGAACAATTCGATGATGCCGTAGAAAAATTCGAACATGCTTATAATTTCAGATACGAAGATGCCAATGCTGCTGAAATTGTTTCATATGCTAGAAACCAAGCTACTTTAAGAAGATCTGCCACCAATGCCAGAAAGAGACAAAGAGAAAAGGAAAATGAAGAAAGGCAAAAGGAAAACAAGAAGAAGGACGATTTAGTCAAGAAGAAGAAGACCCAAAAGATGAACAAGGTTATAGACAGATTGGCCAAGATCAAGGAAGCTGTTGGTGAAGAAGTCGGTGATGAAGTGATCCAAAAGGTCTTTGGAGATGCTCTTTTGAATGATGATTTCGACGATGCGGACTGGGACAGCAAGATGGCCCAAATCTTCGACGAACAATACTATGGTGCTGAAGACGTCAAGCCAGAATTCGATGATGATCTCGGTGATATTCCAGACATTGACGAAGATGCCGAAGAACAAGAAGATGAAGGTGAAGAAATTGGTGAAGAAATTGAACAAGAAGAAGAGGAAGAAGCTCCACAAGAACCACCAACCAAGAAGTCCAAGAAGGAACAACTTAAGGAAAAGAAAGAATCCAAGAAAGATAAAGAAAGTTTAAGAGCCAAGGCCTTAGAAATCGTGGAAGCCAATGCTATTAAGATCATTGAAGAAGTCGAAGAAGAAAGAGGAAGATCCAAGGGCGAAGAAATGAAGTTCAAGTACCGTGAAGTTTCTCCAGAATCATTTGGTTTAACCACCAGAGATATTTTATTGGCTGACGACAAACAATTGAACACCTACATTGGTTTGAAGAAGTTTGCTCCTTACAGACAAAAGGAAGCCAGAATGAAGGATAAGAGAAAGTACACCAAGAAGAAGCATTTGCAACAATGGAGAAAGGAAGTTTTCAATGATAAGAACGGTGCTCCACTTCCAGATGGTGCTAAGGATAACGAAATCTGGATCCCAATGGAAGAAGAAGTCCAAAGAAAGGACAAGAGGGATAAGAGGGACAAGAAAGACAAGAAAAGCAAGAACAACAAGCGTAAGTAAATAAGTAGCGAAGCTGTTTAAGTAACGCACTAGATATAGAAACTAATAGTCATAAAGAAACAGAAACAGTGTAGACCAGTTTTGTAAAGCTATTTTCATCACGAACACCACCACATCATATCTATAGAATACGCATTAGGGTTAATTATGAATGATTAATTGTTAACTCTATAATACTATACATCTATAATTTTTATTAAGATACTTAAATAACTACGATGATACACAATCAACGACTGGTCATCTGGAATTAAAACAAGTATTGATAACGCTTCGGTTGTCAGATACTTGATAATATTTTAAACCACTGAAATACAGTAGCACACTCACCATTGAGTGATTAATTAAAACAATCAGCAACGAACGTTACATGATCGTGAAATAAAAAAGATTAATAAAAAGAGGGTTGTACACCGCTTTTGGTTTTGTTCTTGATTTGGGAAATCTAGAATGCATTTTGGAGGACATGGGGCTCATCATCAACGAAACTGGATAGTTGGCAACTATTCGTATTTGTTTGGGAAACTCAAGATGGACTTGGCAGAAGATCTCTTCAAACCCAAGCTTCTAATGGATCTTCTAGAGCTTACTGGTTTTTCTTCAGCAGTATTCATGTTTTGAACACGCTTTAACCAGACACTAGCCATGAAAATAGCACAGAGAGCAATGAAGACCATTATACCAAGAATACCAAAGAACCATTGAAGGGTAGAACCATCTTGACCTGGAACATGCACATTCATACCAAATAAACCGGTGATTAAATTCAATGGAACCAAAACTGTACCAATCATTGTAACCTTAGACAAAAGTTCGGTAACATTTAAATTAGAATAGAAAGATTCCACTTGTAATTGAGCTAAGTAATTTGCATGAGATCTACTAAAGATCTTTTCGTATGCCAACAAGTTTTGAAACATAGTAACAACGTGATCTTGAATATCACCCAAATATAATGCAATATCAGCTCTTGGTTGAGCCACTGGTCCTTGATTTTGGAAGTGCCATTGGTTCGCAAAGTTACTAGAAGAAGCGCCAGCTGGACCTGGTCCAAAGCTAACTCCTCCAGTACCGCCTTGGTTGAATCCAACAGGATATTGATTGAAATCAACACCTCCTGGAGTATTATTACCGGAACCTTGGGATGGTGGTTGAATTGGAAGCAATCCGTTATGATCAGCTGCTTCATCTTGACATCTTTTAGCAAACATCTTAATGACATCAGCTTTACCAGATAATAATCTCATTAAAGTCATAACTTTTCTTCTGGATTCACCAATTCTTTGAAGCATATTACTGAAATCTAAATCACGAGTAACAAATACACTATCTTCAATAGCATCAGCTTCATATTCAATACTTGTAATCACTGGAGCGAAACCATCGGTAATGTCATCAATTAGGGCATAACAAATCCAATCGGCACTAACGTCAACATAGTCTCTCAATTGACGGACTCTTCTTCTAACATTAGCAGGATGGGTAATTGGGGAGAAGTGGAATGATAAAACACCATCTCTGAAAACCACTAGATAGACATTGATTGGTTCCAAGTAATCTTCGGATTCCTTATCAGGTTCGAAAGTATGGAAACAAACAAAGTAATAGTTTCTGAATAATTCAACCTTTTCACGAGTTTCTTGCATTCTAATATCTTCAGCGGTCAAAGGGTGAATACCGAATGCTTTAGCAAGAGTCTTCATTTCAGCATCAGTTGGACAGATACAATCTAACCACCAGGTACTTTCACCATTTCTGAATAATTCACGAACACTTTGACCTGGTTCGACCAAAGATGGAATATCTGGAGCATGAACAGTTTCTTCAGATTCAGAACTGAAAAAGGAGAAACGGTCTGGTAAAGTGGAAACATTATCAGTGATTCTGGTACCACCAAATTTGACTTGTTCGGAAGCTACAGATGTTGCATCATCGTGGATTTGTAGAGGAGTAGAGTGACCCTTTTCGAGATAGTAATCATCAGTAGATGAGTCTGAATGAGGCTTACCCTCAACAGAGCTAGTTGGACTATCCAAGTCAGGTTTTTGATCTCTGGTAGCAAATCTGGAGAGTCTAGTTGCAGTACGGTTCAAGATATTCTTTGGAGTGTATTTGAGGGCAGCACTACTTTGCCCACGAATAGAACCAGTTGACTTCGCATCTCTGGTATTGACTCTATAGGCAGTTTGGTCAGCGATGACTTGTTGTTGCTGTTTCATCATTTCTTCTTCTTCTCTTTCGGCATTGATAAAGTCTTCAATTTCATCAAAATCAATACCCTTAATTCTAACATGCTCACGCAACATAGGGAAACAAACATCTTCTTCGGTTTCTTGGGAAGATCTGGAGGCATGAGAGTCGGCTTCACTATCAATTGAAGAACGGGATGGTCTTCTGTCTCTCTTTGAAGCAATTTTTTCATCGATACTTTCATTTGTCTTGGACTTGGTCATTGGACTTACCAAATCGGATTCTAAATTTTCACCCACGATGCTTCCAGCTCTGTATCTTCTGGTAGGAGGGTTTTTAACCAAAATACTTCCACTACGTTGTGGTTGTGGTTGTGGTTGTGGTTGTTCCTTTGGGTTACTCAACGATTTGACTTGCTCGGAAAACGAATGGGACCGGCCATTGCCATCTCTGCCTCTTCTGGCAGCAGCAGCCAATGAACCGCTGGCTCCACGTGGGAAACTCATATGAGCAGTAGGGTCAAGGTATGGATCGGTTTCATCATAGTCTTCATCGTTCAAGTTATAGTCTCTACGTAAAGTATTCATGTAGTTGTGTCTAGGTCTATCGGCGCCAGGCGGAATGCCCTGAGTTCCTGAGGAAGAAGTACGGTTAGTATTGCGAGGACTTGGAATATTGGCATTAACGTTGGAGTTGGTGTTCGTATTGCCGCTGTTGTTATTGTAAGAGTTGGTACGGACTCTTGTGGTAGGAGCAACCTCTTCACCATCACTATCAATGGCAGATTCTTGAGGAGGAAGGACGGCTCTAACGGGAAGCGAAGGAATCTGATGTCTATGGTCATCTAAGATTTCATCAGGATTGGTATTAGCCAAATCTCTAGCTGGAGAAGCTGAGCGGAAACTTTCGGAGTCGGACATTTTCTTGTTAGGTTTAAAACAACTGAAGTCCGGCAATCATAGTTTGGTAGAACAACACCTTGTTTCTATATGATTCTTTAATCTGTGCTTTTCTCTTTTTTTGCTGGTTGCTGTTGGTTCAACACACTAATTTCAATCACGAGTCTTACTATGGTTGACGACGGTAGATCTGTCTATGTGTAAGTATGTGACGTGGGCGTTACTTAAGTACTAAAGATGGTAGTAGTACACAAGAGTATGTTTAAAAGTAGGTACTGATCATGTATGGAGGGAAAAAACTAGTTTTGATAAATGGTGGTAAAAGGGCTAACACTATATAGCGAAAATTTTACGAGGGATGGGTCGTGCGCACGCCCGCCGTTGTGGCGATAAGGTCAGTCTAAATCATCCAATTAGGGTAATTATGTTACACCTAAACGGCTGTAGTTCCTATTTGGAATTTCCAACACATTCCAGGGCAGAGAAGGTTTAGTGGTGCTAATCTTACTAAATCGTAGCGGTCTCCATCCTAAATACACCGGTACTGTAATCTGTGTGTTAGCTGGTGGTGCTGGTGGTGGTGCTGGTGGTGGTGCTGGTGGTTAGTGCTTGGCATAACAGGGATGGAATGCTCGGTACTGGTACCTGTCACTCTGTCGCACCGCGGGCCTGTGGGCCGACTTCCCTGACATCCCCGCTAGGGCCAGCCTTCACCCTTCTCCCCGACAGCCTTGGTGGATTTCTTTTGCTACTCTAGTGCAGGCTCACACCAATGGATTCATGCGGGAATAGATTCTCTACTATTGTTCCCACATGGGTCACTACTGAGAAAGACATAGTAAGTCCCCCTCACTAATTCCCTCAATCACCACCAATTACCGCTAATTCCCTCATGAGCCAAAGCCTAAAGTTGGTGAGGCTAACGGGGCTGATGGGGGTAATTTAAGAGGAAGAAAAAAAAAAGGAGTTACTGTAATTAATAGTACTAATACCATTAATAGCAAGTTCTGCGTTTGAAACAATTAATTTTTCACTTATTTGTATCCGCTAAATTAAGGGGCTTTAAGCACTGTCCTTAGCGGGAACTGTCTAGTCCGCGCGGAGCCCCCAGTGCTCCACATCGTAGCTGTCATAGATACTACTAGTTATTATAGATGTCATAATTGTTCTGGTTGTTCTGCTTCTTATTTATCATTTGTCACATTTTTCAGTCGCTGTGAAAGTTACCTACTTCTCTACCTGCTTACTGTGTGTGGTTGCATAGTTAAGAATTAATTTGTAGGTGCATCTGCAACAGGTTATTTCCCTCTGCAAAAAAACCCCTCAATCTTCTAGTTAGAGACGTCATTTAACCTCTTATGCCGTATATATAATTATTGTCCTTTCTAATGTAGGCAGGGTCCCTTCCTATTCTCTTGGCATTAACCTGTCGATTCAAAACCTGGATCTTGCTGCTTACCTTCCAGCTCTAGAACCTGGCTCAGTGGCTCATCTCTTTCCTCTAAATGCACGTGGTGTGTCAATTTAATGGGCTGAGGGTAATCAAAAGAAAGTCAGGAAAAATATTTTTCCAGGTTATCATGTGACACATCACCTGCAAAAGCATTCTTAAACTCGTTCACTCACATGACCGCTCACGTTCTACACTCGAAAAATTTGACTAACATCAACCCACTAAATCACCTAGTCACTTTCCATACCGATTTATGTCCTGTTCTCTATAGACTTCCATTCTAGCATGCTGTTGCGACGGTTCACCTTCACCAAAACCGGCCACATCCTATTCACCAATGTGGGCCTCCACATTCACCCTCAAAGGCCGACTTTTTTGGCCTTCAATCACTCATTTTGCACCAATAACCAATTAATGGATACTTCTTACGCTAATTGGTTAATACGAAGCGCCAAAAACTTTCCTAATAAGATCTTTAGCATACAATCAGACAAATTACAACGTGAAAATTTCGATTCTCAGACCGCCGCCAAACCAAATCCCGAGGTATCTTTAAAAGAACATCAAGTGTCACAGTCACTATCACCAGAACCAAACGCCGAACTTATAACATCGGACCCTTTGAAACTTCAGTTGATCAGGGACGTTTCAGGATTATTGAAAACAGACGATATCCAGGCGATCCGGGAAAAATTACTTCATAATGACCTAGTGGATTCAAACTTAATCTTGTATATACTTGATGAATGTGTTAAAGATATTCCTAAACGAGACATCTTTGAATGTGAAATAGAACATCCCTATTATAAGGCCGAAAAGAGAATCGATCTAGACTCCAAATACTACAATTATATCTATCATCGCATACCGTATCTTTACCAAATATGTAAAGATTTCGAGAACATCATTCCTCGCCAGGTCCAACCATTCCAAGAACACCAGATCTGGTTATGCTACCATATGAACGATCTTGGCCAATTAGAGTCGCTTGTACACTCGTATTTGCAGAACCAGAATCTTAATTCAAAGTCCTTGGGTTATGTTTTCAGTGGGTTTATTCTCAACTACGAAGTGGAATTTTCCAAGTCCTTGTTCCAACAAGTTTTATCACTTGAAAAATCGTTGGACTCTTCACTCTTGGGCACAGTATTGTACCATTTCGTCAGAGAAGACGCGTTATTTGAAAATGTGGTAGCGGTGTTTGAAGGCTGGGAATCTAATCCTTCCAACCCTGTACCTAGTCCTGAAACATGTGCATTATTATTGAAGGAGTATTACAGATATGCAACCCCAGAAGAATTGGCCAAATTGGAGCTGCTGATCGAATCATACGGCTATACAAACCATTTCTTGATCCAAGCCACAAACTTACAAGACTCCATAATTAAAAGAGATGTACATAATCAAAAAATTATTCATTCAGGTGACTTCTACCGAATGGAAGTCATCTCCAGTTCCCTTAAGAACCACGACGATTTGGTCAAATTTTATCATAGTTTCCTCAAGTTCTTTGTTTCCTACTCCAATATCCAAGTCATCCAGTATCTTCTTCTTAATATGAATCACGATAAAGTAGAATTAGATGACTATCTTTTCAATCTCATTGCCACATATTATTTAAAGCATAATAAATTCATGTTCTTGATGAAATACTTGGAATCTTCCACTTCAATGGTTGATTTCAGTGGTCTCTACCTCAAGAAATTATTTGATACTTTTATCAGAACATACCCATATAAAGCAGTTGGATTTGCCAACCAATTCCATTCATGGATCAAGCATCAAGAGTCATTTACTACAGGGTATAAGGATAAACTTACTCAAAACCTCAAGATTGTCAAGTTAAATTCCCAATTTGCCCCATACCATTTGGACAATAATCTCTTGGAACAGAAGAAGAAAAAGTACGATTCCAACCACTGGAAGTCATTGGAATGGAAACAGGATAAAGACGGAAGAATAGTCAGATTTACTGACCAAGTCCAGTACAGAATTAATAAAGGGTTCTTCGATGTTCTCAGAAAGGGAGTCAGACCGGATGTCTCATTGATTATCAAAACCTTCAAGAGACTGGACATGAATAACAAGACTATTTTAATTGAAATGATGAAAAAAATCAGACTTTTTGAAGCCAGAAAAATAGAGTTGGAGTTGATTATTCTCCAGGCTAAAAGCACCAAGACCTCTTTATTGGAGTACTACGAAAAGCTTGATAAAGAAAAATTAACCATGAGTGATAGAGTCAAGTTTGCACGTATGTTGATGAATAAGAATTTATTCAGACAATCATTAGTGGTGATCCAAGGTATTCCCGAGACCGATCTCGATGACAAGACTCAAATGATGAAATTAAACATTGAACTAAGAAACTACTCCACATGTAGTGATTTCAAGGGTATTGTTGATTCCATTGAAAAATTTCCAATCGATGAAGTCATTCTCAGTCCTTATATCTACAACCAGTGTTGTTTCATAGAAAAGAAATTGGTTGCAAAGATGAAGCATATCAAGGAAAGACACGAGAAGGAGACCAGTACAGAGTACAAGGCTGACCCAATTGTGGAGAACGCATTAGGCAAACTCAGGGGATTAATTGCTGATATTGAGCTTCGTTTGGAAAGAGACGAGCCTGATATTGACCAAGCTGTGGCAGAAATGTTTAAAATGTTGGATGAGTGGATTCAGCACAACAAGAAAGGTTAAAAGGTTTAGGATACAATAATTACTGTGAAAAGAGCAGAATTGTGACTGGACTTTTGGTGCCTAATATCATGTATTTATAGTGTAAATAGCATCAATAGCATAGCCAACGTCAGTTGGATAAATAATAAGGATAAAGTAGTTTATGTATATGGTGAAAGAGCTGGGCTGATAAAGAATTCGCAGCCATATTAAAATCCATAAAGTGTAAAGAAAGACTTTATGAGTAAATTTGATAGACAGAATCAATATTCTGGTGTAGTCGAGTCAGACAATGCTTATAGTAGTACCGGCAGTGACTCAAAATGGTTGAGAAACAGTTTGACCTCGAAGTTAGACTTAACATATTTTGCAGCTATTAGTGGTCTTGTGATACTAACATTTTGGTAAAATTGCAAAAAGTCACAAATATGAAATAAATAAATTCAAGCAAATAACCACCGAGGAATCTTCGAGGACCCATAAACTCTTTCCTCTTTTCTCATACCTTTTGTACTCTACTTCTTCTGTTGTTAATTGCTGCGAAAACAGGGGCCCACTCAGTAAAACACCACTATTGCCTAACTAACTGGGAACTATACATACCAGCCACA
Source organism: Suhomyces taliae (assembly GCA_030572155.1). Classification (NCBI taxonomy): domain Eukaryota; kingdom Fungi; phylum Ascomycota; class Pichiomycetes; order Serinales; family Debaryomycetaceae; genus Suhomyces; species Suhomyces taliae. Next base: position 191,471 of record JAJLZJ010000001.1, on the reverse strand, counting down.
TCATCCTCAAAAGTGACAGGAACAGTAGCACCAAATTTTGTTCTCTTTTCTTCCCATTCTTCGCTCTCTAACACTCACTTCCCGCCCCACAACTGTCTATAGTCAATGGGGCTGGTGGTATTATTGTCCTGCACGTAGCGAATCACGGATTGATTGGAGTCTTAAGATAACCGGTCATCACCACCCCTGCACACAATTTATCAAATCACTTACACCATGGATGAAGACCTGAAGATATGGCAGGCTATAGTAAGTAAAGATGAAGTGTCTAGAAGGTTCTTTAGCACCCCCACCCCCACTGCAGTACTAACCGATCAGGATCCCACATTAACGTCCAGTCTTTTGGGCAAAATCACGTCCCTTGTGGATTGCTCAATATGTGCCGAAACGATGCATGTTCCATTTACTACAGAGTGTGGCCACTCATTCTGCTATGATTGCATAACTTCATGGTTCCAGAACCGACTAAACTGTCCTAGTTGCAGGCACGAGATTGAACACAAACCGGTGATGAATATCCAGTTGAAAGAGATCGCTAAAAACATTACCGATATGATTTTAGAGACGAGAACGAATGAAGAAGAAAGAACCAGAATAACCAACCAAAGAAACGAAAGTATTCTGGCTTATGAGTATGATGTCAAACATAACCGCCAATTTGGAGAGATCTTCAGATCAGCATTAACCTTTGTTGATACTTCCGATGGAGTGCCTAGATGTGGTAATTGCCATTGGGAGGCCAATGGAGATGTATGTTTACACTGTGGAACCAGGTTCCGTGTGCCTCAAGAAGATGACTACGATTCCGAAGATGATTCCGATTACTACAGCAATATCCATGGTCCTACACCACCAATAAGAAGTTCCGAAGACGAATACGATTCCGCAGATAGTTTTGTTGACAACAGAGGAGTTTCAGATATCAATAGAGAAAGTGGTGGCGGAGATGGAGGAATCCACTTTTCTGACGACGATGTCTTCCCTAGCGATATGTCTGAAGACGATGATGAAGACGACTGGAATGGATTTGAACATGAAGGTACCGAAGCTAGTCCTATAGAATTGGGAGGTCAAGATGACGATGAGTTCTATGACTCCGACGACTTAAGAGATGCCTTGGACGAGTTCCATGATAGCCACATGCACGAAGCGAACAATGCAATCAGTGGCAGAGTCAGGGGATCCAGACGTCGGATTATAAACGTGAGTGACGATGATGAATAGTTGAGCATTGAAATGACAAAGAAAGAATTTGAAACGAAAACCATTTCTGCTATTCTAATAGAAGAAATAATTATTTAAGAGGATATAGAAGCATCACAATGATTTAAGATGTTTCTATAAAGGCAACATAGCCAAGATACCAATCCTCAACGGCCAGTATATGGAAATAAGCTGGATATACTCAATATGCGAGTACCTTTATTACTTGGGGATAGTGATAATCACTGACATGACAAATAATATATACGAGTAATGAACGTTAATAAAAAAGGTAATGCTGTGGCATCTTCTTTGATAAAAGTGTAGGAATTAGAAGTGGATAGTGTTTAGTTATCAGCCTGGATAGTTAGTAAGGCTGTTTGGTACGATCAGGGCCATTCCATAAAATAGAAATGTCTGTCCAGCATATATATGTATATTCACTTTACTCAAACTCCCAAGAGTTATAATTTATTAGATACAAATGTTCTGTAGTAGTGATGGTTATCCTTCAAAGACTATATCTTTGGTCTACCTTAAAGAAAACTATTAGACTATAATTGTCTAGATAATACTGCTCAACAACTTATTAAAATATACCTGAGGTAATTTTGATAAATATTATGACACTCCTCTCCTCAGTAACTACTGTAGCGGAAACAATAATACGTTTCATCTATATACTTGAGTCGTTTCACACATCAACAGTTCTCACACATGGCACAAGTTTCCTTTTCGCAGTCATTTGAGTCATTTGGCAGCCACCCACTTGAACACATCACCAAATGCTCCTGAGTTCTTCGCTCTAAACTTTGGTTCTCACTCAACACTCTTCTACGCACTCGTCTTCCCCGTGATCTGCATCTGGTGATGTAGATACCCCAATGTTACGACTGTTCTTTCTACTCTACAGAACATGAAGAACACTACTAAGTAACTGTGTTAGTGTGAGCTACCAATACATTACCAGTTCCAACTACGGTGACGGTATCCAAATGATAATCACATGACCTTACCCGTTTTTCCCGCTCTGACTCCCTCGCCATCACTTTATCTCATCCCAATTGGTCTTTCCTAATCATCACCACCCTTCATTCCTGTGTCTCATTTATGTCTCGTTTGGTGTCTCATTTTCCGTGTCAGTTCGGGGTTTCATTTCTCACCTCACTCTCCCTCTCAGTCTCACCACACTAACAGTAAGGATTACACAAAACCACCAGCCAATAATCGCACAACCTTTGATGAAAAAAAATCAACTGATATAATAAATATATACTTAGGTGAACTACATTACTTCCTATACAAAATGGACCCACAAAGAATCATCAAGTTGCAAAAGCATTACCAAAACTCCACCAAGCCATTGTGGTTGAGAGGAAAGCACTCCAAGTTTGCTGTCTACCCATTTTACGCTGTTTTCACCGTGGCCACTGCCTTACCATTATTCTACACTGGTAGAGCCATTCTCGGTATCAAGGACGAGTAAGGAATGAGCGGGGCCCATCCCGATGCATATAGCACATAATACAAGTTTAAAATGATCAATATTGAGGACTTAACGACAGAATTGGAAAATGACTTAGTCAATGTTACAGCTGTGTTAGAGACATGTTCGAAACAAGTTAGAGCCAAAAAAAAAAAAAAAAAAAAGAAGAAAAGACTATGGCACCATAGCCATTCAATCCATCATATCCAATCAAAATGGCCTCATTTATCCATATATCACTTTATGTCATGTTTATGTCATGTTTCTGCCATTTTTTCCTTTTATTCATGTTTCCATTCTGTCTATGTGTCCAACTGTAGTACTGTAAAGTCGCGTGAAGAACCGTCAAATCTATTGGGTGAACCTACAAAACTGGCCATACTATTGTTTGACTGTTTTTCTAGTATTTATTATGCTTTCTGTGCGTCTATAAATGATAAATGCTATACTATGTAGGAGATGTGTTCCAGAGCTAGCTAGCAACCTATTTAGGTAATGGTGCACATTCATGATAAGAGGTGCAATAACTAGCATTTGACATGTAAAGTTAGATTGCCTATTTTGTTACTGAACTAGAAGCCTGGATTGTTTTACCAAAGCTTTCACTTTCTCTTTCTTGCCCTATTCCCCACATTGTTCTTTATTCTATCAATTGGTGGGATATGTGTAAATAACTGCGAAATTTAATGGTAAGGCTCATAATGACAGGAACATCATTCTCTCCTTTTATTCTAAAGTAGTTATCACCTTTTCTACTCTACCCTTGTATTCACCTTCAACAGAATCTTTATAATCCTTTAAAATGTCAACCAAAACATGTTTTTCGACATTTATTTTGTCATTATGAAGACTCTTCATTACTCCAATAAAAATAGCAGCATAACCAATAAAGTGTCTAGTCAATTCGTTCTGCTTCGATTCATTCAAGCTTAAAATTAAGGTCAAATTTTCATTAACTTCGTCAAATTCATTAACTTGGCCTGCAATTTTAGTTGGAAAATTGATGAGCAATGCCAATAAAACTGATAACACCTGAGTGGATTTATGTAAATTATTCACATTGTTAATTTTGTTAGTTCCTCTCTTGTTTTCTTTTGTGTTGGCTTTTAATGTATGATTTACCACAACCATTATCTTTGGAATATAATCTTCCCGATAAAGGACATTCTTGGCCTCTTTGTTGTCACTGTAATTAGCAATTAATGCCAACATTATGTTCAAAATCCGAATTTCTTCTTCACTATAATTGAATTTTTGTAAACTTTCGATTACAGACGGGATCAATCCTTCCAAGACTGCCAAACTTTCAAAAAATAGTGAAGACTGAAGGTAATTTTCAAAATACTCTAGAAGAGAGATTTTATCATCTGATTTTTCATAAATCTCACCAACAGTATCAAAAACTTCCCAATTGTTAAGAGTTTGATCTGACTTTAAAAGACTTAGGAATTTAATCTGACACGATACTGGTTCGCAAGCTTTTCTGGCCTTTAACACTCTTTCTTTAGTTAATTTCAGTAAGGTGGTAACATTAATATCTATCCCTAATAATTTCAAAACCTCCAAGAAATGGGCTTTAAGACCTCTGGTTGATTTGACTTCATGAATGCAAACAGATATAAGCCATTGAATGGTAGTCTTTTCCTGATTTTGAATCTTTTTCAACTTGTTTAGCAAAGAAATAAGTCTTTCGATAACAGGCTCTGAGATCTCAACCTCTATGTTTTCTCCGTCTATTATATCTAGTAATGTGGTGATAAGTCTCGAATTTGCATCAAGGAAATTATTGGCTTTCTTCAAGTGTAACCCTTCAAGGAGATAGTTTAGTGATTCGTTTTCGTGATGTGTCATTCCTAGGGTCCTCAAGTCATTGATATTGGAGACCTCATTGTCAGATTGATGCTCTATAATTTCCATCTTTTCATCTTCCTTTAGCAAAAAGCTCCTTTCATCTCCGTAGACCAGACGGGATAATAACGGCTTTGGACGTGTAGGGCTGCTCGAAAAGGCCTTGGAGGTATCATAACTAGCTGCTTCTTCCATTTTCTCATACATTGAGTTGATGTCAACTACATGCGAAGACTCTTCCATTTCATCATCTAGATCAACTGTCTTCTTTGGGGGAGCCACCTCTTCCATGTTGTCAAAGAGACTGGCCCATGCATCTTTCTCTTTCGGTGTAATTGGTGTAGAAGGCATTGAGTTACGGCGCTTTCGTACTGGTGTGGAAGGTGTACGCAGATTCGTCAGGCTTCTTTCATTACCTTCACTATAGGACTTCGTTGCTTTCTTGGTCCCGTTTACGCGTCTGTTCTTATCAGAACTGCCCTTATCTTTACCCACTTTCGTCAATTCTTCAAATAGGTTCTTGGGCTTGGGGCTACTTCCATACTCCATGAGCTTTTTTACCTTTCTGGGAGATGTGGTGAGTTCATCTTCAAATATCGACAAATCTGACTTTTGTGGAGATATACGCTTCGTTTGAATGCTAGCAGACGGCAATAAACCATCGTCTTTGAGAACAGTGACTTCGTCCTGAATGGTGTCGCTGGTCATGTTCGATTCCGTCTCATCATCACTGGAGAAAAGCACATTGGGCTTGAACCGTTTTCGAGAATTCTTTCCGTAAAATGACATAGACAATGAAATGAATGGTGGAAAATAGATGACTTGTCACTGGTGGTAACAGGTGAATTGATAAGTTGATTGGTAAAGATCGTCTAAGTGTGAAATATGGTGATGATCAGATGTGGCTCCTAGTATCAACTTTGGTCAACTTCAGTCAATGGTGATGTTAAATGCTAATGCTGGGTTTGTTGATGGTGTGTGGTTGGTAGTTCTTTTACCAACTGGTTTTGGTGATAATGACGATCCTCGTGATCTTATATGTACAGGCTGAGGATGTGGTTGATGTTAATGAGGGGCTGATGCAGGTGTTGTCTAGACCATTTTGCGAAAGGCTGCAAATAACTGGTGAACAGATCGGGCGTTGAGCGCCTGGTGGTTATTTGTATTACGTAATATGTTACGTAATTATATTTCTCCTAAAATTATATCCATACTCCAACAGAAAGAAGGGTGTCCCAGAAAGTGATCAAACTGTAGTCTTGATGTACTTGAATTTAGACTGGAATGGAAAAGGTTCAATTTTTCGGGCTGGTTGTCCATTTTGCTGGTACCTTGCCATTTTAGTTGATTCACCAATAACCACCCCAAAACAGTCAAATTAAAGTTTACAAAAACTGGTTCCATCATTCTTAAAAATTTATAATCACCACTGCCACTCCTTCTTCCCCTTATCTCCCACTTTTCTGGTTTTTTCCACGAGGTCAAACTGGTGACCCAATCGACCTGCATATAACCTGGATTTTTCCAACCTCTACACGTGACATACTGAACACCAAATCAACTAAAACCAAATCAACCAAACAAATAAATCGCCACATCAATGTCCCTCGAAAGAAGAATTAGAAACTTCCTCAAGGGCCCTAAAAAGGGTGAGACCTTCGAGTTGAAAAGCGGCTTGGTCTCCCAGTACAAAAACGAAAGAAAAGATGCCATTCAAAGAGTGATTCAAGCCATGACAGTCGGAAAGGACGTGTCAGCACTCTTTCCAGATGTTTTAAAGAATATTGCCACATATGATTTGGAACAGAAGAAATTGGTTTATCTTTACTTGATGAACTATGCGAAATCACATCCTGAATTGACTATTTTGGCGGTTAATACTTTTGTTCAAGATACCGAAGATCCTAATCCATTGATTAGAGCATTGGCAATTAGAACCATGGGATGTATTAGAGTTTCTAAGATGGTTGATTATATGGAAATTCCACTTCTGCGTACTTTGAAAGATGATAATCCTTATGTTAGAAAGACTGCAGCTATTTGTGTTGCCAAGTTATTCGATTTAAGTCCTGAAATGTGTGTTGAATTTGGTTTCTTGGATACTTTAAAGGGTATGTTGAAAGATCCTAATCCAATGGTTATTGCCAATTCTTTAAATGCCTTGTATGAAATCAAAGACATGAATAAAGATCCTAATTTGGACGTTTTATCCATTACTCCTGAACTTATCAAGAACCTTTTAATGTGTCTTAATGAATGTACTGAATGGGGAAGAATCAGTATTTTAACTACCTTGAACGATTATGAAACCTCCAACCTTGAAGAAGTCAACCATATCATTGAAAGAGTTATTCCTCAACTTCAACATGCTAACCCATCTGTGGTTTTAAGTTCTATCAAAACTATTATCCATCATTTGGAAATCCTTCCTTCTCAAGCTCAAAAGAATACTGTCCTTAAAAAGCTTTCATCTCCTTTGGTTTCCTTAATAAGTTCTTCTATTCCAGAAGCTCAATATGTTGGTTTAAAGAATATCAGAATTATCTTGGAAAAATACCCACAAATCTTATCTAAAGAACTTCGTGTTTTCTTTATTAGATATTCCGATCCATTATATTTGAAATTAGAAAAACTTGAAATCATGATCAGATTGAGTAATGAACAAAACAGTGCTTTATTATTAAGTGAATTGAGAGAATATGCTATGGAATTCGAACCTGCTTTAGTGATTAAATCTATTAGATCTATTGGTTCTGTTGGTATTAATTTAATTAGCTCTGTTGTCAAATCTGTCAATTTATTAGGTGAATTAATTGATCAAAGAGGTGGTGATTTAATTATCAATGAATCTGTTATTGCTTTAACCAATATTTTAAGAAGATACCCAGGTAAGAATGATTTAATTACTTTAATTATTCCTATTATTTCTAATCATATTAGTGAATTAGAAAAACCAGAATCGTTATCTGGATATATCTGGTTATTGGGAGAATATCCAAAATACTTTTCTCATTTGAAGGATAAGATTACTAAATTAATTGAAGGATTCTTGGATTATGAACCTACTTTACAATTGAATATTCTTACTACCATTGTTAAAATCAACTTAAAGGTTGAAGGACAAGCTTACTCTGGCTTACTTCAACAAGTCTTGGAATTAACTACTAAAGATTGTGAAAACCCTGATGTTAGAGACAAAGCATACTTATACTGGAGATTATTATCTTCATCAGATGAATCTCAAAAGAAGGTGGTATTATCTAAATTACCACCTATCAAGTCTACCATCTCTACATTCAATCCAAATGTTTTGGATATTTTGATGCAAGAGTTATCTACCATGTCTTCAGTTTATCATAAACCATCATTCACATTTATTGAATCTGCTAAAGCCAATGAAAAGAAGAAACTGGGTTCTTCCAAGAACATAGAAGACTTGAAGAAGTTAGCTAAACAAGAAATGATTAACAATGTTAAAAACGAAAACTTACTTGATTTCGATGACGATGATGATGATTCTGAACCTAATGGTGAATCTCAAAATGGTGGTAGTAGTTTATTGGACGAATTGAACGATTTATTTAATTCTCCAGGTCTCCCAGCCGGTGCTGGTGTAACTCAAGGCCAAACCAACACTAGCAACAGTACAGCTAATGATATTTTGAGTTTATTTGATACTCCAAAGCCAAATGTTAACCAAGTCACTAATGGTGTCGAAGGAATGAGCATGGGAGAAAAGAAGACTAATAGTGAGTTATTGGACTTGTTCTAATGAAGAAGAAAAGCTTCAGTATCATTATCAAATAAGAAGACGAAAATAAAAGAATAAAAGAAGAGAAAGGGTCCTGGTGGCAGGACTTCTGTTTTAAGCTCTTTCGGTTGGTACCGTAAGTATATAAATACCCAAAAGAGAAGTTGACTATAAGATTGATTTCTGGTCTCGTCATATTATGCCTGAGAGCATCTTTATAGATCCGTGGTCTAAGATCATGGGCGCATTTAGTTCATAATAATACATTTGACATTCATTGTGAGCACTACAAGAGGGTTCGTAGATATATATTTTTTGAGCACTAAGCTAATTGTTAACTCAGAAGGACAATCGGTTGGTGGATGTGACTATTTATTAACATCTACAGTTTGATAATTTTGTTTGGTTTATCTTCGTCAGGGTCCACTTTCCAAGTTCAAATATGGAGATATCAACAAATTGAAAAGATGTAATTGTGATTTGGAAACATCAATGCTCTAGTGACCTGTTTTAGGCTTTCTTGGTGAAATTTCTTCATTTTATCAATTGGTTTGGCCTATTCAGCCTCTATTTTCGTAGATGCTTACTGATTATTGGCTTCTTAGTTAGCTTGAGAGCTCAACAACGCCTTTATTATCTCATCCTTCTTAGCCTGCACATCTTCCACGGTTTCGTCAGTCTTATCACCCTCTTTTTCGTCTATGGTCTCGGTCAAGGTTAATATCTTCTGTTTCACTTCTGAACTCACCTGGTCTATCTTGGAGATTTCTTCTTGCTTGTCCTCTATCTGTTTCCTTAAAAGCATAATAAGACTTTCTCTGGACTGGTGGGGTCTATAGGTATTTAAAAGATGGTTAATATTGATCAATATAAGTGAAATGTCCTTGATTTTAGGCTCAAACTCTTTAGGGTCTATGGACGCTATTCCTACCAACTCAAGGAAGTTCAAAAGAAGCGAGTCCATGAGCTTGTGTAATTCTTTGATCTTAGTTTCACTGGTTATGGTTTCATCGTCGTCTTTGTAAAGTTGTTCCCAATTGGCGCTCTTTAAACTTGGAAGCTTATCTTCAAAGGCCCAAACATTACCGTATCCTCGGTAGTGGGTTCCTTCTGGTGCTTTTGGTGGGACTTGGAACTTTAACTCACCAGGAGGTAAAGTTTCTTTTGTTTCTGTTGGTTCTTTTGTGGTATCGTTGTTGTCGTTGGCTTCTTGTGGTTCTTTGATATCATCTGTTTCTTCTGGTTGTGGTGGTTGTGGAGGCAGTTGGTCCAGTTCCTGGGTCTTTTTCCATTCTTGGAACTTTTCCCGGTTTTCAGGGGTGAAGAACTTGTAGTATACCGGAGGAGGAGGATACAATGACGAGATAAGGTCTCCTTCTTCAGCCATGTTGTAAAAGAACGTAGTGGTTGATATTTTGATATATTGCTTATGTAATCGAAAATATAGATCCACACCAAAAGAAGACCAGTGGGTTAAGAAACGGGGGAAAGAGCAGGGAAAAAAGGGCCAATATGGTGGAATAAACGGTAATGCACTGGCAGTGGTTATTTGGGGGTTATTTGGGGGATTCCAGGGGTCAATTGATTTTCTGGCTCTTTTTTAACCCGATTTTCCCTCACTATGTGTGTTTTGTATGTGCTGAACAGGTTAAATTAGTACTAGAGAAAGAGGAACAAAGACCAGAAAATACGAGGATCTGGAGGCTCTGACACACTGAAGTTTGGGCAATAATTCATTCTGTGACGTCTCTTTCAATCTTCCCTTCACATGTCACTTTTATGCCACTTTTTATGTCACTTTTTATGTCACTCTCGTCTCATAGTCTCTCCTCACCTTCTCCTTAACTATGGCTTCACTGTAGCCTCACTAACTCCTGTAGCCTCACTATGGCTCATACTCTAAACACCAATCCAAAACTAAATAGAAACACCATCTACTGATGCAAAAATTAACACACATCTTCAGTCGACCACAAAATACCTGTCAAACCTTCCATACCCTCTTTCTTCCTCCTTCTGTCACATATACGTGATCCTCTATTGCCACTGGAACTGCATCATGATCTGGTCACGTGACCTTTCCTTCGGATTACATATACCTTGTAGGACGCTTCACCCCAACACCACAATTCATCTTACAAAACGACAATGGCAGAAGAACACGATCGTATGGACGTCGACAGTGGTATGTGTAGTGCAAAGATCCTTGCATCAAGGCTGATTACTAACGTTTAGACTCAGAAATAGTGGAACAAAAGGAAATACCCAAGAAGGCGGCAAAGCAAAGATTCGAAGTTAAGAAGTGGACGGCCGTGGCTTTTTGGTCTTGGGGTATGTAAATTTATGGATTGGAATGAAATGGAGCAGAACAAAGCAGAACAAAGCAGAACAAAGCAAGGAAGTTAAGGCTACCAATTTGTGGGTGAAGTGTTGAGAATCCGACGATTGGTGGATTCTTGTACTCTTGTCCATTTTCCTTGTTATACAGTTTTTCTTACTTCATTACCAAAAAAAAAGAAAATAGACTGATTTACTAACATTATAGATATTCAAATCGAAAACTGTGCTATTTGCAGAAATCACTTGATGGAACCATGCATAGAATGTCAACCAAATGCTATCAATAACGTGGACAAGGAATGTATCGCTGCGTGGGGTGTTTGTAACCACGCTTTCCATTTGCATTGTATCAAGAGATGGTTAAAGACAAGAAACGCTTGTCCTTTAGACAATACAGAATGGACCTACCAGAAATTCGGCAGTTAGGCCCCTCCTACAATCCTATAATTCTAACAATCCTACCAGTTTTCCCAGTAACGAAAGTATTTTTAGTGGGTGTGGGTGTTTTGTTGCAATATAGATTCAATCCCAAAATAGGGCTATTACCAGAGAAGTTATGAGTTATGTTCCTATTTAAATTTGGCTATCCCTGTTGATACAGTAAACCAAAGAGGGTAGTTGACGAAGCACAGGAATCTTGACAGGTTGAATTTTGAAAAATAAAGTAATCAGGCTTGTATTTACTGTGCAAGCTGTATATTAGTGGTCGTGGACCTATAGACCAGCGGAGCTGGGAATTTGCATTTTCTGAACAGCGATCAAATGATCAAGTGATCAAAACACAGTGGTTTTGTTTAAGCTGTGAGTTGAAGTAGATTATTAATGAAACAAATCTAAAAATATGGGGGAGATTTACCTTGAATAATAGGCAATCTTTCAATTGTAGAGTAATTGTGATTATTGTAATTATTGTAATTATTATGATCCAATGGGAGATTACAGCGATTTGAAGTTAAATGGTTAGTTAATATTCCTTCTATATATACAGTTTCAATTAATATGTGAATTGTCCTTAGAGATTAGTAGATCATTAGATCGGTAAATGACTAGAACCAGCTTTGACAGCTGAAACAACTAGAAACAACTTCGTACTACTGATCTTATTAGTAGCATTAATTTTTATATGGAAATCAGCTGTTCTTTCGGCACTATGGTGAATATGACTAACTAATTGGTTTTCTCGATGCGTTGGCTTTCTTCGTTATATCTCCAACTTCTTTCGAAGGTTCCCAAGACCACAAAGTCCAAACACAAGTCTCTGACGTTATCAAGACTTTCCTTGACGTTTCCTTCTTCTTCTTCGCCAATGATCTCCACAAAGAAAATGTATTGCCATTTTCTCAAATGAGAAGGTCTAGAATTAATCGAAGTCAAGTTGACTTTATGGGTCTTGAACACGCTCAAGACATCACACAATGCACCTGGATCATCATGGTTCAAAGTGAAAATTGCACTGGTGATATAGGAACGGACTGGAGGAGAGCCGGATGCACGGTAAGGAACTGGTTTATGGCCAAGGATCAAGAAACGAGTAGTATTGTTCAGAATATCCTCTACGTTTCTTTGCAAAATTGGTAAATTGTACAATTCTGAAGACATTTCTGATGAAATACAAGCGGAGGTATTGGTGGGATCATCGTGGACCAATTTGGCGGCTTCAGAAGTGGAAGAAGTATCGATCCTCTTGGCCAGCAGATTCAATGACTTTAAAAACGAAGTCACTTGGGTCCAGACCTGTGGATGTGAATATATCGTTTTGATGGAAGAAACGTCTTTGGCACGGGTTATGAAGTTATGGTGAATAGCCACGAACTGTTCGGCGACTATATGGAAAGATGAGTCATTCTTTAAAAGGAACCAATCTCTTAATAAATCATAGGTATATACTACTTGACCATTGGTGGAGTTTTCAAACGGAACAACACTGTAGTCGACTTCCTTTTTGTCGAGAACATCGAAACAGTCTCCAATGGACTTCTGGGCATATATTTCAACGTCTTCTGACTTGCCGAATTGTTGTAGAAGGGCCTATTTTGTTAGTCAACGAACATTATGGAGTATAATTGGTTTGGGCGGCGGCGTTCCCCACTTTATGTGACGAAGAATGAAGTTTTGGGTGTCTTTGAAATCACAATTTCCAGTTTAACATACTTGGTGGGTATAGGTTCCCTCTGGACCGAGGAATCCAACTTTAATAGCCATAATGGATAAGGAACTAGTGAATCAGATTGACAGATTATGTATTATTGGGTAATCACTCACGTGCGCGATTCAGGGCCGGCACTTGGGGCCATCAGTACAGGGCCGGTTTGAACACCGATTAGCGAGGCTGTAACTATTTAGAAACGCTATCAATGTCACCAGTCTGCCCTGAACCGGTCAACGCCGGTCTCCAGAACTTCCCACCACCGTTCTAGCTCCAGCTAGTTATAGGGTCTATTTAGTGGTTGAACTGTATCACTGGATTCTAGGTTTTCTAGTAAAAGTTTTCACTTTAACAAGCCCTCTCTGGCCAAATTCCACACTATTCATGGTTTCCATCGCCAAAACCATTCGGCGATAACCACCACAAACAGTACAGTTCAATGCTTAAGTTGAGACAAGTTATTGCTAGAATATAATAGATGAAAAGTATCAAAAATTCCAATAAAAAATTAAAATCTTTTTGAATAATACTTCTCTATAAACAGCAATAACCCTTAGTGTCTCGCGCAAATCTACAGTAGATCGTTGGTGGCTCTGCATTGTATTGAGCTCGATAACAAATCCACATAATGAGACAGGGTTAACCCAAATGAAAAAATACCAAATTGAACTATATAAACCCTGAAACAAAAAGTTTTGAGAAGAAGTATAAAAATGTATTAGTACACAACTTGTTGAATAGCTTATTCGTCTTGAACAATGGTTCCACGTTCGGAAACATAGATACCATCCAAGAACTTACGGATATCCTTGTTTCTGACACGACAGATTTGTTGGATATCAGCAGCGTTTTGGGAAACAGCTTCTAAAGAGTTACCGGAAAGGATCAATTCATCCTTTTGAGCGGTAGATTGTTCAACGGTAACACCATCGAAGATCTTAACTTGTCTGACTCTCTTTTCACCCAAGAAGTTTCTGATTTCAACAAACTTTTGGGAGTCTTGTTCAATAACGTTAACGTTAATTGGGAAATGCGCATAGACGTATCTCATCTTGTATAAGAAACCCTTGGTAACACCAATGATCAAGTTGTTGATAAGGGACTTGACAGTTCTTAAAGCAGCAACGTGCTTTCTGTCACCGTTGTGAACAATAATCTTAACAGCTCTGTTGTTAACCTTTTCGAAGGTAACGTGGATGTGCTTTAAGTCCTTGGTTAATTCACCTCTTGGACCGGTAACCTTGATGGTTCTGGCCTTGATAGAAAGGTGGACACCTTCTGGGATTTCTAAGATTTGTTCAGTTTGGATGTACTTCATTGTAGAAACTTGATGAGGAAAAGAAAAAGGTCAAGATGATGAGGGGGATTTTTTCTATCTTTATAGTGAGAGTAGATGGAGTGAAAAATTTTCGAGTGAAAAATTAGGGTCGTGTGCTTGCACGGCGCACCATCTTTTTTTTCTCTTGAGACTAGTTCGGTCTCAAAAATAAGATCCATGCCCAGATGTACACGTTACCCGGACACTCGTAATTAGGTCTGTCAGAAAAAAAACCATCTTCCTGTTAGTTCATTAAAACACCAAAATGGGAAACATGTGTCAGGTTGAGATATTTGTTTGTCACGTGATTGTGCACGTGATGTGACATATGTTTTCTTTGAAACTTGGGGTAACTGTAATTGAATATACCTTTAGTAGTATTCACTAGTAAACAATTGAATTACTTTGACTACATGTGTTTTAAGAACTTTTTAATTTAGTCTATTTGGAGATTTTCAGATTTACTAAAACTCAAATCACAATGATAATTTTTCTGTTTTTTGATTTTTCAAAAACTAATCAAATGATTTATTCGTCTTGTTCATCCAAAGTCTTGAAGATAAATGGCTTGGAGTCTTTAGGGAAGTCAATTCCCAATTCCATCAAGGTGGAGAAAGCCTTGGAGAAATCAGCAAAGAACAAATCTTGATCTTCAGCGTATTCCTTAACGTACTTAGCGAATAAAGGACTGGTCTTCATAACCATATCGGTTGGCAACATCATGTAAGAGTTGGTTTCATCATCTTCATATTGTCTGTTACCATCCCACTTTCTGATGTGCCATCCTTGCAACAATCTAACGAAGAAATCGTTGGTGAACATGTTGAAAGATGGACCCCATGGACCATCGAAACCAGAGTTTTGAACGTGACATCTACCTAAAACGTGAGCACCCATTAAAGCAACAATTTCTCTTTCATTGAAACCCATACGACCGAACAAATCCTTAACGTACTTACCATCTTCAATAGAAGCGTCTGGCAAACGACCATTTTCTGGGACCTTCTTCTTATCAGTAGTGTTAACACGACCTGGTCTCCATGGAATCTTTGGACCACCAGATTCTTGAATAGCTGCAACACCACCTAAAGTCCACAAATCACCTCTGGACATCCATGGGTATTTGTCCATAAATTCAATGTAGAATTCACGACCAGTAGCTAAACCATTGTTAGCACCATCGTAAGATTCAGTAGAGTAAATCATGGTACCTGGGTAAGAACCACCAGTGTTATCAGATTTATCATAGGTACCAGAAGAGTGCCATGCCAATCTGGTTAATAGACCATAGAAACCAGAATTTTGATCGAATTCAAGGTTTTCGGCAATCTTTTCAGAAATATCATTGTAAACTTGTTGATAATCTTCAAAAGTCTTACCTGGAGCTGGAGAAGCCTTGTTAACAATGGCAGCAGAACCACCCATTAAACCCCATCCACTCTTTTGAGGAAATTTACCATTTGGTTTACCATTCTTATTGTTGTTCCAGTACAAGTACGCAGCTACACCCGCAGTACCCAATAATCCAGCTGCTAAGTAACGAGAACCATTTTTGGTGAACAGTTTGGAAGATGCTCTAACAGAGACACTTGGCTTCAAAGCAATTGAACTCATATTTTTGTTAATTAAGATTGAATTGAATTGAATTGAAATAAAAAAATAAAGCCACTTTGGAACCAATTGGAATTGCCTTATTTATAAACTTTGAGTGGGGAAATAACCACAGAGGGAGGGGAGTCAGGTGGTTGGCACGATTTGTAATTTCACCCTGATTAGGATAGTCTAGGCGCGTTGATGAGAATAGAAAAACTATACGGGTGAAACGGAGAAACGGGGAGGATGATTCGAGACAGATTTGACATGGATAATGATGTGGCGAATGTTAAGTATCAATTGTATGGTTAGAACCAAGTGTATAGAACTCAATTGACATGTTTAAACCTATCATTAGTGGGTCGAATATACGACTGATTGTTCTATCTCGATGGGGAGGAGACAGAGAGGGGGGTGGGGGTAGACCATGGTTGATCTATTTTGCAACTATAGTCCTGCAGACAACCCTTAGTAATCGGAAAGTGCGGAATTTTCATTGGATAATATAAATGCTGGCAGTCTGAAGCATGGGTTATGGTTAGGGTTATGGGTCAATTTTGTTGCTGAAAGAGGCTGCTGGTGATTTTGGAGATTGAAGGAATTATGTAAGTGAAACACAGTAAATTGTAGTTAAAATTTTCAAGTCAAATGGGCTATTGAATGGTTAAAGACCACCACTATTAACTCAACTGGAAAATGTGAAAAATTAAGACCCTTGTACGATAAAGGACACAATTAAGAGAAGACTTAACTGTATCAGCATAGAATCTATGATTCAAATGCAAGCACATGGTACTACTTCAATCAGGCTAATTTTTGTTACTCGTGCTACTTTTCTTTTTTAGCTGCAACAACTACGGTAGTAGAATTTTAAAAACTAGAGATAAAGTTGTAGCCGATAGGTCCCTGACATCACTAAAAATACTATAGATGGACTGCCAATTGAACCATATATATAAACTGCCATTATACATCTTTTTTTGGTGGCCTCTTCTATTTGCAGCTGCAACTTTTCAGTATATTTGATATTTGAAAAATGCATTTTTCATATTTCTAATCATCGTTATCTACTGCATCATTTGCATGATGAGTTGAGGTATTTCATAAGATAATCACTAATCCCACGGATCTGAGGGTATTCTCGAGACATCCAATAACAATGGACCCAATTACTGGCCATAAGGAACGATTCTTCTCCTAACATCAAAAGTGAAGAACGCCGATAAATCCGACGTTCTATCTATTATAGCGAAAAATGTCCCTGTGTAAACCAAGAGATCCGCTTTCCGCTTTGGGAAAACAATAAGGGCCGACAAAATACCCCATCCGCTAGAAGCCAACCGAAACGATCATAGGGGGTCGCTGGGTCATTCATCCATGATAGTGGGGGTGAATGGGTAGTTTTAGTTCAGGGACATCAAGGTAAGAGCTACTTCATAGCATTTTCAATATATACTCAATAACTGTAGCACTGATCATACTAGTAGATCATAAAACCCTGTTGATACGCCACTAGTATCAATCACCATCAGCCGACACGTCAACCATGGTCCAGTCGCTCAATGAAGGGTGCTGATGGAGAACAACAGACCCTTCCCCGGATTTTTCGCCTGATCCTTCGCTGGACTGATTAAGTAATTCAAACAGTTCTTGATCTTTATCTGTGTAAGCGGCTCTATCTGTTTCTGGGGTAGGAAACATAGAGTCACGCTGTTTGGAATCTGATTGGTTATGGCTGTGATTGGGTACAACAACAAATAACTCTTCTGGTGCTTTATATACCGTTGATGTTGTTGTTAGGGGGCATTTACCTCCTTTCGCGTTGCACATTGTGGTGGAATTTGTTGCAAAGTTTACAGAGGAATTTCTACCATTTATAGGTAATTTTTTAGGTTTCGCAGCCAATTATTATATAGCTAAATTGTACCATATCACCTACCATTAACGCACTTTAAGAGTAGGTTAGTTCTCTTTGGTTGATATAGTGGTTTCTTGGAACTATTGTCACGCTACTATTTAAACCCATTCGAATTCTTCTACAATATTTCATATTATAATTTATTCTTAAAGTTACATTGATAACTCAAGCAAACAAACTCAAACCATAATTAAATTAAATATAATGTTGTAATTTTTATTTTTATCTTATTCGTCTGCTGCTTTTGAGTTTCTATATTACATTAACTATAACGATCAAGAACTTCCTCGATCGCTTCCGCATCAGAATACACAAACGATCCCTCCTCATTATAAGTTTTGGCGTTACGACACATGATTCTCAACTCCTCTATGAATGCTTCGAAAGTGTCGAACTTTTCTTGTTCTATTTGTTTTTTAACTTGACTAATAGCAACTGGATGCTTAATGATTTGATAATAATCAGGGTACAATTTACGTGATGGTAATTTAAGGAAAATTTCCGCTGTACTATGTCCATCTTCACTATCTTTAAGTTTCATTATTTCATCAATCACTTCTTGAGCTTTGGATGTAACTTCATCAATAGCTCTACCTGATTCAAGAATACTTTCATCAACTTGTGGAGTTTTAACTCTTCTTGATTTCTTTCTAGGTTTTTCTTCTTCTTCTTCTTCGAAGTCTACTTCATCGTCATCTTCTTCATCCACATCATCATCATCAATTTCTTCTTCTAATAAACCTTCTCTAGCGGCTCTATTTCTCTTTCTTCTAGCCATTCTTTCTTCCTTACGTTGAATGGCTGCTTCAACGGTATCATTATCATCATCCATAGCCATCAACCATTGTTCTTCAGTTAATCCATCATCATACTTAACCTTCTTCTTATCTCTCTTACGACCTAATTCCTTAGCTTCCTTTTCAAAGTGCTTAGAAATATCTTCAGTGAAAACACTTGGTAATTCAGTCTTTTCAATTAATCTTGGGACATTTGGATCAGATTCACGTTTTCTTTCTTCATCGATCTTACCGAAAAGCACCTTTTCATCTTCAGTACGGGCTAAAAGCTCATTAAGTTCATCATCATTCAATGAATCGTTTTCTTCATTTTCATCACCATTGGCTTCGGCTTCTAATAATCTCTTCAAATAAGCTTCTTGTTCCTCTGCAGTAGATTTATTATCGAACTTACCGGCTTGAATAACCTTACCATCAATATCTAATTTTTGATGAGCTCTTTCTAAAATAACTTCTTCGACAGAATCGTTGGTAATTAATCTTAAAATTCTAACTTCATTCTTTTGACCAATTCTATGGGCTCTGTCTTGAGCTTGTAAATCTTGATGAGGATTCCAATCGGTATCGAAAATAATAACAGTATCAGCAGTTTGCAAGTTAAGACCTAAACCACCAGCTCTTGTAGACAATAAGAAACAGAAGTAATCAGAGTTTGGAGCATTAAAAACCTTCAACATATCTTGTCTATCTTCGGCTTTAGTAGCACCATCTAATCTCAAATATTTCATATCTCTCCATCTCAAGAAATCTTCCATAATATCCATAACTTGAGTCATTTGGAAGAACATCAAAACACGATGTCCACTAGCTTTAAACTTTGGTAAAACACGATCTAATAATTCGAACTTACCACTGACTCTCCAAATTAAATCATTGGTTAATCTAGAAGAGTTCAAAACTGATTCAACTTCTTCGAAAACGAAAGGATGGTTACAAATCTTTCTCAATTGCATAATCTTGTTATTCAATCCCTTGATACCAGATTTGGCTCCACCAACATCTGCACCAACGAACAATGCATTGTGTTTTAACATTTGTTGGTACAAAATATATTGTAAACCAGACAAGTTACATTTCAACACTCTTTCGACCTTATCAGGTAAGTCCTTTTCGACATCCTTCTTCAATCTTCTTAATAAGAAAGGTCTTAAGACCTTGTGCAATCTTCTAATGACCAATAAGGATTCTTCTTCGGTCAATTCGATCTTTTCTTGAGTACCAGTGTTAGCGAATGGAGTATTAAACCATTCATCAAAAGACTTGACGGAGTTGAAAATTCTTGGTAAAACGAAATTCAATAATGCCCATAATTCTGGTAAGTTATTTTGTAATGGAGTACCAGTTAAAATCAATCTATTCTTGGTCTTATAGTATTGATTCAAAGTAATGGATAATTTGGAAGTAGCATTCTTCATTCTATGACCTTCATCAATAATCATGTGAGAGTAATGGAACTTGGCTAATAATGGTCTTTCTCTAATAATATATTCATAAGTGGTTAACATGACTTGGAAATTACCCAGTCTAATATCCCATTGCATAGACTTTCTTTGTTGAGGAGAACCCTTATACACAATCACTTTAACAGATGGAGCCCATTTTTCGAATTCCAAAGTCCAATTGGTGATGGTAGAAAGAGGAACAATGACTAAGAATTTATCTTCATTTTTCTTTTCAATTAAATGGGTAACTAAAGAAATAGATTGAATGGTTTTACCCAAACCCATTTCATCGGCCAAAATACCATTCAACTTGTTATTGTATAAAGAAACCATCCATTGTAAACCCTTCAATTGATATTCTTTCAATTTACCGCCAACAAGAATGGTTGGTTGTTCGGTGATTTCTTCCTTAATTCTATGTGCAACTTGGTAGTAATCGATTTTTTCTCTCAATTCATCAGCATCATCTTGTTTGATATCGTTCTTAATTGGTTCAAATCCATCATGTTCTGCTTGTTGAGCTCTGACTTGTTGAGACAAAGTATCCAAGAATTGATTGGTTTGTTTCAAAAGATGGGTAATTCTGTGATCCTTGGTTTGATCCAATAATTTGATATATGCTTCTTCATCATTGGCTCTCAATGCTTGCAATCTTTGCTTGGCAGTCTTTTCCAACTTCTTAGATTCTTCCTTTTCAGTATTTTGATGGAAATTAGTGATAGTTCTTGCCAAGTTAGTTCCTCTATAAACTTGACGGTTTAATCTGAAACTACGGATGTTGGATGAAGCTTCCAAGATTTGTTCGATTTTGGCCACATGTAATTGATGTTCTAATTTGGAAGCTTCTAATTTCTTAAGTTCTTCTAATTGAACTGCAAGTAATTGAGGATTGGTTATTTCTTGCTTTGGTCTTATATTGAAAGAACGTTTTTCTTGAAGTGCTAATGGATGATTCATTAAGTTTGGTAATGAGAACTTGGCTTGAGTTGCTTCATTAACTATTATACTGTGTTTTAATTGTTTTTGTTTTGGAAGTAATCTCAATGCTTTTAATTCAACAAGAGCTTTGATTTTTAAATCATCTAATTCACCAGAATCTCCCATGGTAAAAGTTCCTAAATTTACTGGTAAATTTTCCAATTCTTTGGTTTGATTTGTTATCTTATTGGTTATTATTTTTTCAGTAAGAAAGTTACCAAGAGGTCCAGAAGTTGGGTCCAGAGAAGAAGATGAATTAGAAGCTTCAGTATCATTGAAACCTAAAATTTTGGCTTTTTCTTGATAATCAACGGTGGTTGAGGATTTTTCTAAGGCTTTAATGATTGCATCCACTGAATCAAGACCATTTTCTTGATTAGAATCATCATTAACATATGATGAATAATCACGTTGTAAAGATTCAGGTAAATCGAAATCTTTGGAAAGTAATTGTAAACCTGCAAGTTGTTTACCAAAAAAATCGATATCTAAATTAGAATCTGGTTTAAAAGATGAAAGATCTTCCATAAAAGCAGCTTCTTGAGCTTCATATTCAGTTTGAGAATCAGAGACTTTTTTCAAAACTTGTTCAATCTGAATTCTTTCTGGTTCAGTAGGATCCACAAATGGAGTTATATCATCAAGAGGTCTTAATTTATCCATATTAAATCCACCTGAAATCTCGGCACGCATTAATTCATTTCTAGAATCATAATCTCTTTTATAATCCCTGGAACTTTTAAGTAATCTATAATATTTATCCAATAATTCATTCAATTGTTCTTTGGTACTTGGAACTTTTAAAGCTTTGGTATGATTAAGAATACCATTACCATTCCCATTAACATTGACATTCAAAGTCCCGTTGGACACTAAATGCGACATGGTTGACATGGTGGTTTTCCGACGGAAGGGGATTTCCTAATTGTTTTGGGTTTTATTTCAGGATAAAGGACTTCGACTTGGAGCTTCTAGATGACACTGGCTGTATACAGTCCTCTATACGTGACTGTGATAAATATGTGAATAATCTAGACGTCCAAAATGTTGACGCGCTTCTCGTTTTGGATGGGAACTGATTGATGAAAAAACTAATCAAAGTTGTGGTGTTGTTTATTCATCGTCCTTTTTTCTTGAAGGAAAATTTTTGGACTAACCTGTAAATGAGAAATGCAGTTTAGGCTGGATAGTAAGACAATAGGTAGTATGGGAAGGGAGGAAGTATGGGAGTGATGGAAAGGGTCCAGAGGGTGAAGAGATGGTAGGGTTGGGTGTGGTTATTAGATGGGTGGGAACTGGAGGAAACTGGGGATGTTTGGGTTTTAGGGAAATTTTTTGGTGTGGTACTGGTAGTGGAATAGGTGTAGCGTGATTGCTGCGAATAGATAAGAGACCTAGGTAATAAATAGGGAATAAATAGAATGATAGAGGTAATAAAATTTAGGTAATAAAATTTAGGTAATTAATTGATATTGGTGTTTTCTCGGTTTACTGATTTTTGTCACGGTCGTTTGTATATATATAATATTAATAGTAACAAGTATCATAGATAATTGGGTAAATTGCAAGTAAAGTCCAGTAACTTTATTCTAATATTAACCTTAATTTATCTTTATTCAACTTAATTTCCTAATTTCCTACAATACCTAAAACTCCATATACTTACTACTTATTCCTTAATTGTATTCTTGTATTTCTTGTAGTCCATTGCCCAATCATTCTACAATACTCTGGAAATTGTGAAAAAAATACAAAATATCAAAACCACCACCACCAAAAACCAAAAGGGAACTATTCATTCTCCAAACTATCCAACTCCCCCTTTTCTCTTTATTTTCTTCCCTTCCCTTCCCTTCTCTGACTTTCTTTCACTTCTTCTTATCATACCACTTCTTCTCACGTGACCCTGAAAAATTTTGTTCAAACACACCCCCAGAAATTATCTTCAATAACACAATCGGGTTTTACAACGCATCACACAATGTTCAGACAAATAGGCATCAATGCCAGAATACACGCCATCAAACAGGTCCGTTTCAACTCCTCGGCTCCTGCCAGTGGCCTTAACTGGGTCGATTTCTTAAAATTGAAGAAGGAAAACCACGTGATGAACGTTACTGCTTCCGTTTTCACTACTCTTGTAGGAGGAGTGGTTACTTTAACATACTTAGGAAACTATGAATTTGATCCAGAAAAGCAAATCATGGGTATGGATCCAGTCATGTTTATGGCTGGTGGTGTTGCTTTTGGAGGTTTTGTGGGTTACCTTTTTGGACCAACCATTGGTACTAGTCTTTTCCATCTTAAGAATAGAAGTATTTTACAACAATTTAAGCAAAAGGATAAGGTCTTTTTATCCAAGATTAAGGCTAACAGAGTCGATCCATCTTCACAAAGTTTTTCCAATCCAGTGCCTGATTATTATGGTGAAAAGATTTACTCTTTGAAGGGTTATAGACAATGGTTGCGTGATAGCAATGCTTATAGAAGAAAGACAAAGGAGTTCCTTTGAATCCTGTACATACTTGTGGGATCCAGTTTGATTTAAGAAAGAGATAGATAATCAAAAGAATCAAAAAAAAAAAATCTATCGAATCTATCAAATCAAATCTTCTGGTGAACATTCATTTTAACTGTGATCATATTATCGACAAAAAAAAAAGGATTTATCATGATCATTAGTTCATCCGATCATCGAATCATTATTAGGCTCTATAGTGAATGGTATGAATTATTATATTGAGTAGAAATGTAGATATGTGAAAATGTGCCAGAGCAAATGGTACTCATGGGATTCATTTAATTACCAATTAATTAGCGAATAGATTGGTAGGATAAGTATGGAAAAAGCGAAAAACTGGAAAAATATCAATTTAAATGAATGAAAATATCGGGCAGGCTAGATCAAGTTAAAACGATGGAGAATAGTTAGTTCCATATACCTTAATTATTCTTTATTATTTTGCTTATGTCTTCTATTTAAAGGCACTGTCAATACGGAATCTGGTTTTCATTATAATGGTGCTTGTAAATGTAAATGGTGAAAACTATCAACTCCGGTGGTTGTCGTATTTCTAATTATTTCCATTTATTCGTAAGACCAGTTGTTATCTTGACCTACATGTTTAATACATTTCCTATATGATTGCAAAAACCTGAAATTGTCTCATTTTGCAACAATTATGGAAAAACCCAAACTAGACCAAATTAGAAACAAACTACCAACCCAATTCCATATTCAGAAGTCTACCCGGTATACGAGACACACTACTTTCTACACCCTATGCAATTGTACAGTCCCCAGACATCCAGTCGGTAATTTCCCCACTTTAACTAACTTCCCGGTAACCTGGGAAACATGTCTAATGTCTAATTTAATTAGTCTTGCGAGGATAAACGATAATGCGGCTACGATCTAGCTACTAACCACCCACTGCAACTGCTGTGACACCGATCAGCAAGCCCCAGAATCGTACGGGGTATTTATGTTTAGAGAGACACACTCCCGGCCCGGAGAATTCATAGAATTGAGGGTTTTCGGAACCCAATTCACAACTCCACTATATATGAAATAATAGGCTCGGGGTTTGTTAGTATGGGATCAACCGCAGGGCTGCTCGGCGATTTTTCAAGTCACGTACCACCGGAGCGATGAGATTACCTAGAACGTGTGGTGGTAAGGAGTTGAGGGTGAGGGCCAGGGTCATTGAAGCTTCTTTAACAGTTAACAGGTAAGAGGAAGAGGATTGGGATCATTCCTTAAGTATGACTAGTGAGTCATAAACCTTTTCCTTGGGTTGCTTACGGTATGTAATCGTTGCTTTAGCTGTTGGCTCCGGTACCAGAAAGGGCTAGTAACCATCGCTAGCAGTATACCACCAAAACAACACATAGGGACATAGAGACTCCGGGGCAAGCTCGGCTCCGAATGACGTTGCACGTGACCTGATCCCAAGAATAGCTCTTTTTAGGAGTTGCCACCATCCACGGAATGGGTTCCCAGCGAGACCGAGTGGGAGCTGGGGTGCTAGAAGGTTCCATTGGGGTCAAGGGTGGATGATGGATGACCTGGGCAGCTATTTTGGAAGGCAAATTGCCGTTGCCCACTGTTGCCCACTGAGTTGACTCTTGTAGTTTACTCCAAGTTTTCACGGATTTGTCCAATCATTTTTCTCCGGCGAATGCGCAAATTGAACCCAACGGGATCTTATACATTTTTTTGCGGATTCTGGCCAATGCTATTGGTTGGAAAATAAGTCTGGGGGAAGGTATTTTTGTGCCAATTTCACCCACCAATTACCAAAGAAGATCAATAAACACCACCACCACCACCTACAACAACCATATCTACCTACCAATTATACTAAACATGTAATAGTAACTATTGTCACTATTTCTTTTTGCCTTGCCGTGTCCCCTGCCGTTCGTTTCGTTTCGTTCGTTCCCCACCCCGGGGCTCACCGGGTTTTCGCACTGACTCCGAGTACTTTTTCTCTATTTGAACAACCCCACGCATCCTCTTCTCGCCAAGTATCCCCCATTTTCAATCTCACCTCTTGGAAAAAAAAAGCGCTTATAATTTGATTAATCACTTTCAAAATATATATTACTCTTCTTAGTTGATGAAGATTTATTAATTTAATTATTCAAAATCACCTAATAACTACTCAAGATGCTTAGAGCTTTCAGAAGCGTAGTTCCTCGGTCTCAGGTATTAAAGTCTCAACTTAAACCTTTGACCGTGACAGGAGGTTCTTCCATCTCCAAACGTTGGTTTGCTAGTGGAACTGATACTTTTTTACAAGGAAACAATCAAAATTATATTGATGAAATGTATGATGCTTGGAGACAAGATCCTTCAAGTGTTCATGTTTCTTGGAATGCTTATTTCAAAAACATTGAATCCAATTCTATTCCTTCTTCAAAGGCTTATAGTGCTCCTCCAACCCTTATTCCTCAACCTGCTGGTGGTGCTGCTGGATTCATTCCAAATTCTGATCCTATGGGTGAAGATGTGGTTACTCACTTAAAGGTCCAATTATTGGTTCGTGCTTATCAAGTTAGAGGTCATCAAAAAGCCAAGATTGATCCTTTAGGTATTTCTTTTGGTGAAAATGGGGTTATTCCAAAGGAATTGACCTTAGATTATTATGGTTTTACTGAAGCTGATTTAGATAAACAAATCACTTTAGGTCCTGGTATTTTACCAAGATTTGCTGAAGGTGGTAAGAAATCTATGACCTTAAGAGAAATCGTTGCTGGTTGTGAAAAGATTTACTGTTCTTCTTATGGTACTGAATATATTCATATTCCTTCTAAGGAACAATGTGACTGGTTAAGAGAAAGAATTGAAATCCCTGAACCTTTCAAGTACTCTGCTGATCAAAAGAGACAAATTTTGGATCGTTTGATTTGGTCTTGTTCTTTTGAATCTTTCTTAGCCACTAAATTCCCTAATGATAAGAGATTCGGTTTAGAAGGTGCTGAATCTGTTGTTCCAGGTATGAAGGCTTTGATTGATACTTCTGTCGAATATGGTGTTGAAGATGTTGTCATTGGTATGCCACACAGAGGTAGATTGAATATGTTATCTAACGTTGTTCGTAAACCAAATGAATCTATCTTCTCTGAATTCACTGGTTCTAAGGAATTCGATGAAGGTTCTGGTGATGTCAAGTACCACTTGGGTATGAACTATGCCAGACCAACCACTTCCGGTAAGCACGTTAACTTATCTCTTGTTGCTAACCCATCCCATTTGGAAGCTGAAGATGGTGTTGTCTTAGGTAAGACCAGAGCCATCATGCAATACAAGAATGATATTGGTGAATATAAGAAGGCCATGTCTGTCTTATTACATGGTGATGCTGCTTTCGCCGCTCAAGGTGTTGTTTACGAAACCATGGGTTTTGCTAACTTACCAGCTTACTCTACTGGTGGTACTATTCATGTTATTGTTAATAACCAAATTGGTTTCACCACCGATCCAAGATTTGCCAGATCTACTTTATACCCATCTGATATTGCCAAGTCTATTAACGCTCCAATTTTCCACGTTAATGCTGATGATGTTGAAGCTTGTATTTTCGTCTTCAACTTGGCTGCTGAATGGAGATCTGTTTACCACTCCGATGTCATTATTGATGTTGTTGGTTACCGTAAATATGGTCACAACGAAACCGATCAACCAGCTTTCACTCAACCTTTGATGTACCAAAAGATTGCTGAAAAGAAGTCTGTTTTGGATTACTACACCTCTCAATTGATTGAAGAAGGTACCTTCACTGCTGAAGATATTGATGAACACAAGAAATGGGTCTGGAATCTTTTGGAAGAATCTTTTGGTAAATCTAAGGAATACCAACCAACTTCTAGAGAATGGTTAAGTACTCCATGGGAAGACTTCAAGTCTCCAAAGGAATTAGCCACTGAAGTTTTACCTCACTTACCAACCGCTGTTGAAGAAGATGTCTTAAAGAAGATCGGTAAGGATATTTCTGAAGCTCCAGAAGGTTTTGAAATCCACAGAAACTTGAAGCGTATCTTAAACGGTAGAAAGAAGTCTGTTGAAACTGGTGAAAACATTGATTGGGCCACTGGTGAAGCTTTAGCTTTCGGTTCTTTGGCTTTAGAAGGTTACCACGTCAGAGTTTCTGGTCAAGATGTTGAAAGAGGTACTTTCTCTCAACGTCATGCTGTTTTACATGACCAATCTTCTGAACAAACTTACACTCCATTAGACAACTTATCTGAAGATCAAGGTGCTTTTGTTATCTCTAATTCTTCTTTATCTGAATATGGTGCTATGGGTTTCGAATATGGTTACTCTTTAACTTCCCCAGATGCTTTAGTTCAATGGGAAGCTCAATTCGGTGATTTCGCTAACACTGCTCAAGTTGTTATCGATCAATTTATCGCTGCTGCTGAATCTAAGTGGAAGCAACGTTCTGGTTTAGTCTTATCCTTACCTCACGGTTACGATGGTCAAGGTCCAGAACATTCTTCTGCTAGATTAGAAAGATACTTACAATTATGTAACGAAGATCAACGTTACTTCCCATCTCCAGAAAGATTGCAACGTCAACATCAAGACTGTAACATGCAAGTTGCTTACCCAACCACTCCAGCTAACTTGTTCCACTTGTTACGTCGTCAAATGCATAGACAATTCAGAAAACCATTGATTCTCTTATTTTCTAAATCTTTGTTACGTCACCCAATTGCTAGATCCAACTTATCCGAATTCACTGGTGAGTCTCACTTCCAATGGATTATTCAAGATGAAATTGCTCCAAAGGAAGAAATCAAGCGTGTTGTTCTTTTGACTGGTCAATTACACGCTGCTTTACACAAGAAGCGTGCTACTCTTGAAGATAAGTCTACTGCTTTCATCAAGCTTGAACAATTGCATCCATTCCCATACGCTCAATTACGTGATGCTTTAGAAAGTTATCCAAATGTTGAAGACTTGGTCTGGGCTCAAGAAGAACCATTGAACATGGGTGCTTACTCTTTCGTTGCTCCAAGAATTGTTGAAACTTTGAAGGAAACCTCTAAGGACAACTTATCTTTACGTTACTCTGGTCGTGATCCATCTGCATCCGTTGCTGCTGGTTCTAAGTCCATGCACACCTCTGAAGAAGAAGCTATTTTAGCTGATGTTTTCCAACAAAATTAATTTTTATAGCAGCATAAGTAAGTAGTAATTATTTATTAAAAAAAAAAATAATATCATTTTTATTAAACAGACAATTTGAATTATTATATAGATAAAAGTAGATGATCAAAAAGGATAAGATGTATTGAATCCTATTATCTGTTCTACAAAAGGTAAAGCAGCACTCACTTCATAAATTAATATTTATTATGGTAATCATTATACAGTTATCCTAAAGAGTGAATATACAGAAACATCCCGGTTTCTGAATTTAATAATTGGTAATAGACGTGCCCAACCTCCTTATGATTATATTTCTGTTATTCCTTCAACACATTTCGCTTCTTTCGTTGTGTCTTGCCATGAGATCAAAATCAATATCGACATCATCTATTCTGTCCACATACATGGGCAAACCAGACTCAATTGATTTTAAAACAGCATCAATACACAAAAGTGCTCTTAAAGCATCGTTTCCAGAACATTTTACTTCTTGTTCTACTCCTGTAATTAAATTGACAAAGTGCTCAAGTTGCAAGGCAAATGGCTGTGGTTTTTTGGTGTTATTCAAGTGGTGAATTGGAGAGTTTTTGACATCTGGAGATGGAGATGGAGTTGGTAATTGTTGGAATGAGGTTATTGGCATCTCATGTTTCATTTTGATTTGTTCACACTCCAACGCCTTCAACCAGGTCCGGTTTCCAGAACTGTTGCTTTCCATACTATTGTTCTCGTTATACGAGGTAGGATTTTGGTGATATAATTTTAAATCAGGCACGGAAAGAGTTCCATGGCTTCCGAAGATTCTGTAAAAACCAGCAATTGAGTCGTTGAATGGAATGGTTGGATTTTCACCAGTTCCTACTTCAAACAGAAATGGTGATGTGACGTTATCAGAACAGATAAATGTACCACAGCATCCATTTTCAAAACGAAGAGTCAAAGCAGCACCTTCATCAACCAAATCTTCAGAACCAGAATCAGTTCTTTGTTTGGTCAAAAGCTCAGCATATACTTTTTCAATTGGGCCTAATAAATATTGTAAGAGGTCCAAATCATGGATAAGATTGATAAGAAGAGTTCCTCCACCCAAAGCAGTGGAAGATCTCCAAGGTTTCTCCAAAAAATACGATGGTGGCTTACATAAAGTCCAAGTACCTTGGATAGCTACCAATTGGCCCAATTTGTATAAATGGTCCTTAGTAGCGATTATGTAAGGATTAAACCGACGATGGTGCCCTACCAAAAGGTGCACATTCTTCTGTTCGCAGTATTCGATAAGAGTC
This sequence comes from Suhomyces taliae, assembly GCA_030572155.1. Classification (NCBI taxonomy): domain Eukaryota; kingdom Fungi; phylum Ascomycota; class Pichiomycetes; order Serinales; family Debaryomycetaceae; genus Suhomyces; species Suhomyces taliae. Next base: position 161,708 of record JAJLZJ010000001.1, on the reverse strand, counting down.
TTACACTCCGAAGCCGAAGGTGCCAATGGCTTTTCCATCAACATATGGATTCCTCTAGAAGCCAATTCCATTCCCATTGGAATATGGGTATGGTTTGGAGTAGCCACGATTGCCGCAGTTGGATAGTTCAAAAGATTATCATCACAATAAGCAAATAATTCATCCAAATTGGTGAAAAGTAAAGTATTAAGATTGCGGGCTACTGATGGGCCCTTTTTTGAATGGTCAACGATTGCAAATAATTCACAATCGGGCCTTTCCAACACATGTGATGCGTGTCTCGGCCCGATAAGACCAGCTCCAATCACAATGAAGGAGATTTTTGGAATAGACGATTCAGTCACATAGTAGCGATCCATTCTATAGTTGATATAACTATGGTGATAATTAATTTAGATGGTAAGAAAAAAATATATATAGTTAATCAAGAGAATTACATAGGGTGTTTTGGCCGGGTTCTTATAAGGCATTATCTTTTTATCTTTTTATCTTTGGGCCAAACACGATCTACAATGGATAGAGCCTAAAAAAGGGGAACTACGTCACTCTACTGATAGTGAAATTTCATGGTGGATTTTAGATGATCCCCGTGGGGGCTAGTAGTTTTTACTGATAAGATAAGATGCGGCTCAGTGCGGGTGGGCTTCCCGTTAGTGATTGGGTGCAAAATAGTGCGAAAGACAGATTATGCCTTTTTGGGCCCCCTCCCTTCCATTGATGGACGAGGGTGTTTTGGTATGTTTACCGATGGGCTGGACGTGGTGGCTGTGGTAATTAAACACGTCTTGATCTGACACCTAAGATCTGTTTGGTGGTGGTTTGGTGGTATGGTGGTATGGTGGTTTGGCTTGTAGTGATGGTTCTAGACCTATTTAAGGTACTCAAATCTAATACTAAAATGCTTATCTAAGCCGCCTGAATGGTGTTACCAGTTACTTCTTTTTCTCATGTTTCGTGGTGGTTTCTAAGTCGTTGCTCCTGCCATTTTGGGGGTACTTGATTTAGGTAAAATTCATGCCAAGTCCGATCTGCTCCCCCTTCGCAATGATAAAATATAGAGTTTAGAATTGATTGTCGTTGGTGGGCACTACCTCCATCAGGCTATAAAAGGAGTTAATAATAGCTACATGGTTTATGTGGTGATTGGTGAATTTGTAATCTGTGATGATTCGCGTCATCTTCTGCCATTCTAAATCCGTCATAATTATTGTATTGGTTACATAGTGTCATAAATCGTCCAAGGCAAAAAAAAATTAAATATTAAATTAGTATGGTGAAAAATCACTTGATTTGTTCTCCTGCTACTTTGATAGATAAGTAGCTTATTAGTATTGGAATATTAGGTATGGGTGTCCTTTTTGAAAGACATTTTTAATGCTATCTTTTTTTTCTAAGTTTCTAAGTTTGAGTTTGTGTGATGCTTGGTTACATTTTGGCTTCTCTTCCGTTATCTCTACCATTATCATCATCTATCTCTCCACTGAATAAGTTCTCGCACAAATGGTCAATAACTCCCCATCCGTACCCATTAGCAAACCTTCTTCTTACCACAATATTATTGTGGGCATCGGGTGGAAGATTGACCAAAACTTTTCTCCAGTTAAGTTTACTAGTATGGTACTTTTTAGCAATCTTGACTTGTTTTTTCAATTTCCAGTCGTTGTAGTTAAACAAGAATGACTTCAATTCTGAAGATTGGTCATCTTCATCTTTAGGTAAATCCTTGAAATGGTAGTATTTATCATGGAAAATGACTGGGTCACGATGATCAGGATCAATAATGTATTCTGTTGATGGAATAGGACAGAGAACCGTGTTGATAGCAGACTCTACAGCTGAAGCTTTCGGTGGAATTGTAAGCTTTGGTCGGGTTTTGGAGTCTCCAAGCTCGTCGTCCAGCTCATTGAGTGTATCATCTTCATCCTCCTCCTCATTGTCCTCATCATCATCTTTCTTATCACCCTTTACAAAATCATAATAGTCAGATCCTTTGGCAGTAATTTTCATCCATCTCTTTTCCTTTCTAGTTAACTTCTTATGTTCCTTTTGAGTACTAGTATTACCCAAATTGAAATTTAAATGAATCAAGTCTTTATACTTTTGTATTACTGACTTTTTATGTTTAAGTTGCTTGTTATCTTCATCGTCTTCTTCATCATCTGGTGTATCCAGTTTATCAACTGGAACTTGACCAACACTATGCTGAGTAGTATTACTTTCAATCAGGTCTCTATGGAACAGTCCAGCTGAATTATGAGAGGTCTTAGCATTTATATCTGGTTCATCTGGTGATTTATGCTGAGAAAGAGGCGAGCTCTCGGTTATAGTCTCTATAGATCTTTTCTTAGAAGGTGTAACACGAGATGGACTTGCACCATGTGGTGGACTTGGGGCTTTCAGCTTATCAGCCTTCTTCTTTCTCTTTTTCTTTAATTCTGTCACATCTCCAAGTGCTTGGTAGTCTAAAAATAAGAGAGAAGTCGTTCTTAATGGGGCAATTCCATCATTGATAGCATTGGCATAAAGTGTCAAATGCTTGAAGTTACCCAAGAATGTTTGCAATGGATCATCAGGCAATACTTCCAAAACCGGCTTGAAAGCACTACTCTTTCTAATTGCTTCTTCTTCTTCATTTTTGGTTGGATCATGGTTATGGCTGGCATTCTTTTTCAAGTCTTTAAGGTTTGGCATGGCTCTGGATAGCGTCAAATCACGGCCAGTTTTCCCAAGAGTACCCAAATCCAAGAACCACGAAATAAGAAAACTCATTTCACTTAAAACACCCAATAATGGACTAGCCATAAAGATTAAATTGTAGGGCTGTATGTTTAGCTTTTGGAAGTAGTCTGATCCTTTGGTGATGAGGATATACTTGATGGCGTATAATTGGAGCAACCCTCCAAGCGAATGGCCAATGAACGAGATCTTATCTATTTGCATTCCCGATTGTCCTATGTCGTTGATGACTTCCACAATGTAGTCACCTAAATTGGTACCCAACCGCTTGACACCTTTTTCTGTACGGCCAGCGTTTCCTCTGTATCCACGAACAAGCAAGTTTTCATTCAGGATTCTCTCTAGAGAGTCCTTGATGTAGAGCATATCGGCAGTTAAATTAGAGAATAAACCATGAGTAACGATCACCAAATGGACCGGTTTGGAGGCATTGGGGGCCCTGTTATTCCATATATCATCGGTGGTCTTCTTCAACACCTCCAACTTGGGGTTTCGGGACTTTCCGTACTCTATATCATGCGAAACACTTCTATCATTAGTGATAAAGTTACCAATATTAGATAAAGATGTCTGTAAAGTGCCATGGTTGGCCTTTTTCATCCGTTTAAAATCGTCACCGATCATCATGTCATACAAGATCGATGTGTTTCTCGTGATAACAATCTGGGAAACGATATCTACTTCCCATTGGAAGAGATCTTCATCATCAATTCGTTCAACAAATGAGTTCTTATTCATTTTCAACCTAACATTGAAGGTTTGACCCGGTTTGATTTCGTTCTGGAACACCACCTCCTTACTGGCCTTGATGTCTTCAGGTTCAAACTTGGTTTGGTAGTTGTATCTGTATGGAACAACATGACAGTATAAGATGAAAGGACCGTTCAAGAGATGGATAGCTCGGATAGATGTTTTTTCGATGTTTTTCAAACGAAAGTAGATCTCCGTTTTCAGGGGGTCCAGGCGGCGGTACTTGAAGGTGTACCTGTTGACCTCACCTATCTTAAGTGACAGTTTGTCACGGTACCAGAACGGAGGAGTCATTGGTATCTTATCAACAAGGTGGGTTTAGCGATGATTGATTATTTAGAGGGTCCTAGTGAGAATAGTGAAGATGGGTGGTGGTGCGAATTACGGGGAAAAAATATTTTAGCGAGAAGTCACCAGCACAACCAGGGCGATAGGGAACGGAAGAGGGGCCACCAAAATGGTGAAAAGAGTGTGAAAACTTCCCATGAAAAGGTATATAAATACTTGACAGTGGTATGAGGTTATTATTAGGATGTTTCGAGGAAATTTTAGCAGCTTTCTTGGGTATTTTGTGTGGCCTGTGCTTCAGTGTCTTGTGACATTTGCCATAACTCCCCTGTGAAACACAAAGAAATACCGAGCTTCTCCCAACTAGTGTGACTAAACAGCGAGACAAAGAAACGCTTCATTAAGCAATTGTTGAGTTATAGAGACTAATGTGTCACTAGCAAAAGCACAATGATCGAATGTTCTAGAACTTGGTCTGTTAAACTCAAATCTGAAGCCTCGTTTTCAGGCTCTTCTTTCTGTCGTATTTGAACTATAGGGCCTGGGTTTGCAACCATCTTAGACTAGCGAGAATTTGCGAGGTTAACAACGGACGCCAAGACCTGATTGTATAGAGAAGGTCAATTAGACCAAAAATCCTTACATCAATATGCTACTTCATAGTCATCAATACATGGATGGACGAAAAACCATAAATACGGCTGATATCCCCAATCTAATGGCAGTAAAAGACGCGTTGTTCTTCAGGTCTCTAGCTCTATAAATTCAATTGCTGCCAAAACGTTACAATATAATATTCTGTCAAGTTTAACAGTTTAATCCACACTCAACGTGAAAAAAAGGTTTACTATTATTCTACCACCATCCTGAAACTCCTCTGCTCACCTCAATTACTTTAGGACAAACCAATTCTACAATCTGCTCATACTATTAAAATGGTATTGAACCTTAAATGCTCTAACTAAGCCAATTCGCACCCAACTGATCCACAATCAAGTGAGCTTGACCTTTCTGATCTTCTCTTTAACTTCTCTAAACACACTCTTCAACAAGAACATTCTAACCAAATAGGATTCGATGATAAAGCGAGGGATGAATCTGGAAGCAAACCATAAAAGCAGCGCCTTGGCACCTCTGTAAAAGTTAAGAGGACCATTGAGAGTGGCATTTTCAAAATCATTGACAACCTTGACAGCAAACACTTCTGGCTTCATTGGTCTGTTTTGAACAGCCATTGATCTTCTCTTGTTGATCGCAGTGGTCATGGCTGGAACATTATAGATAGAATCCTTTGGTAAGTCTCTGGTATCAGCGATCAAAGTGTCAACACCACCAGTGACAAAGTTGATAACCTTAACATCGAATGGTTTCATTTCAAGTCTCAAACAAGCAGCATATTGAGTGATGGCTGCTTTGGTGGATCCATACATAGAAGACCATGGGAATGGAATAATACCAGAAACGGAAGAGGTGAATCCAATGACACCCTTGGCATTGATAAGCAATGGACTGAAGACACGGACAAGTCTAAATGGTCCAAACACATTGACTTCATAAACTCTTCTGGTGATTTCATCATCAGCATCAAGGGCCGGGAAAGTGGCTGATTGACCAGCATTGTTGAACAAAATATCCAACTTTTCTTCACCATCATTGTGGGCAATGACAAACTTCTTTGCATCCTTGACACTTTCCAATGAAGAGACATCTAGCTTGAAGGTGATGATCCCGTGTTTACGTAAGGGTTCCATTGGTTCTAATCTTCTGGCACCAGCGAAAACTCTGTAACCTCTTTTGGCAAACTCAATTGCGGTGGCATAACCAATACCTGAAGAAGCACCGGTGACAAGGGCAGTCTTTTGACGTTCAGGCATGATGGTAGTGATGATTGGAAAATAGTATGAAAACTAATAAGGTTTTAGCAAGCCAGGGTGTTCATGTTATATGTATGTGGTGCGCGATACTCGGTTCTCCGCATTTTGCATCATGTGAAAACATACTTTATTTGCAGCATTTTGCACCTCTGAGCCACAGACTCATACAGGAAATAAAATTATTAGCTCGGTAACGATTACTCGGCAACAAACAAATATCAACTCTCAACTGAGGTTAATTACCGAAATCATTTAGGTTAGACTCACTTAACATCGGACCAAATGAGGCTGAATTATCACCGAAGAGCCAGATGTACTATTGTAATTGTAATTGCCAAACTAGGAGAAAAAAGGTAGCAATTCAGTTTACCAGGTCTAGCCATTTGTAAAATCATCAAAATGGCCGTGGCAAATAGTATGAAATTTATTACCACTGTTTTGGGTATTTATTAAAGTTTATTTGGAGAAAGTGAATTTTCTGGAATTCAATTGATTTGGGAATAGGCTAGTTGATGTCTTTCCTATCCTATTATTATTTGGTTATGATGCTATACTTCGTCGGAAATATGAATTTATTTTTCGCATTTTGCAACTATTGACCTGATTTAGCAAATACTAATTGTGGAAGAATAGGAGGGATACGGGAGGAGGGAAATGATGTATTAACGTAACATCAAATATATATATCACGCATGAGACCATGTCTTATTAGGATTTTCGTACCCTTAGATCTTATAATGTGTTCTATGCATAGAAGGGATTGTATAATCGAGCACTCAGATCTTCTCAAAAGAGAAATATGGAGCGGGCTTCAAAGAGAACCATTAATAGGAAAGAGATGACGAACTGAAAGGAAAAAAATCATGGCAATAAATCTCTATTGGAATGGAAGAGAGTGTACTAAAACTACAAGGAACAAAGGCATAAGGTATTTTTCCGCTACAACCCTTTAATTAAATTAATTAAATAATTAATTGAAAGGTGAGATTGTTTAATGTAACACTACGACTAATTTCTTATGCAGCCAGAACCCAAAATCTCCAATTCTGATGTAATAGGAGCTAAATTTGACAGGAGGACTCATACAGATTAAGCATGTTACCAAAGAGCAACCCACCAAACTAAAACCCAATGTATTACTGAGTCATTTGACATCAAACTTAAAAGTGAGGAGAAACAAATTACGAGCCCTGATGGAACTACTGAAGCGAAAACTTCAAATTTAGTTACACAGAGATCTAACTCCAGAGACCTTTAAACAAAAGTTTCTACCTAAACCTCAAGATAAATTCACTTCAAATTGAATATTTCAATCAGGAAAACTTTCAATAGATATCGGACGAAAGAATACCGATACAATCAGAAAATTATTTACTGATTAATTTCAAAGAGATAGATCTTACTAAACACTATTAATTGAAAGTACTACATTGAAATAGAGGGGAACTCTTTTTGATATTTTTTAGGGTACATCTGGCGTTAAGTGAGCGTTTGGAGGAGTACTCAAATAAGCAATCCATCACCATCATAAAATGTACTGTTGTTTGAGAGGTGATGATGCATAGCACTATCATGGGTTACATCAATAGCTACCGAAGCTGCCGGTTCCAGTTACATTGAATAAAATATAGGAGTCTTTTGGTATTTAAGAAAGTACAATTACTATTCCATTAAAAATGACACCCTAGAATCGTGCACAAAAACCACGAGGCTTTATAATAAATTATAAACTTCAAGTTCCTACAGTAAGATGGGGAAAGCGCATATTGGGACATGAAAAAAATGAATATGAAGAACCCGGTGTCCCTTAACGATAACAATAATTGAATTTGACTTCTTACCATCAGTATCCATGGAATCATTTATATCTTGAAGTGCCATATGTGACATCTGGAATTATGCCGCGGAAAAAGGCTCTACTTTACAAACATTTCACAAATACCCGTATTTATGCCCGCGGAAAAAGGCTCTACTTTACAAACATTTCACAAATACCCGTATTTATGCCCGCGGAAAAAGGCTCTACTTTACAAACATTTCACAAATACCCGTATTTATGCCCGCGGAATTAGGTGTGAGTTAGCCAACTAGAAGACAATATTGGCTTTTTTTAGGGATAAACTTTTCCGACTTGTGGAAGATACAAAATTTTGAAAAATTATATCAGGTAATCGTAATCGTGAATTCATGCTATAATGATTTTTCTTAAAAAGTCTTCTACTAATACTAAATTATAAAGAAAATTTAATGAAGTCTTTTACCAATGCTTTAACCAACCTAAGGAACCAATTTGATACTGACCAAGTGCAAAAAAATAATTATGTTCTTTAAGAGAAAAGAATCAACAAAATAATGAGGGGTATTGAATAAGCATCCTTTTTTCCTTCTTTTTTTACACCGTGATAGTGAGAATATAGAACTAGGAAAAACCGGATTTTAGATAATCCATATACTGTTGAAACCAACCGGGGATAAGCACCTTTAGATGAAATATATATCATCAGAACCCAAGACAACAAGTATTTGGTTTGTCTAACCTAGTATCTAATGTCTATCTTATTCATTCTTGGTTAGTAAAGTCCTTTTGAAACTCTTCTAATAACTTGTCGTGGTGAAAGTAGTGCATGAACTTGACTGGTTTATCTTGATTTGGTCTGTCAATATGAATAACTGGAACATCATAACAATACACATCGAACCACTTTGAATTTTCTGGTTTCATGATGTCTATCACTTCAAGATTGAGTTTTTTATCCTTGAGCTTTTCATCTGCTAAAGTTTCATGAAGAATGTTCTTTGCATTGGTACATAACATACAAGTCTCTTTGGTAAAGAAGGTCAATGAGGTTTGCTTAACAGTGGCAGATGTTGAGAATTGTGCATAGTTAGGACGTTTAAGCAACGTACGGGTTGTACGGAGAAACATTCTGGTGTCTGTGTCTGTGTTTGTGGAAGTTTTTTTGCTTTACTACTTGACTTCTAACTGGTTCTTTTTAGAAAGTGGGAAGTGAAAAGATTAAAGTAGTGTGGAGGATGAAGTAGTGGACTGATCTGATAAAGGTGATATCAGGGAAAAAAGGACTCACAAAGAATCGAACCCCTGCACCTCAGCTCAAGGAATTTAATTTGCAGTGAGAGCTGCGAGCCACCACGCCACAGGACATAGCAAAAATAAGCATTCCCGTTTAGGCAATATTCTTTGTGCTGGACACTACCTCTTCTCGGGACTTTGAACTCCGGAGTTTAGACCTATCGGAGAAGAATTTTGCGGAGACGGTGGTGAGGCACTCCGGAACGCTTGGGTTCAAAGTTCTTGACAATTAATATTGCGAGAATAGGAATTGTTCTTGGGTAACTATTGGTTCCTGGATTAGGCAAATTCCGTCTGACGATCATGCACACTATTGGATGAATAGGTTTTTCGCCTTATTGACTATAAATTATTATTATTATTATTATTGATGGTATTTTGTTCGGAATCTTACCCCGCCGGAAGTGTCGCGATGTTTACATTGTGTCATTAAATTAAAGAAAAGTAAAGTAAGGCCATCTCAGTATTAACAAGTGGGGGCAGACCACACACCTATCCTTATTGGGGGAATGAGTATAATCAATATCAAATAATTAACCCAAAATGAAACAAAAAAGACGGACAAATGTCCGGACTCCGAAAACGTTCCCTAAATCAAAAAACGAACCATTGCATCAGCCAAAAAAAAGACATGTACATACATATTCGAGAAACATTGGGCCGAAGGTTCCAATTTAAACCAATCTAACCATCTTACTGGCTAGCTCGCTTGACACCATCATTTTAAAGATGCATAACGCAATATATGTTCCCTATAAAGCAAAGAAACGGAGCTCATATGCGAGCAAAAAAACACTATTGTGGTCCTCAATAATCAAAACCAATTATACATTATACCATTACCGTCACGCAGTACCAAAAAAAAAAATTGTTGAACAATCACCAGTTTATGAATTAATCAATTAATAAGTTTGATCTTAAATTCCTTCGAGCCGGTGGACTTTCCCCACAAATCACCACTTTTTCTTGTTATATCGAATTGATAATGGTTGGCACATAATAGTAAGCACATAATAGTACCATGGTCATTCCACAATAGAAGTTTGAAAGGGGTAGTGCGGGTCACCTAACCTTTTGTGGGGTTGACCCACTATGAGATCTAAACACGAAACTATACGGAGCATTCGTATCCCTAAAATATCTTCCAGCCCCACTGAAAACCTTCGGAATAAGCACCATCGAAGATCGACATTTCTAGTAAATCGTGAGTCCGATTGGATAGCAAATCCTTTGAATGTTTCGTAGCTCAAAGCCAGGCTGGTTAACGGCAATATCTAAAACTCTCCAATAACAGTCATTTATTCAGGTTAGTTTCACGAGTCTAATGGGAAATGAAGGAAATAACTCCGCAGAAATATTATTATGGTTAATAATATTTTTTTTTTTTTTAGACCGTTGAGCAATTTCAGTTTGTGTAGTTTCCCGGCGGTCGGTAGCCATGGACTTTTATTGTTGAAGATAACTACAAAATTATTAAATTCTCAACTTCCCCAGATTTGATTTTTAAATAAGGTTAAATCCAACAAAAGCAAAGAATTTTTAAAAAAAATCATCAAAAGTTTTTTTTGTTTTTTTAATAATTTAAGCAAATTTGTTATGAGTGAAATTCTTAACCAAGAAAGCCATTCCGATTCCACTACCAAGACCGTCCCAACCACTATGAATAACGAAGGATTAAGTAAAGTTGAACTTGCCGGTGAAGCTCAAGAATATGTCATCATCGGTAACCAAAAGTTCTTAAGACATGAATTGATGAGTGCCTTCGGTGGTACTTTGACTGCTGGTCCAGCCCCATACCCTAAATTTGCTATTAACCCTGCTCCTGTTGGTCTTTCTGCTTTCGCCTTGACTACTTTTATTTTGTCTTGTTACAATGCCCAAGCTCTTGGTATTAAGGTTGAAAATGTGGTTGTCGGTACTGCTTGTTTCTATGGTGGTTTAGTTCAATTCCTTGCCGGTATCGCCGAATTCTTTGCTAACAATACCTTTGGTGCTACTGCTTTGATCTCTTATGGTGCTTTCTGGTTATCCTTTGCTGCCATTAACCTTGAAGCCTTCGGAATTGCCTCTGCTTATGAAGATCCTGACGAATTTTCAAATGCTCTTGGTTTCTTCTTAATTGGTTGGGCTATGTTCACCTTTATGCTTGTTTTATGTACTATGAAGTCCACTGTAGCCTTCTGTGGTTTGTTCTCCTTCTTGTGCATGACCTTTATTCTTTTGGCTGCTGGTGCCTTTAGCGGTAATGTTGGTGTTCATCGTGCTGGTGGTGTCTTCGGTATTATTACTGCTTTCTTAGGTTGGTATAATGCTCTTGCTGGTACTGCCACCAAATACAACTCTTACTTCACTGCTTGGCCAATTGCTTTACCAGGTAACGTTCTTAAGGCTAAGCATCATTAAATTGATGGGTAAAATTAGTCGAATGTTCACGTTCCGAAGTTTTAGTTCCTTTAATGAATTCTTTCCACACCTCCTTTGCTTTTATCATATTTTGCTCTGATTGAGTAAAGTGTTTTGTTGGACTGCTGAATATCCTAGAGATATTTTTATTTATTTATTTATTTGGTTTCTCTCTTCCTTTAATATGACTGATAATTGGGGAGAGGAAATTTAATGTCTTATATTCTAATTATATTGTAGACACACTGGCTTTACGTCGTTACACGATGGACGCCTCAGGCATGTGCATTCCGAAACTGGGCTTAACTAAAAGGAACCCTAAAAACTATAAATTGGTTAGTCGATTAATGTCACGTTTGGATGCACGTTCACTCACGCGTCGCATCACGTGCACAAAATACCTTAAAGTTAGTGCTTATGTATTCATAAGCAACAAGAGTTAGGTCACAGATAACCATACACGTGAAAGATGAAGTTCCTTACGATTGTATTCTTGATCACAAGCGTGCTAGCATACTCCACATCACCGAATCTTCACCAGGTTAGTGACAAGACATTCAAAGATGAGGTGCTTGATGCTGGCAAATATGTATTTGTCGATTTCTATGCTGACTGGTGTCGTCACTGTAAGCTGTTGATGCCTACCATCGAACAGCTTGCTGACTTATTTGAACCATACAGTGAAGTGGTGAAGATCGTGAAGATAAATGGTGATAAAGATGGTAGAAAAATGGCCAAAAAACACGCTTATCAAGGTTATCCAACCATGAAACTTTTCAATGGAGATAACGAACCAATTGAATATGACGGTGGTAGAGATTTGGAGTCCATTAGTAACTTCCTTCAACAAGTAACCAATATCAGATTACCAGGAGATGAAATAGATAACAAAGATAAGATTCTTGAGGCCACTGAACAGATGAAAAAGTCCAATATTCTTAAGCTTAATGATTTTAACTTTGCTGAAAAGGTAGAACAATCCAATAAGAAATCAGTGATCGTGTTTTCTGCTACCTGGTGTTCCAACTGTGAGAAATTCTCTCCAGTTTTCCAAGATTTGGCTGAAACTGTCTTTGTAAATGATCAAGACGTTATTCAATTCGGTAAAGTAGAGATTGATTCTGAACCAGCCGAAAAAGTGGCCGATCAATACGGAGTCACTGCTCTTCCAAGTATTGTTTTCTTTGATGGAAACAATCCTCAATTCTTGGAAGGTAAAGACAGAAGCTTAAAAACTTTAGTTGACCAAGTCAACAAGTTTGCTGGACTTCACAGAACATTGGACGGTAGATTATCCAATACTGCTGGTAGAATTGAATCACTTGATATTTTGATTCGTGAGAAGCTCAAGAAGGGCTCTGATAAGATTAAGGAAGGTATTGAAATTTTACAAGAAATTCAAAAGATAGAAGCAGATGAAGTTACATACTATAAGAAATTAGTCAATAAAGTCATTAATGGAGAAGAGCATTTCTTCAGAAAGGAATTGGAAAGATTGGCCAAGATCTTAGAAAATGATGTGGATAAGTTGAAGCAAAGCACTATTGATTCCATGGAAAAGAGAAAGAATGTTTTGGCTGTGTTTATAGACGAGTAAAGACTGTGATAATAAAAAATGTCACCAATGAATATATAATTAACAATTAACAATTACAAGTATCAATTATCAATCAAAATATATATTTATACAAAAATGAATATATGTCAATAGTGAACCATATTGATTTTATAGACGTGAATGCAACCAGTAGATGTAATACTCAAGGGAGTGGAATTAACGATCGTAAATTGACTAATACCTTTTCATGGCAAAAATTAATGAATACCATGTGATTCAATTTGCCTTTAATAAACGGTAAAATCCTTTATTTTTAATATCTACTAAGATGATTCATCGACTACAGGTAGAATTTTGTTCTAAAGAAGTAGATGCTTTCAATGGAAATAGAATTTTATTTTTTTCTAAATTACTTGATTCTCAAACTAATGTATTTGATAATATTTGTTCAAATTCTTGTTATATTTTTGGTACATTATTAATTGAATCATAAATTAGTTATTGAAATAGTCAATCTTGAATGGAGTAGATAACAGATTGATACATCACCCCCTTACCCATGGACTATAATGAAGCAAAATTAAATTTCCTCTTAACTACATAACTATCTCTCTGTCTCACTAATTTATTGTAGTCTACTATATACAATTCATATTTCAATCTTAGTTTATCTGTAATCTTGCCATACTTATGACTAGGTGTGACTAAGTGAAATAGGGTATTTGTAGAGCAGAAAACTAACAAGTATCACAACAAAGTATCAAAAATCAATTAAGTTCAAATTAGAATTTATAAGTTCTTTACTCTCAATTCTCCTCGTCTATTATAGCACAAATAATAAATATTACCAAAATAGAAGGGACTAGGTCAACCCAGAATGCCAATAACCAAGTTATAAACTTCCTGAACAACGTCTATCCCCAATTTCTGATTAATTCTTGTTTAATTCTGGTTTAGTTGAGGTTTAACCTCGTATTCTTACCTAAGCGATGTTCGCGGTTCTGAGCATTGAACAGATGTTCCCGTCTACAACGCAACCTCCTCCTCCAACAACAACGAAAACCCCAAAGCTGCTTAGCGACGGAGTATTGACAACAACGACTTTTCAATAGCTTAAATGTATCCAGCCGCACCGGCAAAGCTTCCTTTATATTCTTCACATATTATTTCATCATGAAGAAAAATCCATACTTCTATAATTCTCTTTAAACCAATTGTTTTACCAGTCGATACCCCCAAAGTTTTGAACTAATCTGACCTTTTCTGGCCACACTCTTCCATCATTCAAGATGGTTTCTTCTATAATTGGCTTGACATTGTTAGGTCTAGTCTTGGCCAACCAGATGTTTTTCCCAGAAGATCTTAAATAAATAATTACATTGGCAGAAAATTTATGCTGACCGATATGGTTAGTGAAACTAACTTGTACACCACCTGGGGTTGTATCGCCGTGGTCCCTATATAATCCCTTTTCACGTAAGTAAATTTCAGCTTCCTTTTTCATGATTGGAGCAGTAACCCCACATCTCTTATCTCTAGTTTTATGGGAACAGAAGATCATATGGGCTCTATTGGTATCTAATTCGAATCTAACGGTTGGAAATTGGGGATAGTTCAAAACAGGTGAGTCAGAGTGGGCTTCTCTCGCTTTTGCAAGATGTGGAATGACAGTATCAAAAACTTTGTTAACTTCATCAATAGCCACATTACGGACCCAGACGAAAAATGGTAAAATAAGGATATCACCACGTTGTTCCAGTTGGTATTCATCATTGGTGACAAGTTCATCGGTTCCTAAGGAGGATACAGTCACTTTAACAGGTCCGATATCGGTGGAGTTATTTTCAGCCCATTTAGCAACTTCATTAGAAAGAGTACCAGAAGTACCAGTAGCATCATGAGGCCAGTCGGTCTTTCCAGTGGCAACAAGTAAATGTAAGCCGTAGTCCTTGGTGGTTCCGAAAGGACTACCCAGTGCAATGAGAAGGAACCTTGGAAAGTCATTGGTTTCACACCCTTCACAGTTGATGTCACATTGCGACACTTCAAAGCCTCTGGCGGCAATTTGGGCCTCTGCGGTTTCTGTACCCTTTATCCAGTTTAAAAGACCCATCATAGTATTCGGAGTAGATGTGGTGTTAGTGGTCTTGTTAGTGTTCTTGTTAGTGTTCTTGTTAGTGTTCTTGTTAGTGGTCTTTTTAGTGGTCTTTTTAGTGGTCTTGGTGGTGATAACCAACTGATAGTGAGAGCGATGAGTAAAGTGAACAGTTCCTCATCTTATATCTAAATTATTGCGAGCGCGCAACCCGGTCCGGTTCGGAGTCTCCGCTATCAAGTAGTGGAAAAAAACCATGGTTCGGTTCCGAGTAGCACGGATAAGGAGACTTAGTGAATAAGTAGCGAATCGGGTGGACCCTTAAACACGGGGGGACAGTCACAACTACGGCCGTAACCAAGGACTGGGACGGAGATAGTGACCCCATGCCCGTGATAAATATGGGGGTATATCTTGAGGTTATGTCTGGTGCTATTATTAAACTTGTTAATATTGTTAATGGTTATGTTTGTTTGGAGCCACAGTAGAAATAGAACTGTTCTACGACATGCGGCTGCGTTGGGGAGAGCTGGGGGGCAGCAATTGTTTGTGTTAGCGAGATTTTCGCGTGCGGTCCCTAATGGGAAGTGGGTATCTCCCTACGGGTTAGAGAATAACAGTAGCGGGACTGGTGAGAGAACTGGGGAAACCTGTTTTAGAAGCAAATGGGTGTATGGTGATGTGGTGCTCCGGAGCATTAGTGGGGAGAGAAGGTGAAAATAAGGAGGGAACAGGGAGAAAGGAGGCATCCGAGAACGAGGGGTAGCTGGTGCTTTTTAGGTTTGGTAGAAGAGGAGTTGGTAGTGACGGTGGAGGGTGTGGTTTTAGTTTTGGTGTGGCGGTAGAGGGCAAAGCCGCACCAGATCTTTTGTGCGAAACTTACCGAACTTCCAACGGTTCTGTTCTACTAGTTCCAGAGAATCGTGATAGTACAGACAACCATTACACAAAAAATAGCGGCAAATATGGCTAACCACTAAGGCTAGTGACAAAAGCCAAGGCCAAGAATAAAATTGGTACTAGCCACAATATACGCCCTGCTGAGAAGTTCGGACTTAAAAAGACCCTAAATTTCACAGTTTCTTCATTCCCCACGGTTTACCAATAAGGTTTAAGGTTTCAGTGATGGGGTGCCTGAATTACGCGGTTTTAAAAAAAAGTCTACGGTTTCGGAACACCTTGTCCGAGACTTCAACATGTCTGGGAATTTAAATTTAAACAGTATCAAGAATGGGAAATGTAGAAATTAGAATACCAATCCAGTTGAAATATATATATAAAGACGACGTTGGTTATTTATGTGAATATTTCAGTTGCAATAATAATAACGAGATCTCTAGTGACCAATACGAGACTATTGTGGTGTGGATTCTTTAAACTAACATGAAAAATGTTTCATAATTCAAATAGGCAAACTAAAATATTTTTCATCGATTTTTAGTGACTATTATCATCTCGGTGTATTTATTTACTATTTTACTATATCTCGGTTTGGTGTTTTGAAGTTTCTTATCAAGGCTAGTACACAAATCGACCAGTGGGGATTTGGATAAATTATATAGGGTACCTACATCATTCAGCTGTAACAACACCAATGCTTCTAGTTCCTCTTTTAACCCAGTACATTAAACCTAGCAAAAACACCAATCAAAAACTCGGGGTGATTATTAATTATTTATTATTATTACTGTTATTATTATTTTTAATTTATTTAGCTGTCACAAGAGCGTCTTTTGCATTTTTCGCTTATGGCTCTATTTCGCCTAGTGCTTTGTTTACCAACATTCGTTCTACACATACTACAGTATCAAGCAGCCAAGAGAGAACCAAACCAGTTAAACATCAACAAAAGATCTAGTTGGCTGAAACTCCGATATTTTCAGCCGTTTTGCCAGTAAGTACGCTGGACAATGTTTGGTTGCATAAGGTCCAGTCAATTGGGCCAGTAATTGGCACGGGAATTACGGCTATGGTGTCAACCAAGGGCCCAGACTGTTCCAAGCTATGGAAAGCTGCCAAGAACCAAGAATCTGCTACAGCATGGCAGCTCTGGTGGGCCCTTTAGGAGCAAGTTCTCTCTACCTTGGCACAGTTGCACCCATCCAAACGCGCGCATCTTGCTATGCTTAGAACCGAGTCAGCAACGCTAGAGCTAGGGAAGCAAGACAAAAGAGCGTCTAGATCGGTCCCCCAAAAGACAAGGACCTTCTTTGCCCTATATACACGGTATTTACATTCACAGCCCCTCTAAATAGGCGTCCTTGGGATGGCCCAGACTCCAGGTCTAGGTTTGCCAGTCTTCGAATCAATGGTTCTGCCAAGTGAAATTCTCACGTGACGGTTCGATGCCCGTCCCCTTATCTAAGACCTGACTAAAGGCTAAGGCACCAAAATTGTCCCCCACCACCAACACCAAATTGCTACGTCTTATAGAGTCTCACCAACCAATAGCTACTATTGCTAATTTTTTTTTTTTTGACGTACTGCCTTTGTCCCTGTAAATAACCTAAAAATATTAATTAGTCCCGTTTGTTCCATTTCCCGTTCGCCCACAGCCTCTTCTTGTGGTGGTACTGTGTATGCCTGTTCTGGATCGCCTCTTCCGATGTCCCTCGTTAGTATGAGCCGCACACACCCCTTCCCACCAAGGAGGAAAAAAGATGTTTACACATTACAGCAAGTACAGAACCATTTACGGGCCAAGCTCAATTTTAGTGACAGTTTTGTATCCATTCGTTTTTTCTTTTACTACCAATATCCCATATTTATTATCTACACAGATACACCGCTAGACAGCGCTAGAGAACCGGATTATTCCCCCCCTTTCATTGTGTTAAGGACCTGATTGTTTGAAACCCTCCGTTAGTGCCGGCTTTCTCGTTTGTTCCTCATAACTCACTGTTCCTCCTGTTCCTCCTCCTCCTCCTCCTTGTCCCATCGTCATAAAACTAATCGAGTAGTTGGTTTTTTTTGTTCTTTGTCTGTGTTTTGCTGACCATTCATCGTTAACAGCAAACGGCTTTAGTTCAACCAAAACAGCCATCGATCAATACATTCATCTTATTTGATCATATACCCTCAATACCCGTCATTATAGCTTTTTTTTTTAAGCGCTTTTCATCATCACTCATTTTTATGATTATTCCCCAATGATTCAGGTAGAAACAAGTCATAGTGACCTTTCGTCACCCTATAGGGATGCCAATACCAATCCAAATAACAAACACAACAGCACCAAGCTCAACTTGAAATCCACCAGTACTACCTCGTTGTTGAATACAAATAGCAGAACTAGCCTTCCTTTGTTTAAAGATCCAGAAGAACACGAACATCAACATGAACATACTCAAAGAGATGAACTGGAAACAAGCAATGATAACTCAAATACCACCAATAACGCTCCATCTACCCCTACATCATTCAAAGTATCTCGTTCTGATGCATCTGCTATCACCAACGATACCAGTCCGTCATCTGTGGGTGAAGCATCTCCAACCGTAGAACCTGATGAGCAAAAATCTTTGACTCCTCATCATCATGATGACCCTCTTCATGTTCCAGCTACTCCTATACCTGCTACCTCATTACCTAGCACTCCAAACCTTAATCTTAATCCAACCCCACAGTTTGCTAATGCTTTTCCAAAGCACTCAGCTTCTACCACCCCTAGCATAAGAAGACATACAGCCCCTCATCCTTCTGAACTAAATGGCTACTTCAATCATGATCCAGCTGAATTACAACCTGCAAGACATTCATTCCAATCAGCTCGTCCTCAAATTCCTTCTTCAAGAAGTACATTCCCAACCTACAAAACAGCAAATGACTCATTCGGTGTTAAACCCGATACAACCAGCTCAGAAATCTTACGTATGCGTAATTCTATCCTTATCAAGAGAAATATGAAGAAGAAGAGAAAGGAATTCATGGAAGATGAAAGAGTTTTGGTAGGAAACAAGATCAGTGAAGGTCATGAAAACTTTGTTATGGCTTACAACATGTTAACTGGTATTAGAGTTGCCGTTTCTCGTTGTTCAGGTGTCATGCAAAAACTTACTGATGAAGATTTCCACAAAACTAAGAAATTGTCTTTCAAAATGGATGGAAGTGAATTAACTCCTTCTTCGAAATATGATTTCAAGTTTAAAGATTATTGTCCAGAAGTATTTAGAGAATTAAGAGCATCATTTGGTTTAGATCCTGCTGATTATTTGGTTTCTATTACCGGTAAATATATCCTTTCAGAATTGGGTTCCCCAGGTAAGAGTGGATCATTCTTTTATTATTCCAGAGATTTCAGATTTATCATTAAGACAATTCATCATTCCGAACATAAACAATTGAGAAGTATGTTAAAAGATTATTACAATCATGTTAAAGAAAATCCAAACACTTTGATTTCTCAATTTTATGGATTGCATAGAGTTAAAATGCCAACTAAATTTGGTGTTAAAAAAGTTCATTTCATAGTTATGAATAATTTATTCCCTCCTCATCGTGATATTCATGTCAAATATGATTTAAAGGGTTCAACTTGGGGTAGATATACTAAGATCACTCCAGAAATTGCAAAGGATTTATCACAAGTTACATTGAAAGATCAAAATTGGTTAGAAGGTGATTATCCAATTAAATTCGGTCCAAATAAACGAAAATTGTTTTTTGAACAACTAGAAGCAGACGTCAAATTATTAAAAAAGATGAATGTTATGGATTATTCCTTATTATTAGGTATCCATGATGTTAAACAAGGTAATACATCTGATTTAACCCAAAAATTATCCGTTTTCGATCCAAAATCATCACATAAGTCCGAATTGATTAAAACCAATCCTAGAGATATCAATAGAGAAAATGATTTACCCAGTAATGTATTCCCAGGCAGGTCCAAATATGTATTCTATGGTCATGATGGTGGTATTAGAGCCACCGATGAAGATAATGTTCCATTGTCTGAGATTTATTACTTGGGAATTATAGATTGTTTGACCAATTATGGTGTGAAGAAAAAGTTAGAGACCTTTTGGAGATCTTTGGGACATCCAAGAAGCACAATATCTGCAGTTCCAGCTCAAGAATATGGTAACAGATTCTTGAAATTTATTAAAGATGGTACAGTAAACATCAAAAAGAAATTGTCATAAACAAAGCATTAAAAAAGTTTAAGATATTATCACCATCATCATAATCATCATTATTATTATTACATTGCAGTTATTTGTTTCTTGTGATAGAGTTACCAATTACCTCCCTGGAATTTTCCAGCCGTCATATTTCAGTTCTCATAATACTATTTCACCCACCCGATCTGGCAAACAGATTTATATATTTTACTATACAAGTCCAGTATCATTAATGGACAAACCCTTATCATAAAAATTGAGCGATTTTATATCCTATTGTGTTCATTGTTGAGACAGCTATATAACTAATGAGCTATTTAGAAAAATGCATAACAATCAGTATTTAATATGATAACTGTAGATAATAAATTAATCAGAGTGATGTAAGTTACAGATAGACAATCTAAACGAGTTAGGTGACTGTTTATTAGTATATAACAACCAAACCAATCTATTTTATATCTATTTGATCTCTTCAATTACAGTCTATATTAATAGATTTTCGCAGCCATAACCAACCAAAAGCTTAAAAGGCTTGTAAACCTGACAAGAGGTAGTATTCTGGGCATTTGCACCCAAAGTAGCTTAGATCCGGCCCCTCCACCTAGTTCTTCACTAAGTACAATATTGCCCTCATAGATAGGTGACCAGATCCCACTATAAGGAATGGGGTAAACCTTTCAGGGCAACATAACCAAGGGAACCAGTCATAGCAAAATTACAGTAGTTAAGAAGAGTCCCCAAACTCCCAAACTCCCAAACTCCCTAGCCCCTGAACCCGCCATAACATCAGATCACACGATATGATTCCACTCCCACTTTCAATAGTCATGTTATCATTAAAATCAGTTGCCGATCCACCCCCACTTGGCCCACATTCTCGGAATTTTCAATTTATTCGATCATTCCACAAATTGTGGTTAAGCACATGGTTGAGTAAGTGGCTAGAATCTTTACATGCTCCACAAAGGTCTCAGACCGCCACAACTTTTACGGCGAGTATTTCGTGGTATGGCTAGTCGCTAAGCGAATTAAAGATCGCCCATTGGCTATAATATTATTCGAGTTAACTGGCGTATTTTCTACATCAGTACTAAAAATTCTACGACCCCTGGAATTTGATCTCTTGGAGGTTAGATAGTAATACAAATCCATATAGTGAGTAGTTAGAGTGTTATTAGTTGTTAAAGCAATTAAAAAAAAGAAGGTAGATGCTCCAGGAGGGGTTTGAACCCACGACCGTCGCGTTCCTCACACGACCGTGACTTTTGGCATAACCAATTCGTCGTAAAACGGCTATAAGCACGAAGCGCTAACCTCTGCGCCACTGGAGCATTGAAATGGAGTTGAACCCCACGACAATTACACCTACCCGGAATCGAAACGCGGACCAGAAAACTCCAGACCGAAGTCCTAGCTACTACTCCACGCCGTGCGACTCTGAGCCAAATCATGCAAAAAGGAGCTCGGTCGATATCTGATTATATAAGCAGAATATGATAAAAACCGGCAACAAACTGGTAATTTTATCATTTGGATGATGGGTAACTATTATAAAGTTGGCGAAGAATGTAATTGAAGTTTTTTGCGAATTAAAATTTATAAAATACCAGGAATAGTCAATTTGCAAATCATCCTAGTACCAAGATTCGAACATTTTATTCAGCTAATTTTGCATCAAAATAGCTTTTTCTATTGCATATCATTCAGTAATTGCATGTTGGGAACTATCTTCTAAACAATTCTTGGAAAGTTCAATTGAGAATTATAAAGGGTCCTAAATAAATTAATTTGACATGATTGATTCAATTCTCATCTTAAAAAAAGACTATTGTATTTCCAAAACTGTGGAAATCTCTTGAAACTTGGTTAGTTTGTTGAAGGGGATTTGCTATTTTAATAATGGCTCGTTTAAAGATTAGTTCGAACGGCTTCATTGATTATTGGACTATTGCGCTACATGTGACAATACCTTTACCCCTAATTATAATTTCAACATTGCTGTAGTTTATAGACCCATTAATTATCTTCGGCTAGAAAATTATTCTTTAAAAAATATGAACTTGTACATGTTGTTGATAACAAGTTATTTAGGATTTTTTGATAATAGATATTGTTGGAGATTTCCCGAGATGTTAAAGGATAAAGTATAATCTTGTTGGTCCAACAACGGAAATGTTAAGCATTAGATGGAAAAACGTGGAGATAAATATTGGTGATAAACTCTAAATACTATTTGACTTCTAGAACGACTTCTACTGGTGGAAAACAGTGTCAACTAAATTTTTTGAGTGAATTAATCGTATCTTGTTGTCAAGACTAAAGTGTCATATGTCAAGAATATGCGAAAAATACTACCACACAAAATTTGACGTCACGGAAATGGCTAAAAAATGTATCTATTTTTAAGGAATAGCCAATAGCCGTAGTATTTGACAAAGGTCCTATGTTGTTTGACTAATGTGTTGGTAATTTGCAATTGTTTAACGGATTGAAAAATTCCAGGATACAACTAGCGAGTAAAATTTTAAAAAAAAAATTGCACCATTAAAAGAGTAAATAGACTTTAGAAAAATAATACACATTTTGGTTCAGGAATAGCCTAATCTTAGGGATGTAACTTGTAATGATCTTTCGAAGCCTGGATAAGCCTCCGGATCATAGACCCGAAGAATGCCTTTCGTGCTATCGCTGACTCACCTGGTCAGTTTGCTAGTCTCACTGAGCCAAAAAACAGATAAGATAACACTTGGTTGATGGCTATTTGTGAAAAAAATACTGCAGAACGGGTTGTATTAGCTGCCAATAATTCCTTCTCGCGCGTATGGATTCATGGGAGAATTTACATCGCTGAAATAATGTGGTGGTTCTGAATGGAAGAACTGAATTCTACAGTGTCAAAATGTAGTCGGATATGTGCTGGTACTGAGGTATCTAGAATGAATGTGGGAGCTTGAAAAAAGGGGTGTTTATAGGGGTTCATAGGGGTTTATAGTTAGGGTTTTTCAAGAAATGATCCGATTTGTTATTTTGAACCATATTTAAATTTTCACACCGTTTGTTCTGGCTGGTATGACGTACATGCTCCACAATTCAATATCGTTAATTCTTCCCCATGTGTAACAATAGAAACAATATCACCAATTTCATTTATACCAAACAGAAATATTCCGAGGTATTATCCACCAACAATTCATGTCAACAGATAGATATGTCAGGAGCTTGTTTTAATTGTTATAAAACGCTTGACTAGATTTAATTATTATATTACTAGACATAACTAATTTCTGGGTAACTATAATTCGGTACCTGCTGGTACCTGCGACTTCAAATAAACCGAACGGACTCCAGCATAATTTTGATTGAATTTTTTACTTGATTCGCCGTTAAGATCCCTTTATGCTTAATTTCACCTGATATAATTAGAGTTTATTTTTGATGGTCGCATAGGCAAACGGCCCCGACATCTAAACCTTATTTCCTAAGGAGATCCACAGTAGATGCGCTTTTGAAACAAGGTGCGTCTCAATAATCTATGCATCAACGTTAGGAAAGGTTAGTTTATCTAGTAGGAAAGCAAAATTTTAGATTGGTGGGGAGTGTCAGAAATGTGGCCCACTATTCAGCTAATTTCTGAAGCTCCCCCACTTTTTTGTACATTACAGTTAACTAATAACTGTAATGGAACTCAAATGACTCCATCATAGATGGTGTGAAGGCACGATCCTATTGTTCTTATCGAACCACCACCGAGACCGAGGAATTCCCATACGAGGAGAAATGGGTCAACGCTACAACCCAGTATAATGCTCGTAAAAACTCTAGAACATTCATGTTTAAGAGTTCACAGTAAGGTTATGTCTATCATTAAACCTTCTTTATCTTATGGCAACATAACCGTCGTATACATTGCATTGATAGAATGTTGTATGCGTCAATTCTTTTTTCATTTTGTTATGAATCAGGTTTATACGGATGTTGCAAGTTATAATTATCACATAGCGATTTCTGGGCATTCACAATTGTTGTTGATAAGTAACAATAAGGGTGGACATGCAAAAGTATGATACGAAGTGTTTCGACCGAAACTTACAGTTTGGAACGGCTGATAAGCCACTTTACCTTTCACCTGCACGGCCCTGGCCCTCACATGTACTGTCAAATGTGTCAAAGAAGCATGCAGGATGTCTAGTAATAATTTTTGCAATTTCATCCACTTACAACTGAATAATGCCACCGTGCCCAGCATATTTACGGCACTATGGCTCTAGAACCACAACATGTTGAGCAGTCTGTGATTCTGGCTAATGCTCCTTGTTATCAAAGTCCAATCTTCCTGGTATAAATTGACTGCAAATTCCCGTCAATTCTTGTTTTATCATCACTACCAATAATGGTTTCTATTACTCTTTTCACCCATCAAGTCTTTACTTTACTTGCCCTTGCTCTTTTTGCCAATGGTCTTGTTCTTCCAGAGAACGGCCTTCAAAAAAGAGGTGATGGTTTTATCAAGTTAGATTTTGGTGTTACCAGAAATGCTACTTTCAAAGCAGTTACCAAAAGAGACAATGATCCTTCTGCGGATTTGAATAATAACAAGAATGTTTACTACACCATTGACCTAAACTTCGGTTCTCAAGGACAAACTATCGGTGTCGATATTGACACTGGTAGTGCTGATTTATGGGTCCCAGATAAGCTGGCCAGTGATGGAGGTTTTGATTCTGCTGGCTCCACCTCTTATCAACAAACCAAAAACCCATTTCTGATTGGTTACGTCGACGGAAGTCTGTCCACTGGTTATTGGGCTTATGATTCTGTTGGAATCCCTGGTGGACCAACTCTTAAAAAGTTCCAATTTGCAGATGTCAGTAAAACCAGTGTTAAACAAGGTGGTATTTTAGGTATTAACTACAAGGCTGGTGAATCTACCAGAAACCAGTACGATAACTTCCCAGTTGCCTTGAAGAAAGCTGGTGACATTAACAAGGTTGCTTACTCTATTTACTTGAATGATAAGGATGCTTCTACTGGTGCTATTATTTTTGGTGGTATTGATAATGCTAAATACCAAGGTAAGTTGGTCACTCTTCCAATCGTTGATACCACTGGTGTTATTGTCGACTTGGATACTATTGATGGTGCAGATGGTTCATCTATTAATGCTGATACCCAAGTTATCTTTGATACTGGTACCACTTTAACATATTTACCAGGTAACCTTGTCTCTGCTATTGCTGACACTATTGATGGTGCTAACTACCGTTCTCGTTCCGGTGACGTTACTCTTGACAGCTGTGATCTTCCAAGTGATCAGTACATCAGTTACCACTTTGGATCAGCTACCATTAAAGTTCCAGCCAGTGAATTGTCTTTCAAGAATGACGATGGTTCTTGTTTCCTTGGTATCATTAGTAATTCAAACTCTGCAGGTAACAACCTTTTAGGTGACTCTTTTTTGAGAAGTGCTTATCTTGTTGTTGACCTTGATGATAATCAAGTTCAAATTGCTCAAGCCAAGTATACTAGTGCCTCTGATATTCTGGCTATTAACTAAATGTACAAATGATTGAAAAAAATTAAGAGAGTGAAGAAAATAGTAGTCTATGAGTTGAAATGCATTACTAGTACTTAGTGGCCTGGAGCCATTATACCTCTTAAAATTCTTATGGTCTAGTTTAGTGAATATATGAATTGCACCTATGGGTGCAATAATGGTTGCAAAATGTAGCGAAAACGAGGCGACTGGTGCACATAATTAGAGAATTTAGGTAGTTTATCTGGACAAAATTAAATGGGATGTAAAGTATAAGTGGTATGGAGCCATTTTAAAGCAATGTTGGGGAAGTTGTTCGTTATTTGCCGTGTGGTGGAATTAATTGGCATTCCGCTGGTAATATCCGACTTTGGTGTTTGAACAATAAGAGACCAATAAAGTGCCTGAAATTTTCAGATTAAATTCCATTTTACTTTTAGCGAGCCACATTTCAAACAAGTGGCATAGGCGAGGAGTGTTTTATTGTCGGTTTGCACAAGCCACCATTAGTAGGAAGGCTTATATGTTAAGCTGCAAAGCAGGTAAAAGAGCAGTACCAAAAGGGCAATAGATAAAGGTAAAACCGAGTTTATCCGATATTCCGAAATTAAGCAAGGGAATTTAATGATATTTAGTATGATTTGTTGAAATTGTTTTGCTACTTTTTTGAAATTGTGATATTACGTGAATTTTTCACTTATGTAGAATTATGTTAAGGCTTAACCAAAAGTAAACTACATTATTAATTAGCTATAATGCCACACAACACCGATAATTATCTTAGTTAAGGTAAACCCAAAAGGCGTCAATTAGGGAAATCTATCGGTTTACGTATAATTATAAACCTATTGGATTAGTTATAATTGTGGGTAAATAAGTAGTCACTATGATTACGAAAATGTACGAGAATTTGTGTAGAGAAACCAAAAAATGGCACTAAGAAAACGAATAAAAAAAGAAAAAACTCCTCGTCTTCACAGAGTACTGGGATTATACAAAATTACACCATTTTCAGCACAGTTGACTTACAAATTGGCCCATATGGTTCACGTGAATCTACACCTCAGTTGGACCATTCACGCACCTACCAAGCGATATGGTCCACTGATCCATCACGTGCCGTTTCTGTCTTTTTCATTGGTTAGCCATATCACCACTTACCACCTTCATTCACCATCCCATGATTAGAAGGAGCACATCCTCGGCATTGGGCCGCTACGTCCCCAAACGTGCCATCTCAATTTCACACCAGCCCAAAAGAGCAGGCGCAAACTCCGATTCCTCCAACACTAACGCCAAAGATAACATAAAAGATGTCGAACAGTTGATCAACAATAAAGCCATTGAAACCGCCGAGTTCAAGGCATTGGGTAATCCACAGTCGGTGCTCAGCATTGCATCGCCACCATCTGTTCCTGTGTATCTCAAAAAGGGCTCATTATTGTCGATATATGGGCTTGGAGACAGTTCTTCAGTTTCACTGGTGAGAAGCACATTGGAGCTTATTTCACCATGGACAAGATTTATGTTTGGGGGTTACAACTCTGCGTACCAGAAATTGATCTCTACTTCGCCATTTTCCATCTTGGTCACTGCCAATGCCAGAAAAGTGTTAAGATCTTCCGAGAAGTCATTTGTCAACTTAGTATTGGATGGTTCCACTGATTGGGCTGTTTTCAAGAAGGATGCTTTACAGGTATACACCGGAAACTCATTGATTGTATCGCTATACCGTTTGCCAAAGGTGATTTCTAGAAATCTCCAGAAAAAATTGGGTTTAAAGGGAACACAGAATACCGGTTTATTTAAGTGGACTCACTCTGGTTACACCTTATTGAGTGGTAGAGGTCAAGCTGGTATTGTAGGAAACGGATCTATCTATAACATTAACCTTGAAGAAGGTGAAGATATCTTGGTCAATAAGAAAAACCTTCTTGGTATCACTGTGAATGGACCTTATGATTTGAGTAATTGTGTTCATAAATACAGTTTCCCAGTTGCTCAAGAAACGGAAGAGCCACAGGTCAAAACCGGAATTGCCAATGTCCACAATAGACCAATTTCCATCCTTGCTAAGACTCAAATGTACGCCAGAATCATTGGTTCTTATTTCCTCAGATTGGGCTACATTTTCCAAGTAGGAAAGGGTCGTACTTATAACTTTTTGGTTGGTAACCAAGACTTTGTGCGTGTCATTGGTCCTAGAAGCTTGTTGTTACAATCCAGCACTGGAAACCCATACGTTGGAAGAACCAGAAAAGCTCCAAAGAATAACCAAAAGGTTGAACAACAAAAGGCTGAAGTTCCTGAAAGAACTTCTCAAGATTACATGAGTTACGTGACGGTTCAACCAGATAAGGTTGTTTTTGAAAGCACCCCAGACTTCAAGGAAACCGTCAAGCAAATGAAGAAGGTGGAAAACAATTAATGAACTTACAAAGACCATGAAAAAGCTTTGATAATGAAAGAACTGATTTTTTTTAAACGAGAATAATCCACTAAAAATTCCAACTAGGTGAATGAAACAACACACTTGTTCTGAAACCACAATAAATCCTACTTGTCAAGAAATAGAATGTCCTGTTTCAGACAGTGAGTGCACTAGTCGTAATAAATAGACTAAATATCCATATTTATAGAGCATTTAGATGCTGAATAAAGTAAAACAGAAAGATTAGTATATAAGAAGTAGAATTAAAGCTATAAAACGAAACCATTTATTATAGCTGTATATTTAGTTTATTGATCGGTGTAAAATGTTACCATAATTATTAACTAAGCAATTATCTAATACTACGAACATAAACCAGTAATTTCTCTTAGTCTATACCCATGAATAATTAGCCTCATTCAAACTTATGAAATGGTTTCTTAAATATATACATTAGTTATGATCAGGTCCTTTATTTCAGTAGGTAAATAAATAGATAAATGATGAATATACGAATTTGACAGCCATTGATCGGTCACATGTTTATTGTTGTCTAGTTCTTGTTCGGTTCTGCATATTCTGTGGAGTATAGGTGAAAAATTGGCTAGATTTGTGTTTCATGATGCACGATATGAGCACTTGCCCAGCGAACCTACTACTTTATAGGATCTACAAGATCACAGTATGTTCTAAAGCCGTATTATGCTTAATCTAAGAAAAATTTTCAGCTAAAATTCAGGGTACTTCAATGTCTTGGCGTTGGGTAACAGCAGGTGAAACTGGGCCACATTAGTCATCATAACTTGTGGCTAGTGCAAAAAATATTGCAATCGACACAAACACATCTGACATTACCTTCAAAAATATCAGCAATAAACAATACAAGTACGGCTGCTTATCAATTATGACCAGCTTTTTTCTTTTTGTCGTGAGCTTTCGTTTCTTATAATCAAGTTTATTTGATTATGGCCAGTCTACCTTACAAAAAAACCAGTTATGAGCATCTGTAAGCAATTTAATAGAATTATAATTATGTAGAATTTTCAGACACTAACCAGTGGTTGTGAGTAGGAGTATGGAACAACAGAACGAAGTGTTTAAGTCCAAACATCCATGATTGATGTCTACTAAGTACTACTAGGATGTCCAAATCTACCTACTTAGCACACCAAAGGTCAAGTAGGTGCAGGATTAATGTCTGAGGCTACAGATCTCTCGCCACAACCAATGTCTGGGAAATGTGGAAATTTACACAAAAGTCCAATTATAAATAATTAACTTCTTATATACAATAAATAATTATCACAAAAGAGCAAGCGCAGCATTGGTACCTAAATCATCCAATTCTCAAGCCCACCTACAGAGGCTCCAACTAAAAAACCTAATTTTTTTTTATTGCATTTGCCCTAAACCGATAGTGACCAGTATAATTCTGATGGAAAATATTTTCTGTCAGGTTATAAAGTGTTACCACTTTTTTTCTTTTTGTGTAGATTATGGTTGCTTCACGTTAGGTTCAATGGCTTGAATCTTCTTAGGGGGTTCTTGTTCTGGTGTAGCAGATTCCTTGGTACTGTCAGCTTCGATAGGGCGATGATGAAGATGTGGATCAGAACCTCTTCCATTACCACTTTTCCAGTATTCATTAATCTTGCTTGGTCCTGGAAGCTTGAAAGCACCACTCTTGTTACTAGAGATATCAGAATATTTACCGCTCTTAGGTAAGATCGGTGGTAATTTGATCAGGCCATCAGCAGGAGCATTTAATGAGTCACTAATGGAAGAAAGTGTAACAGACTTCGGATCCTTCGGAGCCTGGCGAGGTAAAAATTTGCCATAATTTTCCTGCTCCAAATCGTGCTTCTCCACATTTGAAGTACTCAACATATTGGATTTTGCAATAGCCGGTAATTGCAGGAGGCTGGTGAGGCTGGTGTTGGATTTCCACTTATTGTCCAACTTCATCTTATTATTATTACTATTAACAGTTGTATTGTTATACAACATGGATTGTTGTGGATATTGGTAGTATTGGAGAGGGTGGGATCCAATTGCCGCAGGATTATATTCTTCCTTCAGTGTTTGTACATGATTATCATCGTAGGTTTGACCAGCATAAGCCCTGTTACTTTGGTCATCAGCAAACTCTCTGATATTACGGTTCTTTTCACTTCTGATCGAAGATTTATTTTCTCTAAGTTGCTTCTTAGTCGCGTAGGGGTCGGAAGTAAGTGGTCTAGGCTTATTGGCAGTTCCTGCACTGATACTTCCTGAAGTATTCAGCGAGTCTTGCACACTTGAACCATTAGAGAACATATTGGTAGATTGTGCACCACTAGAATCAGTGGCTGAGTGGTTAGAGCTGGATCTTCCCATTGCAGTTTCCGAACCATGCGAGTTGAGAGTGTTGGTACTTGGCTCAGTATTGGCAGAGTCTCCAGACAGTTCTTCGTTGGAAGAAGGAGAATTTGAAGGACCAGTGACTGTGGAATCGTCGGATTTCGCACCCAATGATGTTTGAGAGTCCGCTTCTGCTTCACCTTCTGCACCCGCACCTGTCTCTGGAGGAGATCTCGCGGATATAGGCATGCGGTTTTCGGACTTGATACCATCTTGCTTGTCTTCCATTGGAACAGGGTCACTTGGCTTCAAAGCATGTTGGAAGATATCGTTCTTGTAGCGAGAATGTTGTGTTAATGATGAAGCAGGGCTGGCATGGGATTGATTATTTGACTTGTTCATCTTACGCTTCAACACCTTCAATCTTTCGGATGGGAGGAATACCAGTTCTGGATCTTCTTGAGGTGCAGATGTGGTGCTGTAAGATTCACTTGTTGTGCCTGAAGGATACTGCGAGCTTAATGAACCGCGTTGGTGCTGATTCATGTGTTGACTCATATGCTGATTAAAGTGAGGTACAACATTAGGGTATGGAGATGGAGCAGGGACTGTTGAGGA
This sequence comes from Suhomyces taliae, assembly GCA_030572155.1. NCBI lineage: Eukaryota > Fungi > Ascomycota > Pichiomycetes > Serinales > Debaryomycetaceae > Suhomyces > Suhomyces taliae. The sequence goes on along the minus strand of JAJLZJ010000001.1, from coordinate 130,865 downwards.
GGAAGATGTTGGAGGAGGACGTGGTGGTTGCTGATGTTGATGGTGATGGCCATACTTCATGCTGGATGCAGTTGAAGAAAGTTCATTACTAGTCCACGAAGAAGAACCATGAGATGCAGACAGTGAACGTGGAGCTGCAGTTGTTGCAGGAGCTGGCCCTACAATTATGCTTGGAGTTGAAGATTTACCACTCACAGAACTTGCAGCTTGCGAACTTGTGGCTGATGGTGATGCATAAAGCAGTGAGGCTTGTGATGGATTGGTAGTAACTTGATTAGATGGTCCAGTACCTTCCACAACGGAATATTTCGATATAACTTTACTTATAGCTTTAAATAAATCACCCCAGTTAAACACCTTCAAATCTTGTTCGATATTACGTGGTCTTGGGTCTTCCATTGACATAAGTAACTTAAAAAACCTGTCAAATTGTTTGTTTGAACGTGTAATGGTATGTGGCTTTAAAGATTGAAGATTTCGCCTTATTCTGTTCTTTTCTTCGATGCTGAATGATTCTTGGACTAAATACTCAAGGATTAAAATGATATCAACTGACGTTACAATATGAAGATCTTTTTCTTCCCAGAAAATGCATGATATTATAGGTGATGTATGGTCATAATCTTGTTTGGATATTGGATCAAAATGTACAAAGTATTCGGAGGGAGAAAGTCGTATAAAGTTGAAATTGACTAAACGACGTTGGTCTTTTTTCTCTTCGATAGTCCAGTTTTCGGTCATATCTGACAAGTCCCGATCAAAGATAAGTTTAACTGGTGTATTAACAAGACTCAAGTTTTCACGGATATAATGTGGGGCTAATGATGATGTTCTTACAAGACTTGGTTTTCCGTTGTATTGTCGACTGTTTTGCTGCCTGGTATTCGGATTCGGGTACAACTCGGACCCTCCTTTTAAAGGATCAGGTTGTGATACCATATTTTATATTAATTTAGTGATTTGATGTGAAGGAATGGATCATATAGTGAGGGAGAGAGATTCTCACCGAGATTATTGATGAAACCTTTGAACTTTAATAAATTTAGAACTTCGGGATAGTTATTTCGATAAAATGAAGAGTTAGGACTCCAAAAAATGAATTAATAGTTTCCAACTCTACTAAATAATCAGGATAGACAGTTTATTATATGTGATGAAACAAGGAGAAAATTTACTTGCCACGAATGGTGGCAGGAGCAAAACAGACATTGAAAAAGCAATACAAAAAATAACATCCATGCGACTAGCCACGACACAAACAGTTACCGGGGCTACCGCTAGATTCGAATCAGGACTGTATATATGTGGCTGATTAAAGGGTGTGATCGCAGAGAACAATAAACCATGATGCATATTTTCGGCTACGTGAGTTTCGTGGCAAGTAAAGTTGCTATGAGTTTTAGTATACAAGAAACTTTGTTCAGGGCAGTTTTCCATAGTAGAAATAAGGTTTATTTCTACTGTTTTTGCCTTGTCTCAGACAGAACAACAGAAATAAAATGTCTGGCTCTCACCCCCACAATTAAGTGGCACATTAAATTTCCACATGATTTCAATTTTATATAATCATTCCTAATAAAGTGGAGAGTAAGTGGGTATTTCCAATATTCAAATTACATTTCAATTTTTATATTTGCATTGTAATCAAACCTCGATGATTATACATGATTGTGTCCTTAATTCGCTTAGCGTGATGTTGGTTCGAGGTTAATTGCTGTAGCTTGATTCCAAAAACGGTAGTGATCTACGTTTAAATTGGATCTCATTGCAAAGGATTTGACGTCATACCTATTTTCTATAGCTGGAGGTGCATTTCGGCTGCATATCTAGGATCGGTGCTTCTTGTCCTTTGTCTATTTAATTAGTTCAAAATGTTTGATGTACTTAGCCACGTTGTGTGCGCGTACCGATACGGCTATTTTTACTCGTATCTACTAAACTCGCCCCAAGTGTACATTTCAGGTGTAGTGTCGGACAAAAAATGGCTAGGGGTTTGAGACAGTAAATAAGAATGTGGGTTATGGTGGGGAGGAGGCATATTATCAATTGCAAAACCTCTAACTCTTCACTTAGCTTGTGGGGAAATCATTTGTGATAATTGTCAGTTGCTGTTGTAAAACATATCATTCAAAGGTGTTTTGTTAGAGTAGGTCTGTTGTTAAACCAGGTACACTAGCCACCAGCTATGGCACAAAAGAAGAATATACGTCATAAAAAAATACTGCATCATGTGTAGGCATATTAATTAGCATTGTAGTTAATATTCTGGAACCTATTGAGATCTCAATTCCCCTTCTGCAGGACTGATTGTTCCCCTAAGAAAGTGACGTATATAATGATTGTCCTTAGTAGCCCGATGACCATGTACTTCATGTACTTTATAGGAGGTATTAACCACAATTTGCCTTATCGCAGCCATATATACTTTAACAAGTGATGTAAAGGCAACCAATTGACTTGATCACCACCATACAAAAAAAAAAATCTTAGTACTTGATACTGAGCATTACAGTGTCCCCCCAGCCCCCCTCAAAAAATAAAAAATATTCGCATAGTACATTATGCTCTACAGCTTCTATTAGTCAGAAAAAGTGTCTGAATGATAAGAGTTCATCCTTAATTACCAAAACTGACGTTTAGTGCCTTAAAAGTGCCTTAAAAGTGATGTTGATTTTTTCTGTCTTTTCTGTTTTATTTTTGTCTGAGACTTACCAGTACTGTCTTAGACTTTCAACCCCACTCTACCATACTAAACGGAAAAGAGAGCCGTATGTGTTGACCTGCCCTGCTACGTAACATCATATACGGGTTAAAACCAACATGGGTGAAATTATTCCTGGGCGGACCCCTAACTTAAACGGAAATATTGTGGTCTGTGGAAACATGCGAGATCCCACAGAATACACCCACACCAGCCGCAACCACTGAGCCACTTCCACTTCCACTTCCACCACCCATAACTTCAATATACCAACAAATAAAGTAACCTAAAACTGCCTATGTGTGACCGAATTGCTACAACCCTAACCGATACCAAGATGCAATTCCAGCTCCAATTTGTTAATTTTGCTGAGAACTGAAAATAATAATAATTACGTTTCCTTTATTATAATATGCGCCGATCATCTCATTCAATGCCCCCCTCTCACCCGAAACGGACTTAGAAGGGTGGATAAAACCTTCCTGGAACCTGAAAGGCAGGCATCCCCCCCAATAGTGACCAATTAATTAGAGAAAAAGACATACTGGCGGTGCATGGCAGTTCCATGACTTGTTCTGTTTAGTGTTTAAGGTTTTATTTGGTGGACTGGGAAATTTTTCAGAACTTCCGCCAACCTCTATAGACATCATGAATAAAAAAAATGAAATGATTATTTAACCTAACAAGGACTTAAGCACAATACAGTGGGTGTTTTGGTAATTTTGGTAATTTTGTTACTTTGGTAATTGTCGCTTACTGTCGCTAATATCTATTTCCGTAGCTGTTTAGGAGCCTAACAATTTGTTTGTTAATTGGTAATATTGCAGCCACCAAAATAGAACTAGGGTTGGTTGCCGGATTGGCCCATCACATTCCCCATATGTTACTTTTGTTATACGATGAAATGGGCTTAAAAAAATCCATTCCCCTTGCACTTGCATTGGTCCACCTTTAAAAAGTTTTTAGTAACTTAAATTGAGCAGGTTTTGTGGTTTCTCATCTGGTCCGTAGCATCGTTTCTCTGGTTATGTTACTGTATTCAGTTACTTTTGGCGACATAGGAACTTAGGAACTTATGAGGAGTTCCGTAGTAACGGTTAGTAACTGTTTTAAAAAGTCCTCCGTCTGTTCGTAATATCGTTAGTTTATAGCCCAAAACGTGATATTTGCACCCAAGTTTAACTGCAAAATGCATACTTGACAAACTCAAATTGGGATCTGGACCTTGAATTGAGGCTAGACCAATGAAGTGTGGGGTGTGTAAAAATTTGCACTGGTAACTGGTCCTAACAACGCAAGACCGTTGCTGTTTTGGTTATCCGGAAGGGAAGATTGCTTGCCCTATAGTGGTAATACATAACAGGGAAATTTGATATTTTGTAGTAGTATCAGGATAAAATATTCACTATTTGTCTGCGTGAAATGAAGACTCAGGAGGGTTACTAAAATTATCGTGCTGGACTGATTTCGATGGAGTCAGAATTTTAACTGACGAAACAACTTGGGTATTAGAAAATGATATGGGAATAGTGCAATTTAGACACCTAAAGTTGTCTATTTTTTTTACCAAAGGCTCCCAGAAGACAATTTCAACTACCATTGAACAAATAAACACAGAAAGAATTCAAAATAATTACTCATGATGTTGTGGATACAAATTGACTAGTTTTATGTGACCAGGTTGGGAATAAACCGAAGAATTCACCTTTTAAAATTCATACATCAACTATTAACCTCACATATGAGATAGTTGAAAGGCTACATAAACAGAGAACTACCCTATGATCTCCAAAGCTGAAAAGATGATATTATATTAGATTTCTCGAATTTACAAGCGGCTTCTGCATTTCTACTACTAGCTCTTAAACTTCTTCAAGATTTCTTGATGCAACTCGGGAAATCTCTTATCGAGTATAGTTACAAATATCACCAGGTCTGAACTTCACTCTGGCATGGTACAAAACTCTATACTCTAAATTTCTTCAGATATTCTTAAAACCATCCAACCTTTTAATCCTCTCAATTACTCTTATCACTATCTCTACATCTTAATTGGATCACATCCATACATCTCACCAAATGGGCTAAAAATGTCCCTTTCAACTCTATTAAACTCAAAAATAACCTCTATCCCAGTAAAGACTTATCGATTCACCCTTCACTCCTTCACTCGCACTTTCCTTCTTCTGCTCCTCTGTTTCTGTCAGTCTCTGTTTGTAAACTGGTTATTGTGATTACATAAGCACTATCGCACCAGTAAATTAGTCCACGTGACGCCCTTTCTCGTCCGTCAACAAATTCTTAAATTCACTACACTAATACTACACTATCACCAAGATGGCCGAAAAGGATGAAGCCGTTTTCCGTAAGTATCCATCAAAGCCGCTGTCAGCGTGGAGGACATCAAAGCCCCCAATATCGATAGCCCCCACCCGTTGATGGCCTCCACAACGGTCATGGTATCCCCCATGGTGACCCACCATAACTATCATCACCACCATCACCATACTAACTAACCCCAGGCTCGGCGGAAATGTCTTTAGTACAATTGTACGTCCCAACGGAAGTCTCCAGGGATATCATTTACAAAGTAGGTGAATTAAACACCGTCCAATTCCGAGACTTGAACTCCAAAGTCAGCGAATTCCAACGTTCTTTCGTTAAGGAATTGAGACAATTGGACAACATCGAAAGACAATTCAACTTCTTTAAACAAGAGATTAATGAAAGAAACATTCCTATCCAAACCTATCCATTTGAATTACAAGCCCAAGTTGCTCAATCTGTGATTGATGACCATGTTGAAGATGCTCAATTATTGGAAGACAGAGTTAAGGAATTGATTGAATCTGTTCAAGCTTTATACGAAAAGCACACTGACCTCGAACAATCCAAGGCCACCATTCAAGGTGTTGACAACTTCTTTGCCTTGCATTCTGACGCTGTCGGTTCTACTCCAACCGACGAAGATGCTTTGCTCTCCCAATTAGAATCTCAAGGTGGTGCCAACGATGCTTCTTCTTTCATTGCTGGTGTTATCTCTCGTGAAAAGGTTTCTACCTTGCAACAAATTCTTTGGAGAACCTTGAGAGGTAACTTGTTCTTCCACAGTGAAGAATTGAGCCAACCAGTCTATGACCCTAAGTCCAAGACCAAGGTTTTGAAGAATTCCTTTATTATCTTTTCTCACGGTACTATCATTCAAGAACGTATCAAGAGAATTTGTGAATCTTTAGATGCTAACCTTTACAAGGTTGATGCCACTCATGAACTTAGAGCTGAACAATTAAAGGAAAGAAAGGAAAAATTGGCCGATTTAGCCAACATTCTGGGCCGTTCTGAAAACGCCTTGAACTCCGAATTGATTGTAATCTCTAGGGATTTGGCCAAATGGTGGGAAATCGTTGCCAGAGAAAAGGCTATTTACAAGACTATGAATCTCTGTGATTATGATGCTGCCAGACAAAGTTTGATTGCTGAAGGTTGGATTCCTTCTGATGAAGTTGAACTTTTAACTTCAACCATTAAAGAAGCTAGTGCCTCTCAATCTATTCCAACCATTGTCAATATTTTAGAAACTACTAGATCTCCTCCAACTTTCCATCGTACCAATAAGTTCACTTCTGCTTTCCAAAACATTTGTGATGCCTATGGTGTTGCCACCTACAGAGAAGTTAATCCTGGTTTACCAACCATCATTACTTTCCCATTTATGTTCGCCATTATGTTCGGTGATTTAGGTCATGGTTTCATTTTATCTTTGGCTGCCTTGTTCTTAGTCATGAATGAAAAGAAGATTAGTGCTATGAAGCGTGATGAAATTTTCGATATGGCTTTCTCTGGTCGTTACATCTTATTACTTATGGGTGTTTTCTCTATGTACACTGGTCTTTTGTACAATGATATTTTCTCCAAGTCTATGACTCTTTTCACTTCTGGATGGGAATGGCCAGAACATTTCAAACCTGGTGATGCTTTGCGTGCTAAGCAAACTGGTACTTACTTGTTTGGTTTAGATTCTGCTTGGCACGGAGCTGAAAATGCTTTACTTTTCACCAACTCTTACAAGATGAAATTATCTATTTTAATGGGTTACATCCATATGACTTACTCATACTGTTTCTCATTGGTTAATTACATTCATTTCAACTCTGTTGTTGACATCATTGGTAACTTTATTCCTGGTTTGATTTTCATGCAAGGTATTTTCGGTTACTTATCATTATGTATTGTCTACAAATGGTCTGTTGATTGGTTTGGAATTGGTAAACAACCACCAGGTTTATTGAACATGTTGATCAACATGTTTTTGAGTCCAGGTACTGTTTTAGAACCATTATACGAAGGTCAAGGATCCGTTCAAATTTTCCTTTTATTGATTGCCTTGATTTGTGTTCCATGGTTATTAGCATTTAAGCCAATTTACTTAAAGAGACAAATGGATAGAGAAGCAAAGGAACATCAATACCAACAATTAAATGATGAATTATCATCCGATGAAAATGAACACGGTGAAGGAGAACACAATGATGACGACGAAGAAGAACATGAAGGTCACAACTTTGGTGATATTGTTATTCATCAAGTTATTCACACCATTGAATTCTGTTTGAACTGTGTTTCTCACACTGCTTCTTATTTGAGATTGTGGGCTTTGTCATTGGCTCACGCTCAATTATCTACTGTTTTATGGTCTATGACCATTGGTAATGCCTTTGGAGCCACTGGTGTGGTTGGTGTTATTATGACAGTTGCATTATTTGCCTTATGGTTCAGTTTAACCATCTGTATTTTGGTGGTTATGGAAGGTACTTCTGCTATGTTGCACTCCTTAAGATTGCACTGGGTTGAATCCATGTCCAAGTTCTTCGAAGGTGAAGGTACTCTTTTTGAACCATTTGGTTTTAAAGACTTGTTAGCTGACACTTTTTAGTTGTCCAAATGTCTAAAATACATAGAGTGTTTTAATAAAAATTAATTGATAAATAATAGTAGACGAGCCAATGACGTAGAGGAACCAAACATCAGTATCTATTGATTGAGGATATAGGTAATATTTTCTGGAAATTATGAACATGAATGACTGAAATGTCTAGTTATTTTAACCTAATTATAACCCGATAATTTATACTCAATTCATTCTATGATTAAAATCTCTTGATTTTGAGCTTCAATATTAGAATTCAAAGTTATTATCAACTTAGTTTTTGATATTTCTATTAATTTTCTAGTAAATTGGCTCATTAATTTGATTATCAGAGATGTTAATTGTATCAATACCAATTCTAACTCTTTTATCAGTATTAATTATCTCCAGTTATTATTTCAATTGATTATCATCTCTATTATTTGTACCCCAATATTATTATCATTTAATTATAGTCTATTAATTAAAGTCTCTATTAATTAATATCTCTGCCAACTAAAATCTCTATTAATTCACATGTCTATTAACTGTTATCTCTGCTAATCAATATCTCTGTTAATTCCAGTCTCTACTGATTTATATCTCTGGGAATATCCCATATTGGCTGTGGTTATTTGTTAAGTGATTTTACTACCTTTATTTACATCTGTAGAATTACTGGTGATATTGTCTGGACTATGAACAGATCTAATTATAGTTATCTTAGATTGTGGGGATAGATAAGTGGCTAGGGGTGGCTAGTGATTTCGGGGACAATTCTGGATTCGGTTCATTTGAGTTTCAGACACTTATTCAACATAATTATTCACTACAATTGCTGCTAAGTGTCTGCTTATGATAAACTAGGCCAATTGTAACCGCACCCTCAAGATATATCAGACAATAATCGCTAATCACAGACATTAAAGACATAGAGGTTATAAACAATCGTCCCATGTGAGTTGTGGCTTATGTCCTGTTTACAAGAAAGATACAAGGCTAGAGATTCAGGCTCATGACAAAAAGAACTAGAACTATGATATCATCGATTCGGTAGCTTTGTGGTCATTTTTTTGTCAGACAGTAATAACGGATAAACTAGTTTGCTATAAACCAGCCAGACAAAAAGTGATTAACGGGTATAACTCGTAAAGCAAGCCACAAAGCTAAGCGAGTTAGCCGTAGTCGGGGCCCAAGCATAACCATCTTAAGAATAACCATATACAGTATAAAACAAGCCAGTAATAAACTCTTATACTAGTATACTATTATAGTGCAATTAATCGTATTAGTACATTAGCATATAAGCATAGTGATGGGAGTGCGTAGAAGCTAGGGCTGGAAATGAGTTTTGCCATATCCAGAAGATGTCTGTTAGGGCTAGTATACACAGGAACATAGAGCGACAATGGTAACACAGTGCCCGGTGATAGACAGGAGCGATAGACAGGTGGTTCCTGGGGCTGGTTAGTTGCGGATCTCACACAAAGTAATTGCGAGAACAGTTACTGATACAGCTAAAGCAGCGGTAGATGGTGACACATTTCGACGTAGCGAGAAACCCGTCACTTTAATGGATACAATGACATTAATATAGGTTAATTAGTACTAGACCCCTTGTATCAGTTTAATTAACAGCTGATTTGGACATATAAAGAGTCAATAACAATTCAGTTTAATTGTTCTCACACTATTTTTTTGATTGTTCCCATCGTCAGCCATTAACTTCTTATTGATGGTCCATCTTTATTATATTCGTTTACATCTGGTTGGGGTGGTCGGTGTTTCGCACCCATTCCGCTAGCCACCACCGCACGGCGATGGTATTACCAGACTTGTGCACTTTACACTTCAAGGGCCCAAAGGGTGCAAACGTAAGGAACCATAAGCCCACCGATATAGATGAGTGTGATGATAATGGTCTCCTGTGGTCTTCTATGGTATCTGTGGCGGGTATGTCTCAGACAGGTTGACCCTGGTCCCCGCTGTTGCCACTGCCACTGCCACTGCCACTGACTAGCACCCGCACTTATCTCCTGAACAACTAGCACACAACCAGCCATAAAACCAGCCATACTAGCCATAAAACTAGCCAACCAATACCCAGTACAACCCATAGAAAGCTTACATAATAACCACTAATAATATGCTTCTGGTACCTTCTCTTAACTGACAGCCACTTCGTGACTACCTGTGACTGCCTGTTCCTTCCCTACGCGTTCGTTTTCTTCTTTTGTTTCCTTTTCCTTCTCTATCTCCCACCGGCTACCACATGACACAAAAACCCCCCCATCATTAACTCTCGAAAAACCAGTCACGGTAATAACCCAATCCCTCACCAGTGTTCCTTTGGTGACATCAATTGTTAATCAATCATTCCATTCTATAAATTTTAACTTTGGTATCGTCACGTGGCCAGCCAGTCCCTCCATATCCTGTTCTATTGCCACTTTTCCATTCCATTACTTTTATCATCTCCATTCAACTCCATCTGTGTTTAACATTTAACCGCCCCCCCCCCCCCCCTCGTCCTTATTAGTATCACCAATTATTACCACCATCATCATTTAATCTAAACTACTATGGGTGTTTGTTGTAGTTGCTTGGGCTCCAGAAGCTCAGACGGGAGCCATGCCCCTTTACTCTTGGCTGAAAACGAAAGAGAAGCCATTTCTGCCTTATTACAATACTTGGAGAACCGTTCCGATGTGGATTTCTTCTCTAATGGTCCTTTGAAAGCATTAAGTACTTTGGTCTATTCTGAAAACATAGATTTACAAAGAAGTGCTGCTTTAGCATTTGCTGAAATCACTGAAAAAGATGTTCGTGAAGTTAATCGTGATGTTCTTGAACCTATTCTTATTTTACTTCAAAGTACTGATTCTGAAGTTCAAAGAGCCGCTTGTGGTGCCATGGGTAATTTGGCCGTTAACACTGAAAATAAAATCCTTATTGTGGAAATGGGTGGTTTAGAACCTTTAATTAGACATATGATGTCTACCAATATCGAAGTTCAATGTAATGCTGTTGGTTGTATAACCAATTTGGCCACTCAAGATGATAATAAATCAAAGATTGCTAAAAGTGGTGCTTTAATTCCTTTAACTAAATTAGCAAAATCTAAAGATATTAGAGTTCAAAGAAATTCCACCGGTGCTCTTCTTAATATGACCCATTCTGGTGAAAATAGACAAGAATTAGTTAATGCTGGTGCCGTACCAGTTTTAGTATCATTATTATCAAATGATGATGCTGATGTTCAATATTATTGTACCACCGCTCTTTCTAATATTGCAGTTGATGAACTGAATAGAAAGAGATTAGCAAGTACAGAACCAAAATTAGTAAGTCAATTGGTGAACTTAATGGACTCGCCATCTCCAAGAGTTCAATGTCAAGCAACCTTAGCATTAAGAAACTTGGCTTCTGATTCTGGTTATCAAGTTGAAATTGTAAGAGCTGGTGGTTTACCTCATCTTGTTCAATTATTAACTTGTAATCATCAACCTTTGGTTCTTGCTGCTGTGGCTTGTATCAGAAACATATCCATTCACCCATTAAACGAAGCTTTGATTATTGAAGCTGGTTTCTTAAAACCTCTTGTTGGTTTACTTGATTACACTGATTCTGAAGAAATTCAATGTCATGCTGTATCTACTTTAAGAAATTTGGCTGCGTCCAGTGAAAAAAATAGAACTGCTCTTTTAGCTGCTGGTGCTGTTGATAAGTGTAAAGAATTGGTGTTGAAGGTACCGTTATCTGTACAACTGGAAATTTCTGCATGTTTTGCTATTTTAGCATTAGCTGATGATTTAAAACCAAAATTATATGAAAGTCATATTATAGATGTTCTTATTCCTTTGACTTTCAGTGAAAATGGTGAAGTTTGTGGTAATTCTGCCGCTGCATTGGCCAACTTATGTTCTAGAGTTTCAAACGAACATAAACAATATATTTTAAATAACTGGACTACTCCAGATGATGGTATTTATGGATTTTTGCTTAGATTCTTACAAAGTGATAGTGCAACTTTTGAACATATTGCTTTATGGACTATTTTGCAATTATTAGAATCAAATAATCAAGAAATTAATTCTTTGATTAAAGATAATGAAGCTATCCTTTCAGGTATCAAAAACTTAAGTGCATCTCAACAATTACAATCTCAATCACAAATTCAACAAACCAATGATGACCAATATGATGATCCAAAGGTTGAATTATATAACTTGACACAACAAATTCTTCAAATTTTGGGCTAGATGTTAAACTTTTTTTTAATATACCAAACATGAAAAAGAAGTGTCATCCATTTATATATATTCAAAAAAAAAAAGAAAAAAAAAAGAAGAAAGACTTAACATATATCTTATGTTATAAGGTGAATAATTGACTAATTGACCATTAAATGGATGGTCTATAAACATGAATAATGAGATTAACAAATTTTATTGAGATCGAATCTCTTACAATACCAAACCAATCAGTTGGATCAAGGTACCCTAATATCGTACTCTTTAGTTCTACAGTGCCATTGCTAAGCACTACATTTGCCTTTGCTCTATGTATAAGGAATTATGTATCTATTAATAAGGATTAAATGTAGACAATCAGCTTGCAAGAACAAGCTGGTTGATAAGTAATTAAGGGAACTGGTGATGCCAATGAAGACGATGTAATGGAACTCAATCCATTGATGACTAGAATCAAAGTATTTGTGGCTGGACTAAGCAGGTTCCATGGTAGCCTCTGGTTTCTTTGATTCCTTTGGTTCCTCTGGCTTCTTGTCTTCTGGTTCTTGTGGCTTCTGTTCTGGCTTCTGTTCTGGCTTCTGTTTTGGAACCTTGGTATTTTCCAAGGTGAGGTTCTTGAGGTTCTGTAACACTTTCTCGTCTTGCTTTGTATTGTTGGATTGTTCCTTTTCCTTCCTTTCCTTGTCTTTTTGTTCCTTTTGCTCTTTTTCCTTCTTTTCCTTCTCTTTCTGCTCTTCTTTTTCGAGCATGGCGTTGTACTCGTCTTCGACTTCCTCGTCGGTCTCCTGTCCAGCCAACATATCGGAGACTTCGTCGGTCTTTTTTATTTCTTCTTCTATATCGAGCTTGAGGTCGTTGATGCTGTCGATATCGATCTTGGAGTTCAAACTCTTCAACACCTTGGAACTGTTGAGCAATTGCTCGTGGATATTGATATTCATATTTGAGTCATTGATCTTGGTAAGAACAGCATTGAGCTCGGTAAAAGCACTTGAACTGTTCTCCAATGATTTTCTGAACACCTTTCTTGTTCTGAGCAAGTGCTTGACCCGCTCGGTATTGTCTTTAGAACCCAATAAAGTCTTCATCTCCTCCTCCAACAGCGATATTTTCAGAGTCATGTACTTGACTCTCTGTGCTAATTGGTCCACTGTTGCCTTCAAATCAACAACCTTCATTTCGTCTTCACCTAATTGCTCGTGGTCGGTTCCGTAGCGTATATACTTGACCAGATCTACCTCCTTTACTGTCATGTGTTTAGCTCTAACAAGGTACAACAACACGATATCAAAGTCGATATTGGACAAATCAAGCTTCTGTCTCAACAACTCATACAAAGTGAAGTTGTTGTGGAGACTGCTGGAAAAGGTCCCGCTGGCGCCAATGTCCTGTCGTATAACGTCATTACATTTGGTTGCAAGAACAGCAAGATGGTCCATCCAGATGTATCTTTCGTCAACAAGCGAGCCGTCTTTGGCAACAGGATCAAACTGGCCACGTAAGCCATTGAGCCCCCATGCTAGCCATTTCTGGGGGGAAAAGTAGTCCTGTAACAGCACTTGTTCTTGGTGATATTGGTACGAATCAGCGGTGTAGACGGAGTGAGGAACGAGCTGTTTACGGGCAACCAATTCGGTTAATATGAGGCCCAAGCTGGAAGGTTTGCCGTAGACTGGAAGCGCCAAGAGCTGGCCCAATTCTGGGTCCTTGGTGGTTATGGATATATTGGAATCAGTGACTTCTGGACCCTGGATCAAGTCAGGGAAGAGATGAGCCCATGCCTGGATATTGGCCTCGTAGCCCTCGGGATTGAGCTGTCTGAGCTTGGTGAAGTCGCTGTAGAGGGAGTTGAGCCGCGACTGCTTGAAGTAGGGGTTGGACGTGATGGTGACGGTCATGGTGTCGCTATAGCGATTGCCGTGTTGGTTAAGTGTAAGTCGTAGATGGTGATACTGGAGATTAGAGAGATATTAGGGAGACTGGTGCGGCGGGTGTCACACGAGTCTCACTAAAATTAAGCGAGATGCCTAGAGAAGAGTACTGATAAGGAGAAGAAGGAGTCAAGGAAGCACGCCAATTAGAGGAGGTAAATCATAGATAATTTGGTATAGTAACTAAGGGTGCCAAAATATTACTAAGACGACTTTACCGGCCAGAAAACAGGTGTTTAGTGGTAAATTGGTGGGACTCCACTTATCCCAGTCTTATCGTCTACTAAGACTCTCGCTACAGAAGTCTCGCTAGCACTAACGAGAAACTAAGACCCAATAGACACATAACTTAAAGAGTGATTTATTAACTCATATTACCACATTTGGACAATAATTGTATCCCCTTACTATGTACTCGTAAATCTACACTCGTTTATCTCGTATTTTATATTATGTCTATTATACATGGTCTATAATGTCGTTAGTCATGGAGAAGATGCTAGGTCCAGCCGACTATCACCAATATGATATTGCTCTGATCTAGCGCTATGATCAGGTTATTGGTGATTGGAATTTATGGTTTTGATTTTCATTATGCATGGTTCGGTTTCTTTCTTATTTTATCTTAATCTTGTAATTTCAAGCCATCAACTGATAACTCAATTTGATCTCTTAAAGCGTCCACTACATCCAAAATAGCAGTGGCTGCTGGTGAATCGGCATAACTATCAAAGAAAGATACACCGGCATCACATGCCTTACCAATACGTGGATCTAATGGAACAGAACCAAGGAATGGAATATTTAATTCCTTACATAATGCTTCACCCCCACCAGTGGTGGCCTTAAAAATCTGAGATTCTCCTTTACAGTTAGGACAAACAAATCCAGACATGTTTTCCACCAACCCTAAAATCTTAATGTTGGCCTTACGGCAGAAATCTATCTCCTTTCTAACGTCTAATAATGCAACTTCTTGGGGAGTAGTAACAATAAGGGCTCCATCTATTCCCCCTTCTTTCATGTATGTGGTGACCGATAAATGTTCATCTGAAGTACCTGGAGGAGTATCCACCACCAAGTAGTCCAAACGTTCACCCCAGTTGACGTCCTTTAAAAACTGTTTGATTAACCCGTTCTTCTTAGCTCCTCTCCAGATAACAGCGGAGTCCGGATCGGGTAACATGAACGAAATACTCATCATTCCCAAATTGTCAGCAACGTAAACTGGAGACCAACCGGAGTTCGACTGGTGAATGCTTTCTCCTTCCGCTCCCAACATCCTTGGTAATGATGGTCCACAGATATCCAAGTCCATGGCCCCTACTTCTATATCTTCATCAGCCGCCAAGGCCCACGATAGCATGGAGGTGAAAGTAGACTTTCCCACACCCCCCTTACCAGAAAGAACAAGCACTTTATGATCAACTTGAGCTAACCGCTTGTTAATTAAAGGAAGATCTGGATCAGGTCCTACTGGTAATTGACTAGAACAGATGCTTTGGTTGGCACAGCCGTTACAGGCGTCGTCCTTACCGGCATTTTCTGACTCCGGACCAGGACAGTGTTCCGGCTCTGCGGATTGGAGCTGAGTTTTGGTGAAATCTTTGGATGGTGCCATAAAGAATGTTGTAGATTAATTAGTGATTTGGAATAGAGTCATTATCTTAGTAATGGGTATCTTGATCAGGTGATACAGGAAAAAGAAATGTGCGTGCACGACTGCTTAGGTAATGGTTGCACATGATTGCAAAATAAGAGAACGGAACGCAAAGAAGAGAAATGAGAAGGAGGAAAAGGTATGGAAGTTGTCGAGGATGATGGA
The DNA here is from genome assembly GCA_030572155.1 of Suhomyces taliae. Classification (NCBI taxonomy): domain Eukaryota; kingdom Fungi; phylum Ascomycota; class Pichiomycetes; order Serinales; family Debaryomycetaceae; genus Suhomyces; species Suhomyces taliae. The sequence goes on along the minus strand of JAJLZJ010000001.1, from coordinate 115,249 downwards.
GATGGTTTGAAGGTAGCTGGGGAGTCTTTTTTTTGGAATTTTTTTGATGAATTTTCGGTGAGTTAAATGTCCTTTCACTAAGACTTTCTACTATATTATTACAATAAAGTGATATAAAATGGAATAGAATGGAATAGAATGACCACAATGTAGTATATGAATGTCCTATAAAACAATATAGTTCGATGGACTAATCTAAGAAATTTGACTCCATTTAATGAATCTTTTCTTCTTTCTACTGGTTTCTTTTAATGATTATATTAATATCTATACTATACAGAAGCCTACCCATTACCAGTGATAACAGGAAAGCCTTTTATCTTTTAGATTGGTCAATTGTCTAACCTTACTCTATTTTTAGTAGCTTTGAAGACGGACCTTGAAGTAGTTTCTTTCCACTTCTCCAAGGACCAATCCAAGCACTCTCTTTTCAAAATTTTCTGGTAATTGCTCTTGGTCAAGTGCTATATCACCAACTCTCTTGGAAACTATGTTCAATGCTCTCTTTGCTTGGGTAGCAGTTTTTTCCTTGGCCAATGGAATATTGTTCAATAATTTTTCCACTAGTTCGGGATCATATTTAGATTCTAACTTGATGAAGTTATGGTAAACCTCAGCTCCCTTACTCCAATCTGGTATAATAAGTCCTGATTGTGGGAACTCAGAGAGTAATTGAATAAGTTCCAATTTGAACTCTTCATTATTGGAAATCACAGTTTGTGGACCCAAATGCTCAATGATACTATTATGGGCTTCTTCCCATAATTCTGCTCTGACCAAAGCCCAGGTTTGTTTCCAGTAATCTCCCAGTTGCTTCTTTTGGTTGGCAACTGCTTCATTTATAATATTTCTTGGAATCTTATACACGGAAACAAGCTCATCTTCTTCATCAATACCTTTGTCTGTATCCTTAATGTATTTGATATTGCCAATGATAAGTTCTCTGAGAGTTCCCTTGGCGTCATCATCGTTGGTAATATGTGAGTTAACAAAAATGGCTTCTCTCCAGAATCCAGCGTTGACCAAATATTTACCAAATGCCTCGGATAATTCATTATATTCAGATTGTTGGATAGAATACTTTTCAGACAATACCTTGAGAGTGATCCACTTCAATTTATTATTCAAACTACCAGATTTCAATAATTTTTCTGGTAATCCAGTAGCATCAGAATTCACTTCATTGTAGAAAGCGAAAATGTCAAGAACTGGATTGGATTCCTTGTTTTTGCTCAAGAATTCACTAATTAAATCAGGAACATTCAATGAGTTACCACCGTAGAAGATCCTTAAAGAAAGAGCCAAACTCCATGGCAATTCCTCTAGGATTTCCTTAAAGTCACCGACCAAAATTCTGTAAATCTTGACAATAGATTTAGGAATAGAACTCAAGGCACTGGACCAGTCTCTTAATTGGTTTTGGGCCAATGATCTCACAGTATCATCATCAGAGTCAACTAAAGTCAAAATAACAGCAAGATGGTCATTATTGGATTTGGAAGCTGTTTCAATGGCAGCTTGTAAGTTCCCAGCACAAAGATGAATAAAGATCAATTCCAATGGATCAGAGGACTTCTTAATGAAACTATCGATCTCGTTCTTGGTGTATAATTTCAACCAGTCTACCAAAACATCTTTATTCTTGATATCAGTCAATCTGGCAAGTAAATCTTCATCAATAACACCTCTGAACTCAGGGGAATCGGTGTGAGAGTCAAAGAGGGCAGATAACAATGCAACCACTTGTTCTTCTTCAGATTGGCCTCTTGAAACCAAGTCTTTGAAAGATAACTTACCACTGCTCTTGACGAATGGAAATTCGTTATCTCTTTCCACAATGGTAGATCTGTCTCTGATGTAACGGATGATAGTTGGAATATTAGTAGGATAAATATCTTCTTCAGATTCCAGTTCCTCATCTTGTATAGGTTCTAAAGCAGGAACAATGTCTGATTTCTTGGACTTTTCATTGAATTCATAGAAGATCATATCGTCAAGGCCGGACATGGTCAATGGCTTTGAAGATATGGAATTGATCAATGGGTTCAAAGTAGAGTTGATATCACCAGCCAATTCCAATTGGATGAGCCAGTCCTTGGAAACAGGAACGTTGTGTCTTCCTTGAATGCGTTCAAAGGCATCTTCGTTGGAGATTTCTGGTTCGAATGCCTTTTCATCCACAATATCGTTCAAGTTAGTATTTTGAGGAAGCAAGCTGAACATTTGCTTCAAGTGATCGAAGTTAGCAGTTGAACTGGATGGGTTTGGAATATCGAAATCAACACTTTGTGGGCTCAGTGATCCGTCAGATTCATCTGAATCAATGGTGATGTCACTGACATGGGCATTCAATTGGTTCATGGTTTGTTGTTGTTGGAACAATTGAAGCTGGTTCTTGATTTCACTGGCCACCATTGTCTTCTTTGCGGTCAATGGGTTTTCTTGGTTTCTTGACTCAGAAGACCATCCTCCAGGAACAGCATTAGTATGCAATGTAAGTTTTTGTTTCTTGATTTCATTATCGTATTTTTGACTTTCATATAATCTAGAATATTCAGAAGAGAATTGTTCTTCTTCTTCGTCTTGCTTTCTTTTCTTTAAGATCAAGGAGTCGTATTCATCCTTGTCATCGGTTTCAAAGTCTTCAACCAAACCCCAAACACTGAAATGCTTGACTTTGAATATCCAGGTGAAAGTAATAGGATCGTAGGTGATGAATTCGGTACCCTTTTTCAGCTTTAAAGTCTTGATATGATCGTGAACTTGCACTCCTTTACGTGGTGCAATACCTTCCAAAGTGATGGTGGCAGGAACGTTCAATCCAGAGCCAAGTGCTTCGTTTTCATGAGTGACAAGAACACTCTTTTCCAATTGGACATGTTCTTTGAAAAGGTGCTTGTTCAAGGTGACACCCTTTTCTTCAGCCTTTTGCATTACCTTGGTAAGATCAACAGGGTAGTCGTATGAGATTTGACCAATGCCTACTCTGCCAATCAAGAAGTTATCCACATGTGCAAGTTGTTCAGGAGAGAGCTTGATTAATTCAGAGACTGAAGGAGAACACCAGTATCCGTCATTGGCTTCCTTGGAGTCCAATTCGTTGACAACATCGCTGGACTTGACACTGACTCCACTCAATACTTGGGATGCTTTTCTTGGAAGTTCATCGTCTTTGTCTTCTCCATCGTCATCGGAATTTTCAAGGAACTTTTGGGACAGAACGGATTCGGTAACGATTCTTCTTCTCTTGGTATTCAAAACTTTATCGGCATTAATGAGATGGAACTTCAATGGTTTGTTTCTAATGATCAATTTCTTCATACCAGCGCTTCCTCTTGGTGCTTGGTTGAGACGTAAGGACTTGGTTGGGGCAGATGGCTTGGACTTTGGTAACATTTGTTGTTCGGTAGTTGCTTTTATGTAATTGGTAGGAGTGAATAAGCCCTTGATGGAGCTGAAATTGGCCACAGTTGGATTTCTCAACACTTTGAATGTTTGACTGAGCTTGCCTAATAGAGTGGATTTAGGCTTTTCTTCGGTTTTTTCAAGGTATGAGTGTCTTCTCTTCTTTTCAGTGGAGTCCTTGGCTGATTTAGGGAACAAATTGGCGGTGATGGACTGAGGCATTTGCGAACTTGGCTGTAATTTGGTGAAAACTTGGTCATAGTTGTATGGGTTGGCATTCAATTGGACCGCTGGATTGGCTTGGTTGGCGGAAAGACCTCCATTAACTCCTGTGCTTGAGTTTCCGAAGAGTCCTCCGGTATTGGTACCGATATTGGAGGCCCTAGCGCTGGATCCAAAAAGTCCACCAGTAGTACCGAGGGTAGGTCTGTTGAGGCCAGAGGTGTTGGAGTTACCGAAAAGACCAGATGATGTATTATTAGTGGTATTAGAACCGCCAAAGAGTCCTGATGAGGTAGTGTTGGCGGCAGTATTGGTATTGGTATTACCAAAGAGTCCCGATGTGGTATTGGATCCGGTATTGGACATTCCTGAAGTGGCACTGTTGCCGAAAAGACCACCACTAGTTTGCCCAGTTGCTGATGTTCCTGTGTTTGATTGAGTGTTGGAATTGCCAAAGAGTCCTCCACCTATTGGTGCTCCACTAGTTGGACCAGGAGTTGCGCTTTTATTTCCAAAAAGACCTGATGTTGTATTTGCGCTATTGGTATTGTTATTAAGGGCGGAATTAGAATTACTGTTTCCAAATAATCCTCCTCCACTTGTGGCGGTGCTATTGGCAGAATTGCTATTACCAAATAATCCTCCTCCAGTTGTAGTTGATGTTGATGCGGTGTTGGAATTGCCAAACAAGCTCGAAGTGGCTGGTTTTGCCGAGGCACCACTAAATGAGGCTGATCTGGGGAATCCTCCGGATGCGTTCCAGTTGTTAGAACCGGTGTTACCCGTGCCGAAGAGCGACATGAATGGGAATTGTGCTTTTGTAGATGCTGTTGTTAGTGTAGTGAAGATTGTTTGGATGTGCGGGATGCAAAGTACCGGGATGAGAGTTACGCACAGATCATCTGAGTTGGAAAATTGGATACAAGAAGGGAATTGGTAAAGAAGGTGAATAATCTAAAGACTAAAGATTCACACTAGTCCATATATATTATACAAAGCTTTCTTGGGCAAATTTGACCCCTAGAGTATATTTTGGGCGATGTTAAAGCTGCGCTACCGATTGCTGCTTGGTAATATATTACGTAATATAGATCATCACCAGAACCATATCCAAATAACGATTGAATAAGCCAATATCCAACCCTTTTCTATTAGTGCCTACTATTAAGTATCAATCGATATTACACTGTGGGTTTTAAAGACTTTTTAATGACACCTTTGCCAATTTTTCACCTTATGTTATTGGAAATATTCAGGTCAACAGGCTAATTAGTTATTATTTTGCTCTATAGATTCGTTCAGGCCCCCCAAATCCAGTTACAATGATGTAGGTACTTGATAATTGGGCCCAAACATATGACTATTCTAGTCTATTCAAGTACTACAGGTGAATGTGGGTCATAGTTAAGTCAATATAGTAGTACGAAAAGAGAAGAAAGGGAAACTTTAGAAGCTCTGGCAATGAATGCATATTATTTATTCTGAAATGAATTATTAGACTAGTCTCTTAATCCAACATTTTAATACTGTTAATTTAAAGAACATCAGTCCTAAGAAAACGATTTACAAATTGCATCCAACAGATAATTCACAAAACAATTACAACTAGCAAAGTAATTTCTTCCTTCTAGATCCCAACTGTCTTTCTAAACAATCTTTATTGCTTCGTTATTTCCTGAGGTTCTACCATAAGTCCTTCTTGCTAAGTAATACTTTCTGTGGAAAATTCTGAGGTGTGACAAGAAAAAGCTAAGTTCTTTAAACCAGAAACTGTGATTAAGAAGTATTGAAACCTCAAAACAATGTATAGCAAATTAGATTTGGGGTAATTTTGCCATGTACGCTTGATTCATATTTATTACGTAAGCCACGACTCAGAAATCAATTGTATGCAGGACCAGAATAAACTCCCATTTCCAATTATGACTCAAATAACATCATTCAAATGTACAAAAAATATCTACGGCTTTATAGTAACCAAAAATAAAGGTAAGGTCGTACCCGGATTCGAACCGGGGTTATTTGGATCAAAACCAAACGTGATCACCACTACACTATACAACCGTTAATTTATAAAAGGAATATATGTATCTGTCATAGGTTGGACATACATAATTTTACAGTAATTCAATTCACCCAGGTGACACAAAAGAAGGTGTTCTTGGACACTATAAAAGATGAACAATGTATGAATTTATATCTGTAGTTATATAGACTACTTTGGAAACCAGGTTAATATTCAAGCGATGATTCAGTAGTCACAATTAAATTATGTTTGATTGTAAGTGAGTGGGCATTTAGAAAAGCACAGTGGAGATTGAAAGTGGGAAAATTCACTGCATTTGGCCACTTTATTGATAATATAGGAATACTCAATTTAGAGTACAGCCCTTTGGATCTTTGTATTAATTCTTGATCAATTGAAACTTGCCATATGCAGATCTGATCTGGTATGAAGGTTGAAAGGCTATGCAAATTTTGCAGCCGAGCCAATCAGTACATCTTATCTACTAATTGACCAACAGACCAAGTAAAAGCTCCAAATATTTGTATAACGGATTCATGGAACTAATGTTTCTAATATTTTTCTCTTCCTTCTTTTCCCAGATAATAGCTTACTATACTACACTAGTTAATCTTATTGCTTTTATTCAATTATTCTATAATACATAAGCCAGATCAGATCTGTAATGCGACGGAATCTCGGCCAAAAAAGCCAGCAGATTATCCGTTTCCATTTTTTCATTGTGTTCACAATCGGAGCAAGCTCCTTTTGTATTTCATGAACAAGTTGAAGACACTGTCTCTCTTTTTTTTTAAGAGGTTTTCTATTTTATTCTTTTGTAATCTGATAACTTCTTGGTAACTGTTGGTTACTTACTCGTTGGTGAGTTCTAATTTTATTGAAGGTTCAGCACAGTACCAGAATTTATCGAATTTTCTCAAATTACCCTTACTACTGTAGACCTTATTAGGAATACCCACATCGATCAAATAATGCAAAACTTCTCCGACTTCCAAGTAGCCGTTCTTATAAGCGTGAATCAAACCTGTGATTGGCAAACCCATAGAAATACACCATTTACAGTTCATCTTTAAGGATTCATCGGAAAGAGTTCCTGAACCACCATCAATACCAGAAGGAATATCAAGAGATAAAATCTTAGATTGTTGCATTGGTTCATTGGCCCATTTCATAAGTGCTCTTAATTCTTGTTGGTCTTCTTCTTGATAGAAAATGTCTTCTAAATGGTCATCGTAACCTTGTAAAGCATCGATAATTAATTCAACAGGAGTGTCTAATTGGTGATGTATGATATTTAATAACTCTTCAAAGTTGGAGGTAATGATCTTACCGCCGCTGTTCTCGAATAACTTCCATTGGGTGGCCAAGTCTTTGTCAGAATCGTCGGAGTTGATGACATAAGCCAACACTCTAACACCATGGTTGGTCAAATGACGACCAGTAGCAAAGGCTCTGGAACCACATCTTCCACTACCGATCAACAAGAGCACCAAAGGAGGCAAGTTGTGGTTTTTCTTGTTCAATCTACTGGCACCTCCTAACATTTGGGTAGTGATCAATTGGGAAAGATTGGTAGCCAACACTTCAGCCATAATACTTGGAGTCATACCGTAAGATTCCGAGGAAAGTCTTTCGATTTCAAGCAATTGGACAGGAGAAGACAATGGGATTGGACCAAGGGTGTTGCTGTGGACCAATTTGAGGTTTTGAGTGCCTACTTCCTTGTAAACAGGAGTAGAAGAATGGCTTGTTTTCTGTTTGACCAAGTCTTCCTTGGTGATATTACCGATATTGTCCCAATTATCAGGGTTCTTTGTATCGAGGACCATTTCATCGTTGTCGTACTTTTCCTTCTTGGTTTTCTTTCGTTTTTCAACCTTGTTGTAGCCCACCAATCTATCAGCAGGACTAACGGTATCTCTCTTTTGGAAATCGGCAAACACGGACTTTTTATCGAAAACAGCATTGCTGGCAGCAAAATCAAACTCATTGTATGTCTTGATATCTTCGCTCTTGGTGCCCCAATCTGGATCGGTGGATCCCGATGGTGATTGAGTCTTGCTCTTCTTGTTACCTCTTGATTTAGGAGTATCGCTGGAGGGAGTGGGTGTTTTGGCAAACACAATGGCGCTGTCGAGGGCGGAGGCATCGTTCTTCTTGTTCTTCTTACCGTTTTTGATGAAATCTGGTGGAAGTCCAACTACTTTAAGGTCGGCGATCTGGGAACTGTTGACTTGAAGAAGAGGAAGCGATTGGCCGGGAAAATTGGACTGGACAGCATTGGCAAGCGAGATTTGTCGACTGTCTACTTGGGTGATGATACCACAAGCCTTTGTGCCATCTTTGAGGGTTAGATCGACTTTGAAGTTGAGGAATTCCATGATGACGGTTAGTAGTGGAGTTGGGGAGATTGATGGAATTTGAGTTGGTGCCAGGTGCGAACGAAAGGCAGTGCGATCTCACTGGAGATTAGGGAAAATGGGAAAAAGTTAGGGAGAGGGTGGGGACGCTAGGGAGGTGAAGTGCAAGTTTAGTGAGAGTTTGGTGGGAACATAGAGAGAGCGCAGCAGGAGAGTTGGGGAAAATAATAGTAAAGGAGTGGAAAATTGGGAACAATTAGTGCAACTCGCTGGAAGATGGTTGTGGAGCTAGCGACGATATTAGTACCAGCACTAGTAACTAAGGAACACAGCCTACAACGGCAGCATCACCAGAGAATCAATTTCGCTCTGGCTCCCCAAATAGCTACCTCGGATCAACTAACTACCATTATCCGTAAAGATCGAATTGGCCCACTACTAAGCACTAGGTTCGCAAGTAACCTGATTCGTCTGGTCATCTCCTTCTGATCTGTATATAGTCTTTTCCAGGTAGTGCACACTATCACCAGTCCCATACAGTTCCATACTATCAGCACTGACCCCAGATACGAACTGACTAAGCACAATTAGTAGGACCGTAAATGTGTCGCATTTCACGTCACAAACACAAACGTCCCGTGGCTCCCGTTGCCCAATGACCAGTAGAGATGGCATCTCAAATAAATACGATCTGATTAGACGAGTCGCTGTCGCTGGAGCGAGCACCTGTCAAGTCTCACAACCACGATTGGCAGTGGCCAACAAAGAGCATTGACTCTGGCCAATACCAGAGGCCAGAGCGGTACGATCAATGATACGATCAGTAATACGACGAGCCTCTGCTATACCTTCAGACCTTTTGGAATAGCTAAGTATTTTAGGCTACAGTGAATCTATTTACTTGTGAGGTGAAATATTCTTCCCTCTTTACCACCAGTCCCTACCTTCCGACTGTCTCTGGGATTCGCCGTGAGTTCGCCGCAAACCCGCCGTAGACCCTCGCATCGGATGCAAATCGCGTGGCTCTGTCATAGTGTGACATCAGTGCCATGCTACTGGCTCGGTAACTGGCGCTCCCCACAAACTGCCACTTTGCACTAGGCATCGTGCCACCAATTTCCACTATTCTACCAGAGTCCAGTATAGTCCAGTCTATTCTCTTTTAGTGTTCCAACCCCTCTCCTTATCTTCTCTTGCGTATTTGGCCTGCCGCCTCCCCTCTCCTACTGACTTCTCTTGCTTGTAACCTTCTAACCTCGCTTACCAACCGATCAGCCTCGCACTTAGGCCTTAAGCTCACCTCATTCTCTCACCCTGTCTGGACCCCCAAACCAAAGATCAGTAAAACGGTTTAATTGCATCACGTCAACTCTACTGTACTTCTACATACATACACCCCCACCTTCCATGCTTATATTGTTCACCCCCTATAATTATATAAAAAAAACCTTTATTATACCCAAAACCTGACCAGATGATTGAATTATCCTGTACAGTTGGTAAGAAATTACTAACTTTTGTTGTTCCATTGCCACTGTCTCACCACTGTGAGTGGGAAATAGAACCTCCATAGGTTTCTCTGGATCCCCATCACGTGCGGCTCGCCCTTTTTATATTATCAACTTTTTCAATTTCTAATTGATTTCTCTACAGTTTTTTTACCAAACATGTCGAATTCTAAGATCCTGGATGCTCCTGTGGGCAACCAGTCCACCACCTCCTCCAAAGCTGCTCCTACTACCATCACACCAAGAGACATCTTCTTATATATTCCTAACTTAATCGGATACGTTCGGATTGTTAGTGGTGTTCTTGCCTTCATTTGTATGAAGAATCATCCAATTTTCACCCTTGTTTTCTACGGAATCTCGGGATTCTTAGATGCTTTTGACGGCTGGGCCGCCCGTAAGTTCAAGCAAGGTACAAGATTCGGTGCTGTCTTGGATATGGTCACTGATAGATGTGCTACTTCTTCATTGATTGTATATTTGAGTTTGATCTATCCAAGTTTCACTTTTGGATGGCAAGTATTGGTTTCCTTGGATTTGGCTTCTCATTATATTCACATGTATGCCATGCTTTCCAATGGTTCTGCTAGTCATAAGAATGTGGATGCTGAACAATCTAGAATTTTGTCATTATATTACAACAATAGAAACGTTTTATTTGTTGTTTGTCTCGTTAATGAAATGTTTTACGTGGCTCTTTACTTACATTACTACAACTTCTTCTGGTTGGGTACTGTATTGGCATGGTTAAGTGCTCCAATCTGGTTCTTCAAGCAAGTTGCTAATGTCATCCAGTTGAAGGGTGCTGCTCTTATTTTAGCCAGAATGGACGCTGAAGACAAATCAAAATAGTCACACATCTTGTATCTTATGAATATATACCAGCAACCACCATCTATTTTCTAGTTTGCAAGTAGGTTGTTGAAGTAATTATTTAAAATTATTTGTTTGAAACTTTTTGTAGTTTATATTATTACGGACCTCGGTTCTGTTTTGGTTGGGTAAATATATATCCATAACTTTATAGATTGAAAATAGTGATCCAACCAAATGAATGAATTGTTATGCTGAAAGTTATAGTCTGAAATTGGGCCCTATTGAGTCTATCTTTGTAATGTATAATTATACACCTTCGATTCGCAGCCACTCCTTCAGTAACTCACACCACTCTTGTGATGTTATACCATACTTAGAAAATAGTGATGGAAATTTAAACTGATGTTCTAAACCTTTAATTAAATCGTCATTGTGTGATTACAGCTCTTTTTAATCGAAATCATCATCATCTGTGGTTATTTTTTTGATGGAAAATTTTCCACCTCATATATTTTACGATATACTATTATCGGACATATCCGTATTCGCTTTCATCCCTCTTTCTAACCATCAGCTTTTCAATAGCCTTCTCAGAATGCTCTTGCAAACTAGCTTCACCCTTTGAGCTAGCAACTTCCTTTTCTAGCTCAAAGCACTTAGTCAACATTACCATATTTGACAGACTCTTAAACCCAACTATACTTAAGTTAAGATATTGCAAAATTTGGTTAAACATAACACTTGAAGGCTCCGCTTTATGAGATTGGAAGCAACTCTTGGCCAATTCATAGTAACTTTCAGAGACTAAGTCCTTATTTCCAACAGAAATGATCATTGGAATTACTTCTTCAAGCAACTCGTAACTCTCTTTATAATAATTCATTGCATTTAAAGTACTCACCAAAATGATGAAACCCTCGGTCAAGAGGTTTTTAAAGCCCATTTCCTTCGCTTTTTGTAATTGATGTATAATTAAGGTGAATCCCTTACTATAATTGCCAGTCACATAAAAAATCTTGCACTTTAATAAATTCAATTTAATAATAAGTGAAGTATCTGACCACGCAGTGGCTAAGAAATCAGATATCATCTTTAATGCTGCAGAATAGTTCTCTATGCATATTTCTACTTCTACTCTCAAAAGTAATAACTCATTGGTCAACTCAAGTTCTTTAATTTCGTTATCTTCAAGGATCTTTATGAGCTCATGACATATCTTATATCTTCCTTTATTCATATTCAACTTGATAGTTAAAATAAGACTTCTTATTTGAATCGAATTGAATAGAGAATGATCTGTATTCATCACCTTCTTCTTTAATTTTTCAAGTTTTTGAAGTGCTATTTCTGGTTCTCCTTTCATGAAACTCAAATAATTCGAACGGAGCTGGGTTGATAATATTTCATTCCTTTTATCGGTTGATTCCATTGATATTTCATTATAGGATTCACTTAATATTGGTACACCTACCTTGTTCCAAATTGTGGAGTTCAACTCTGTGGATTTTATGAAGGAGGATCTATTGTCGTTAATGGAAATGTAAAGAGACTTCAACATACTTTCAAAGTAAGAAAATGGAGTTCTTTCTTCTCCATTGGTCATTGGTTCACCTCGGTTTATTATCTGTAAGGTTGCAAAATTATAACTCATGGCATGCAACAGAAGAGATACCAGTTGAGATTTTTGGATTAAAAATGTTAACAATTGAGACTCGTTATTGTTGTCATAGAAACTTTGTCTTCTCCATAATTCTGGTTTATTTTTGATGAAATTGAATAACCATGAGAGAATATAGGTCAATGTGGAATTGTCTTTGTTTTCTCTCGCAACAGAAATGGCTTCTTCTATAGAATCGATAGCTTTTTCGTCTTCTCCGAAGAATTGATGCAAGGAAGCCCTAGATATTAATGCAAAATGATAGAAGTACTTGGAATTATTTGATACCATATAATCAAAATATTGATGTAAAGCTTCAAAGGCTCCATTATAGTTGGATTGGCTCAATTTTTCCAAGTATTTTATGTAGTAATACGATGGTAAATTATTAAAATTAATGTTTTGAATCAGGCATGTGTTTGAATTAGGAGAGGTCATCAAGGTCATAAGTTCTTTAAGTACTTTTGGAGTTGGAGTACCATAGCTTTCTAGTAAACTAATTTGTTTATCGAGTAATAGTTGGAGATCACGTTTCGGTACAGGTATTAATTTGACATTATCATCCAATGATCCATCGGGAGTAGGCGTTTGTAGTATGACTGAGGAATCCAAGTTCTCTTTCAATTGTTGATTCAATTTGGCAAAGAGAGACTCGTCATGGTCTTGGTTTTCGTCCTGGTTTTCATTATTTATGGTGACATTTCCAATTATTCCTCCCATCAGTATGAACTTATCTCTCGTTGGTTCTCTATATCCCACCAATGCTTCGTATAGCAAAAACAGTTCGTCGAATTTGAGTAGACGAAATGCTGTTACCACTTTATAAATGAATACTCCAATAACGGATCTAGATGATACTTGTTTTATCTGGGAATCGTTGTTTTCATATACCTCAGTAGGTCCCACAATGAAGTTGGCAAACCCAGAGATACATGTATCCAAAGCTTCTACTGAGTTGATGGCCCATAACGTGTCTAGGAGGAGTTTTTCGAGGTTTTCTGAGTCTTGCAACGCTTGATCGTCCCCATCTTCGTTAACTGCCTTGTGGATCAAGTAACTGAGATCTGAAAGGGTCGGCACCACTACCAATTGGTCATTTTGGTCGTAGATCAAGCTGTTTTGGATAAGATTGACTAATACTCCTAACACTGAGCTTAATCGTATATCTGGAATGCGGTTGTTGCAGTAAGCATCGATAAGGACAAGGGTTGCGATCTTGTGGGGTGATAGATCTTCGGTGAGAAGAAGCTTGACCCGTTCGTTGATCATTGTGAACAATCAGTCCCGATGGTTGATGGGGTTATTGGTGATTTGCAGTTGAACTTGTAAGCGCGACCCAAACAAACAAATATCAACTGGTGTAGGGAACGAAGGGACAGAAAGCAGAAAAGAGAGAAGATAAAACAAAATGAAAGGAAAGGAGTGAGGGGAAACAAATTAGAGATAAGAGAAGGCAGGAAAAGAAGTAAAAGAATAGTAGTACAAATAATTTGAAGCAAAAAGTGGGAATTGGCTACTTTAAGTAGTCTGGTGTAAATGGCTGTAAAAAGTAGTATATTTTAGCAGCACAGTAGACACGTTATGGGGTGAAGGGGTGTGCTATGAAACACCATTTGAGTGACCAATTGTCAAAGTATAAAAGGGACACGTAAGTAAAATACCAAGCTTAAGGTCAAGAATGTTCATAGTATTAGAATTGGGGCAATGGTGGTACCATTGAGTTTGTTAAAGCACTCTCATATATGGTGAGTAGAAAATCGCTGGTAATAGTATCTACAACACTGTACACTGTCTACCAAATAGGCCAAAGCTAGTCAAATGACAGCATATTTAGCTCTCTTAAGAGATCAAACAGATCATTAGTGCTGGGATGAAACTGTTTATCTCCTTATGGGCAGACGATTAATCATCTGGTGATACAACAAATAGTTGCAAATATTAATTGGGTGGCTATTAAAATCATATAGCCATCTTCTTTTTGAAACAATGGATACCTGAAAGACTTGCTTGACAATCTCGGTGATGAATATGTTTTCTACTTTTATACTAACTCTACTTCTTTTCTATTTCTTTGTCTATTCTTTATATATTCTTACTCGTCATCGTCGTCGGAGTCTCCACCAACATCGATTTCTGGCATTTCAAAGTCAGAACCTTCATCTTCAGAAGCAGCTTCAGCGGTCTTGGTGACAGTGGTGGTAGAGGTGGTAGAAGCAATAGTTTGTACTGGAGCAACTGGTTGAGGAGCAACTTCGGTAACCTTTTCTTCGACTTCAACTTCAACTTCCATCTTGTCTTCAGCAGCAGCTGGTGCAAAGGCAACAACGTTTTCTTCCTTGACCTCCTTGGTAACAAACATCTTGGTTTCGTCCGGAATTTCCACATCTTCAACAGGTTTAGTCAATTCAGTGACAGTGGAGGCGTCGGTAGAAGAAGCAGCATCAGCAGCTTCTGGTTCAGAGGTTTCAGTCTTTCTTCTCTTTGGAGAAGGTTCTTCTTCCTTGTCTTCTTCATCGTCTTCAAAGGCTGCAAAATCAGTTGGAGCTTCGATTTGCTTGATGTAAACTGGCAAAGGAGGGAATCTAGGGTTGTTGAAAACACTCAAGAGTGGATCTTGTGGAATCAACATGGAGATGACTGGAAGCAATGAGATCTTTTCGTATCCTGGGTACAACACACTATTGATCAAGAGAGTTCTCAATTCTTCAGGAACAGCATTTTCGTTGCTGTAGTATTTGGCATTGACAGTTTCCAAGATCAAGTATCTCATGATCTTATAGTGTTGAGTTGGTGGTAAGTTAACCTTAGTGATAATGGCGTTCAAAAATCCACGAACAGCCTTAATGGTAGCCTTAGCGATGGTTTCAACGAACAAGTGTTGATGAGATAACAAATCGGCCATGGCGACGGAATTAACGTTCTTCTTCTTCTTTTGCTTCTTACCTTGAGGTTTTTGATCGGCTTTCTTGGCTGGTGGAGTAGCACCAGTATCGAGTCTCGGTTCCACAAGCAAAAGAGCAGTATCCACAAGTCTTAACAATTGGGAAGAGTCACCCAAGTTACCAACTAAAGACAAGTAGGTTTCAACACACGATAAGAGAGCAACGGCAAGTTCTTCGTTGATCAAGAGCTCGTTGTAGTCGACCTTCTTGTTCTTGAATGGAACCAATACTTCCAAGAAGGACAATATGTTGGTGAAGTGAGGTAACATGTTTCCTCTATAAACCAAGGCCAAATTTTGCAATAACTTAACGGAATTGAGTTGGTTTCTCAAGATAGTAGCCTTGATAATGGCTCTTAAAGATTCATCTCTGACATCAAACTTGAACTGTAAGAATCTGAGGTTGATGGAGCAGATCAATTCGTTCAAGGTGACGATCATTCCAAGAGGAACTCTGACAGTGAAAGGAGTTTCGACAGCGACATAAGTGGCAAGAAGGCTGAGGAGAATTTCGATATTGATGGAGATTTGGAACAAGGTTTGTGGTTGGTTAAAATCCAAGCTCAACAGAGAAAGAAGCTTTTTGGATCCGTTAGAAGGAATCTTTTGCATCAACTTGCTGATATCATTGTCATCGTTAAGGTTCAAGAACTCACTGTAGACGGCCAAGATAGAGACAACTTCCTTGACGACATCTCTGACGTTGGTTTCCCATTGGGCTTCTGGTTCACTCTTTTCAATGACTGGTAAGATAGCCAAAGCTCTCAAGATAGAAGACTTCAACTTTTGTGGGAACGAGGTGAATTCTGGTAAGTTCAAGAATTCAACCAATCTAGCTTGGAGCTTGTTACCGAAAGGTCTGAAGGTGGTAGGATGGTGTTTGATGAAGACGTAAAGGGATTCGATGACCAAGGTTGGCCTAAGGTGCAAATTGTCAAGGTATCCAGAGATGATGGTAGGCAATCTTGGGGTTAAGATTTCTCTGGTAAGGGTTGGCTTACCTCTGATTTGTTTACAGATATAGTTGATGGTTTCGACGGTACTCGTGAAGATCTTGATGTCGATAGTTGGGTTATAGTTGTCCAAGTTTGCAAGAAGTTGGTCAAGCAATGGGATACCGTGATTGGACAAGATAGTGTAGTTTTCGGCCAAGACTCTGGTTAAGTTGGTACCACACCATTTGGTATATTCATCTGGAGAACGGGTGAGGTTCAAGGTACGGGAGATCAAGTGGTTGGTTTCAGACTTGGTGATGTTAATGAGAATGGACTTATCATTGTGAAGAGTAGACACAATAGGAAGAATGGACTCAGGAGAAGACTCAAGGGCCTTGATGATGAGTGGGAGGGGGAGTGACATTGTATGAATATCAACAGACTAGTCAGAACACTCGAAGTTTGTTATGAATTGATCTGGTAGATAGTTTTTCAGATTCTGGTGATTTTCAAATATGTGCGATGAGGTGAAAAATCGGAGATGCTGCGAAAAGGTGATAGAGGTAGATAAGTGTGGGGGAAAAGAAATGTAAGGAAGTAAATGGGACGATAAATTTTGGAGAGAAGTCTTTTAGTGGAGTCGAGGGTATAAGGTTCACTCTAGTTGGATTTATAGGTCAATAATTGGGGAAATTGTGGAATATATGATTTAGTAACTAGAGGATGCTGCCATCGCACTGTGTTTGTCTGACAGAGATAAGAAGGATAACGAGATGGAAATGTTATAATTGAAACGTAAATGAATTATTAAGGGAATTGGATGCCATTGTTTTGATCTTTGCTTATCTCAGACTTCCCTCACATCTTTGGTAAAGATTGGTGGGATTAGTTGTAGGTATTGACATGACACAAAAAATGGTTGCGAAATATTGGAAACAATAATTAGACGTTGGTCAGCAAACGGGGCCCTTGAGGGAATGAAATCAGATTACCTATTGTGCCCTTCTTTCATTTTGATAATATTCGAAATTTGGAAATTTATTGTCTTTTTTTTCAGAAATTCAAGAATATCATAATTGTTTGTGCATTGTTTTAGGAACAGATAATTTATCCAAATTACTGAAAACCAGTTAAAGAACTCATATACATTCTCATATAGTTCTTAGTTTTCAGGAGGTAAAAGATAGCCTGAAATGCCGACATATTCACCTAATTATTATCCCAGGATTAGATTTTTCAAAGTCATTTTCTCATAGACCAACTCTCCAAGGCTATTTCCGAAATAATTCATTACTTCTGTATGCCCTCCAAAACTTCACACTTAGAAGTTTTACCTTATGGAGAATTTCATTCTATCATTGATTACTGGAATTGGTAGTCATATCCATTGATATTGACAGAAATGCTTTTGTATAGACTTCGGGTAAAAGTTTCGAAAATATTTTTATTCATTAAAAGGGCGTGTGGTCTAGTGGTATGATTCTCGCTTTGGGCGACGATTCAGTATACTGAATTGATAACTACAAACATGCGAGAGGCCCTGGGTTCAATTCCCAGCTCGCCCCAACTTTTTTTGGATGAAATTTCCTTATTTTTCACTTTTTTAATGAAGTTGCTCACACATCTTATACCGCAGCACTCACCTGGTGCATACATCATTTTGTCCTGGCTTGTTGACCCGCACTTGGATTCGTTGGCCTCAATTTTGGCATGACACTGTTCCTAGTTTGCACTACTCTGTCCCATTTTGGAACGAAGAGGTAGTAATATATGTGTAAGTGCATTAACGTCCTAGATGGTTAACCACAACAACTGGAAAATATTTTTGATATACTTGTACATGATACATAGCCGGAGTTTACCACTTAATGTGAGCACTACCCCATCAATATCCGTGTTATCCATTTTAATTTGATTATCCATATTAAGTATGCCGCTACTTCCGTTATTAATTTTTGGTACTATAACTGACCCTTCGGAGTAGGAAAAATAAGGGCCGATCTCACTAAAAAACCAGAAACCTTAACATTCCCCTGTGCCCCACTTTTTCTCGCACTCAAGTAGTCCGATGCAGAGAACAATCTGAATTCCTCACCACACATTATACACCCAGTCCCCCGCGGCCCGCGTTCATAGTTGCTGGTCCCTAATTTTGTGTCCACTAAAATAGGGCCATAACCTATAAATCCAAGGTATTGTGCCCCACCTTGTTCCAGATTACTTTGCTTTCCCCGAAAAACATAAAAACCAATTACTTAGTTTTTTTTTTTAACTTGAAAAACAACCCATTTGACTTTGACATCGTGATTCCTTAGAAGAAAGACAGCAATGACCAAAAGGACCATTCTCTTTCGTTTAAGTAATTCTGGTCAACCCGTTGACCAAAAAGGGTCTAAGAATGGAGTGTTGATTTTACCATCATTGGCACTTCCAAAGAACTTTAAAGAAGGAGGTGAATTGTTTGAATTGAAAGTCCAATTGAATGCTGCTTCTGAAGTTACCAGAAAAGGTGTTTTACACGTGAATATTCCAAAAGATTATGCTACTCCATTTGATAGAAATTCTTATGAAACTTATAATATTGATACTTCTTTCCATAATGATGTTTCCGTGTCCATTCCTGTTTATAAACCAGGTGCTTACAATTACTATATTGAATATGTTGATACTAAAGGTAGACCAAGTCATACTGAAAAATTCTATTTCACTGTTCCTCCACATTTACACATTAATGGTGAATACTTGGCTTTCAATGCTATCAATATCGAATCGGTTATCTCCAAATGGGTTGGTCCTTTGACCAATTGGGACGAATTCTTTGCCAATGTTGCCAAGAAGGGTTACAACATGATCCATTTCACTCCTTTACAAGAAAGAGGGCAATCCCAATCTCCGTACTCCATTTATGACCAATTGAAATTTGACCCAGAAATCTTTGAAAGTAATGAACAAACCAGTAACGCTGTGGCTTCCCTCTTGGACAAACATGGTTTACTTTCTTTGACCGATGTTGTCTGGAACCACACTGCCGACAACTCCGCCTGGCTTAGAGACGCTCCAGACGCTGGTTACAACGCCGAAACCGCTCCTCATCTTAGAGCTCCAATCGAATTGGATGGTGCTTTGCTCGAATTCTCCGAAAAGCTTGAGTCCTTGGGTCTTCCAATCGATATCCATAATGAAAACGATATCAGAATCTTAATGGACGCCATTGAATGCCACGTTCTTGATAAGCTCAACTTCTGGCAATACTACGTGTTTGACAGAAAGGCTGAAATTGCCAGAATTGAAGAACAACATAACAACAACAAGGTCACTCCAGCCGAAATTCCAAAGGATGTTGATACCAGTGACTTGACTGCCCTTGCCAAGTATGTGTTGGAAAACGCTAATGTTAACGAAAAGGTGATCATGAAAGACCGTTTCTCCAACCAATTGGACGGTGAAAAGTTCTTTAGTATCTTGTTAGCATTGTTTAACGAAGGTACTGACTTCGAAACTATCGAAAGCAAGGCCGGTAAGATTATTGATGAAATTAATGTCCCATTATACGCAACCTACGATGACGATATCTCCAGCATTAAGAACCAAATTGCAGGTAGAATCAGATTCCTTAGATTGGAAGACAATGGTCCAAAATGGGGTACCGTTTCCAAGAAGTTGCCATTGACCGAACCATACTTCACCAGATTTGAAGACAAGAACGGTAAGAAATGGGCTCTTGCCAACAACGGTTGGATCTGGGGTGGAAACCCATTGATCGACTTTGCTTCTGACAAGTCCAGAGCTTATATGAGAAGAGAAATCATTGTTTGGGGAGACTGTGTTAAGTTGAGATACGGTAACAAGAAGGAAGACTCTCCAGTTGTCTGGGAAAGAATGATTGGTTACACCAAGATGTGTGCTGCCACTTTCGACGGTTTCAGAATTGATAACGCTCACTCCACTCCTCTCCATGTTGGTGAAGCTCTTCTTGATGCTGCCAGAAGTGTCAATCCAAACTTGTACGTTGTTGCTGAATTATTCAGTGGTTCCGAAGAAATGGACAAGATCTACGTTGAAAGATTGGGCTTGAATTCTCTTATCAGAGAAGCCATGCAAGCATGGAACGTTGCCGAATTATCTACTTTGGTTCACAAGCACGGTGGTAGACCAATTGGTTCTTTGACCTGGTTACCATTGGACGACTTCTCTTACCCAGCTTGGAGAGAACCTATCAAGGATCTTTACGCTGATTCTTACAGTGAGTTGGAGATTCCTAAGATCTTGTCTAGTCAAGCCCCACACGCCTTGTTCATGGACTGTACTCATGATAACGAGACTCCTACCCAAAAGAGAACCACTGAAGATACTTTGCCAAACGCTGCTTTAGTGGCTTTCTGTTCTTCTGCCGTTGGTTCCGTCTACGGTTACGATGAATTGTATCCAGCTTTGTTGGACGTTGTTAACGAACACAGACAGTACGCTAAGGCCGATAACGGTATTGGTGAAGTCAAGAGAAAGCTTAACGATATCAGAAAGCAATTGGCTTTAGAAAGTGAAGATATTTCCAGAGATCACGAAATGTACATCCACCACGAAGGTCAGTACATCACCATTCAAAGACACAACTCCAGAACCGGTAAGGGTTGGTTCTTGGTTGCCAGAACCAAGTTCACTCAAAACCCAGACCACCAAGTCTTGAACCCTCCAGTTTTGGGTGGTACCAGAGTCAGAAGTGAATTCTGTCACACCTTGAAGGTCACTGGTGAATACAAGCGTGATGAACAATTTATCACCGGTGTTCCTGGTAAGGTTGTGGATATTCCAGAACCAGAAATTGAATACAATGGTAAGGACTCTATTATCCACATCAACGACAGTACCTTTATTCCTGGTTCTATCGCTGTTTTCTCCACCGAGATCCCAGATGTCGATTTGACCTTGGATAACTTTGTTAAGGAAGGTGCTATTCACGCCTCCAAGGACCTTGACTTGTACGATTTGAACGCCTTGTTGTACCGTTCCGAACCAGAAGAACGTGATGCCAGTGGTGGTGAAGATGGTACTTACAATATTCCAAACTTTGGACCATTGACTTATGCCGGTTTGGAAGGTTGGAACTTGGCCCTCAAGCACGTTATCTGGGAGAACAACTTGGGTCATCCAGTCTGTGACCACTTGAGAGAAGGTGAATGGGCTTTCGACCATGTTGTCAACAGATTAGACAAGTACGCCAAGCACTCTGTTGGATTGGCCAGATTCCAAGAATGGTTCAAGGCCAGAATTGACTCTATCAGAAT
This sequence comes from Suhomyces taliae, assembly GCA_030572155.1. Lineage (NCBI taxonomy): Eukaryota > Fungi > Ascomycota > Pichiomycetes > Serinales > Debaryomycetaceae > Suhomyces > Suhomyces taliae. The sequence continues at coordinate 94,097 of JAJLZJ010000001.1, read as the reverse complement.
CGTTCCATACTTCTTAAGACCTCACTACTTCTCTTTGGTTGTTGGTATTGCTTACGAAGCTGCTAGATTCAGAGCCTTAAGAAACATTGAAGTCAAGCTGATCCAATGTGGTACCAACTTCGTGCAAAAGGTTGCTTTAACTACCGTTCAAATGGTCGGTAGAATGAACAACACTTCTCTTCTTGCTACCGAACAAACTCCAAGTATGGCTGCTGGTTTACCTCATTTCAGTAACGATTACATGAGATGTTGGGGTAGAGATGTCTTCATTTCTTTCAGAGGTTTATTGTTGGCTACTGGAAGATATGAAGATGCCAAGGGTCATATTTTGGCCTTTGCTCAAACCTTAAAGCATGGTTTGATTCCAAACTTGTTGGATGCTGGTAGAAATCCTCGTTATAACGCTAGAGATGCTGCTTGGTTCTTCTTGGCTGCTATCCAATCTTACGTCAAACACGTTCCAAATGGTATTGATATCTTGGATGAAAAGGTCAAGAGAAGATTCCCATTGGACGATACTTTTGTCAATTACTGGGACAAGAGAGCTTTCAGTTACGAGACTTCTATTAGAGATATTATCTATGAAATCTTGGCTCGTCATGCTAAGGGTATCAAGTACCGTGAAGCTAACGCTGGTCCAAATTTGGACTCTCAAATGACTGACGAAGGTTTCAATGTCGAAGTTTACATCGACTGGAAGACTGGTTTAGTCCACGGTGGTTCTCAATTCAACTGTGGTACTTGGATGGATAAGATGGGTGAAAGTCAAAGGGCTGGATCCAAGGGTGTTCCAGGTACTCCAAGAGATGGTGCTGCCATTGAACTTCAAGGTTTATTGAAATCTGCTTTAAGATGGGTTAACAAGTTACACGATGAAGGTAAGTTCGAATACACTGAAGTTGAAAAGGACGATGGTACCAAGATCTCCCTTAAGGACTGGGAACAATTGATCCAAGACAACTTCGAAAAGCACTTCTACATTCCACAAGATCCAGCTGATGACCACAAATACATTGTTGATCCTTCTCTTGTTAACAGAAGAGGTATTTACAAGGATTTGTTCAGATCTGGTAAGCCATACGAAGACTACCAATTCAGATCTAACTTCCCAATTGCCATGGTTGCCGCTCCTGAATTATTCACTCCAAAGAAGGCTTTAGATTGCTTGGTTTTGGCTGATAAGGTCCTTAGAGGTCCTGTTGGTATGAAAACTTTAGATCCATCTGACTGGAACTATAGACCATACTACAACAACGGTGAAGACAGTGATGATTTCGCTACTTCCAAGGGTAGAAACTACCATCAAGGTCCTGAATGGGTCTGGTGTATTGGTTACTTCTTCAGATCTTACTTGTACTTCAATTACATTGTTAATCCAGATGCTTGTAAGACCAAGGAAGGTATTCCAACCGTTGAAATCTTGACTGGTCTTAACGAAAGACTTCAAGGTCACATCAAGTGGATCAACGAAAGTCCATGGTCTGGTTTGACCGAATTGACTAACAAGGATGGTGACTTCTGCGGCGACTCCAGTCCTACTCAAGCCTGGAGTACCGGTTGTTTGTTAGATTTATACCATGACTTATGGAACGAAGAGCACTACCAAAAGCAAAGTGCCTAAATAGATGCTTAGATAGATGTTTATGATACGTGAAGAAAAAAAAAAAGTGATAAAGATAATGTTAATAAGTATGGGGGACTGGTGATTCACCTTATGGTCCATATTGTAGTTGTAGATGGTTGTATTTCACGGGTCTAATGGTGTTTAATGGAGATACTGGTGTGATTATTGCTGCAAAAAATGGCCGGAATTAAAAAAGGTACCTACCGGAAATACCAAAACCGGAAGCGGAAGATAACGGATATCACGTGATATTTTCACCTTAGGCATTAAGAGTGGAGCATTGAAGTGGATGTATCATTTCAGGATCATATACGCGACGTCAAACTTAACCGCGGTAAGTGTCAAGGATAGATCAGCTGTTGAATGTAAACGTGTATAATTAAAGAGCCATCGTGGTAGTGATTCCGTTCATCCATGAAATTGTGAACACCCCAAAAACAGACATGACATTTTATGTAGGTTGGTTGTTATCGGGAATTATGTGATGTGGTAACGTGATTGCGCTTAATCTACTACTTTTAGTTAGGGTGTACAGGTCGCAATGTGAGGCTAAACTGTGGGGGAAGGAAAAGGTTCAAACATGATCTAGCATAAGTTATTGAAAATGTCAGTATCTTATATAACTCTGATTTAATTACACTATCACATGTCACTTATGGGTATGGATTTACGTTCCTTGTCTCCTATAAATCCCATCTAAGGGTGCTATCTGCAGACTCTAAATCTAGATTTGACTTTTCAGGTGCACATGATATCGATATCGAGTATCCATGGAAAACTTGGCCTACAAGTGGGGGAAAAAGTTATATGACCCAGTCCACCTCCCCCAAGGTGGCCCCAATGTGCACCCCACTATGATCTGACTCTCTCTTTTTACATTGTACATTATACATTGCCCATACTTTTAACGCACTGAAATGCCGGATCGGCTAACCGCCATTGCTATCAATTTTGACTGCCCTACGGACCTGGCCTGCCGCCACTCTGCACATAGCCTCTCCCCCGCCATTCTACACCACCTATATAAATACCAACCCATATTCCCGTAGTTTCGTGTTTTACATCCATCTATTCAACCTACTTCCTCACATAGACCTCACCTCCCTCCTAGATAGTTGTATCATGTTGTCTAGAGTATTGAAGAACCGCCAATTGGCCAAGACTATCCGTCTCACGAGATTTCAATCTACTCTCTCGTTATCTTCTAGTATTTCTAGTTACCCCACAGATCACACCAAACCAGGCGATGAACCATACCTCACCCCTAGTTTTGTTAACAACAAGTTTGTCAAGTCTGAATCCAATACTTGGTTCGAGATCCATGATCCTGCTACCAATTACGTCGTTCTGAAGGTCCCACAATCTACCCCTGAAGAATTGGAAGCGGCTATTGAAAGTGCTGCAAATGCGTTCCCTGGCTGGAGAGATACCTCGGTGATTAAGCGTCAAGGTATTGCTTTCAAGTTTGTTCAATTGTTGAGAGAAAACATGGACAGAATTGCTTCTGTTATTGTGTTGGAACAAGGTAAGACTTTCGTAGACGCCCAAGGTGATGTCACTCGTGGTTTACAAGTGGCTGAAGCTGCTTGCAACATCACCAATGATTTAAAGGGTGAGACTCTCGAAGTTTCTACCGATATGGAAACTAAGATGGTCAGAGAACCATTGGGTGTTGTTGCATCCATTTGTCCCTTCAACTTCCCAGCTATGGTTCCTTTATGGTCCCTTCCATTGGTCTTTGTTACCGGTAACACTGCCGTGGTCAAGCCATCTGAAAGAGTTCCAGGTGCTGCCATGATTATTGCTGAATTGGCTCAAAAAGCCGGTGTTCCTCCTGGTGTCCTTAACATTGTTCATGGTAAACATGACACTGTTAATAAACTTATAGAAGACCCAAGAATCAAGGCTTTGACCTTTGTTGGTGGTGATAAGGCTGGTAAGTACATCCACCAAAAGGGTAACTCTTTAGGTAAGAGAGTTCAAGCCAATTTGGGTGCCAAAAACCATTTGGTTGTCTTACCAGATGCCGATAAGCATCAATTCGTTAATGCTATTAATGGTGCTGCTTTCGGTGCTGCTGGTCAAAGATGTATGGCTATTTCTGTTTTAGTCACCGTTGGTAAGACCAAGGAATGGATCGCTGATGTTGTTAAGGATGCTGCCGAATTAAAGGTCGGTAGTGGTTTCGATAAGACTTCTGATTTGGGTCCATTGATCAACCCAGAAGCTCTTGAAAGAACTCACTCCATTATTGAAGATTCTGTCAAACAAGGTGCTCAATTACTCTTGGATGGTAGAGGTTACAAGCCAAATGAAGATAGATTTGCTAAGGGTAATTTCTTGGGTCCTACCATTTTATCTGGTCTTAAGCCAGGTATCAGAGGTTACGATGAAGAAATCTTCGCTCCTGTTTTATCTATTGTTAACGTTGATACTATCGATGAAGCCATTGAATTGATCAACAACAACAAGTATGGTAACGGTGTTTCTATTTTCACTTCTTCTGGATCTTCTGCACAATATTTCACCAAAAGAATTGACGTTGGTCAAGTTGGTGTCAATGTTCCAATTCCAGTTCCTTTACCAATGTTCTCATTCACTGGATCCAGAGGATCTTTCTTGGGTGATTTGAACTTCTACGGTAAGAGTGGTATCACCTTTTTGACCAAGCCAAAGACTATCACCACTTCCTGGAAGGCTAGTACTGTTGACGGTGCTATCTTGAAGCCATCTACTTCGATGCCGGTCCATCAGTGAATAAGGCGAGAACTACGATTTTTAGTAAATGAACATACAAGATCGATCAGCTTAGCTTAGCTAAGCTACCTAGCTGTCGTCTCTAGTTGTGGTCTGAGTACTCAGCTAGTACTTATTAGTCTGCAAAAAAAAAAAAAGAAATAGAAAGAAAGAACATAAATGGAAGTATGGATACTAAACGGGAAACGATTACACAAGAGCGAAAACTAAAAGGGAAAAAATAGAGCAGTAATTAAGGCGTCACATTAAGTTACATAATTGTAATTGCCGACCTGTACGCTTGATCGGGAGCACAAGCTCAAGGTCATCATTACCAAACCAGCTTGTTTTTGTACGGTTATGAAAAAAATAATTGTTAATAAAAAGCTCATTATAGTATATCTGTAGATTTCAACAGATTTTGTGATTAATTAAAACTGGTCTAAAGTGGAATGTATGGTGGGTGGTACGATACTATAAAAAATAACCCCCATGGTCATCTGATATTTGGCTCCGTATTAACTTGGATAATAATCGATTAAATACGAGGATTTTAGTAGTACCCAAAATCCCAAATAAAATAGCTAAAAGTTACTCCAGAAAATTTAAGGCCTGAAAAATAACCCGATCCCTGTAAATCCGAAAGATGGTGGCCCGGAAATGAGATCTGGAGCTAAGCGACGAAAACTGGAGATTGAGTGAAAAATTTTACAGGGAAGGGACGTGTTGTGGCTGATTAATTGTGCTGGAGAGCAGAGGGAAGGGGGCAGGAACAAGAACAAACTAAGTACTGTAGCAGGGGTGTTCTTTGGCGGCAGCTAGGGTGTTTTCTTTGGACTACTTTCTACTCGTACTAATCATAGGACTTGGCTAGCTCGGTACTACTAGTAGAACCGTGGATGTATTGAAAAAGTGTCTAATGTGAAAGTAGCTGGGATGACTCAATTTGGTGTGCACACGCAGCTCATCATGATTCAGCATGGTACATCCGTGGATGCACCTAGCCACCTCGCTACCCCATACAAAGGTACCAATACGGTCGAACGGTAACAAAGCTCAAAGACAAAAAGCCCAAAGAGTAATGGGTTACCAGAGCCATCCGGGTTCACGTGAAAAACGCCATAAAGTTCCCGGCATTTTGCCCAAAACTGGTTCCTAATCCAACAAAAACTGGTGTTCCGGGGATAACGATGCCAGATGCAACTTTTCAAAAGGGCAAGGGCCTCAGTCCATTTTGGATGTAAACCTTGGCTAAACAGGCAATAGGCAATGTCCCGTGACACAAGCACAGAATTTTCCAATTTCCATCAACAGCTGCGCACGGGTCGGGGCAACGGGATCCCCGGACTACGAAGTTTACTGGAGCAACCACCGATCAGGTCGCACGAACGGATACTAATCGGATAATTGAAGGCGGCTGGGCATAACGCTGTCCCGGCGAAATTAACCTAAGTGACAAGATTGACGATGGGTTTGGAGAAGTAATTTGTGGAGTTAAAGGTTCATAAATGACAAAAATCAAAACTAAAGTGAGACACCCTTCTTTCATACCTCACTCGCCCTGTATATATGGAAACAAAATGTCGGGCATGTCAGGCAATGTCTGGGCAAGATCTTAACTCCTGCAGTGCAAGGAGTTAGCAGACAGATGTCCGACACTCCGGTAGTACATAGCACATACAAAAATCTATAGAACCTATTAATATCAGTTCATAATAAGCAATAGAAAAAAAAAAATTAGGGATTAACGTAACTAAGTATCTAAAAGCCTATCTTTGTTCATTTTTAGATTACCCCTTAATCAAACGATTTTTTTTATTGATCCATGGTAGTTGCTAGATATATCCCCAGGTTTTTTTCTTGAAAATAAATAGCTTGAGCTTTTGGTTGTATTTCTATTGCTGTCATGTTTTTGAATCGTAGTTTGTAGATCTATATTCATAAATTTTTGTCTGATGGCGTTCCTTATTATTGCGTTTTGCGTTTTGCCTTTTTCCTTTCTTCCCGAGACACTTGTTATGCACCTCTCATCTCACATTACCGAACTGGCCAATCGCCTGCGGAAAGTTACTAACACAGACAAAAAATTTGTTATGCACACCCCTTCAATTGGCCACAAATATACCTCAAATCACCGCGATTTCAGACATTAACCTTCGCGGCCTTTGGCTCCCGACATTTCGCCCCACGATACACCCGAATTTGTCCGTCACTCTATATACTTAATATATACTGGCCTCCATCTCCATCAAACATCTAAATATTTGCCTGTCTATGAACGTTATGATATAGCCATGTATTGTAAGTATAGTGAAGCTCTATGCCCACAAAATTTCAACTGTCAATGTCGTCCTTCCCTCCTCAATGCCCTTCTTCATACAAGTCCGTCTTCCACTATGATCCAGCCTTTTTCCAAATGATTAAACTTTCAAATATACCCACTCATACAATCCTTGTACTATCCATGTTTTTACCCCTGTTTGCCAGTATCAACAACCTGTCCACCCAATCCATGACTGTCATACGTAATGATCTCTCTCTACTGTACTAGATCAGTGTCTGGTGCAATTGGATTTGTCGTTTACAGCGATGCCATCTGGGCCCTTCTTTTTATTACCAGCGACTTCTCACTCACTTAGCGGCTGAACTACTCCCAACAACAATTACACCCCCATAATCTACGAACATCAACACCTTCCAAATTACGAACACCCCCTAAACTACAACCAGGGCCGGAGATTAATCCCCTTGTATATGGAAGATCTAATCTGACCCCCTTTCGTCGACTTTCCCCCCCTTTGACAGTCCCCTCTTCCCTCAAACCTCACCTTTGTTTGTTTGTGAGAGGGTTGGGCTCTTCGCACAAAATTTTCACCTACTAACCACCTCCTCAGCAAATATAGTACAGTCCAACAACTGTAACTCTAATATGGCTAACCCCGCTGACAGTGGATGTCCACTTGTGGTCAAGACATCCAAGCAGTGGGTGTTACCACCTCGGCCAAAACCTGGAAGAAAGCCCATTCCAGCCAAAGAATGTAAGGGTAAAGATAAACAACCTAAGCCTAAGAAACCTGTCAAGAGGATTGTAGCCAGTCCTCCAAAACCAAAGAAACAAGAGGTTGTTGAAGCCCCTAAACCGGTTCCAACCCCTGAATTGAAGCCTCAGACTGTACCACAAGTGATGTCTTCGCTTCACAGAAACATCACTCTCATTGACTCCGAAAACCTTGCTTTAAAGTCCAACCTTCTTTCTTTGATTCATGATTACAAGCATTTGAAGGATTTGGTTCTTAATAAGGGTTATACCACTGAACCACCAGAAGATGAAGATCTTGACAAGAATGTCCACAAGAGATCTTTCAATGAAATCCAAGTCAAAGAAGAACTTGATACCGAATTCGTGACGTCCTCCTTAATGAACGAATTGATTGACGATATGAATGATTTATCCTACTCTAACCGTGTCAATGAGGAACATAACGATATGGCCTCTTACATCAATATTGAAGAAGGTTCCAAGAAGAAAAAGGCTCACCGTAAATTCAACCACTACAAAGACTTTGAAAAACTTGATACCGTGGAGGATTCCGACCTCGATATTGACTTCGAAGACGATGAAGACGAAGACGAAGGCCACAGTCCTGCATTCTCTTCCTCATCTGTTGGATTATCCAGAACTACATCGCCATCTAGTGACTTTGAAAACAACTCTTTGATGAGCTCTCTCACCAGATCAACCACCGTTTCCTCCGTCAATACTGTGAATCATCTCCCAATGCTCGACAAGAAGAGCTATCCATTCAAGAACCATCGTCTCTTCGAGTTACCTAAGTTCGAAGAACACAAGGATATGCAATATTCCTTCCAATTCGACGATTCCATGAACAAGGATCGTGATCAGTATCATATGGTTAACGATTTCTTGGAAGAAAAATTCTTGAGCAATGATTTGGAGTATTACGTGGATAATGAATATGAAGGAGCACAATGGTAAGGGTTCCACCAGCAAGCACCAGGGCTGGTACAAAAGAGAAAAAAAAGGAAATTCACCTTGTGACTCTTGCTATGTGGGTGTATCAAGTTATATTATTTGGCACCTTCTCTAAACTAAAATTTATTCCTATATGATTATCAAAAATTTCTAGAACATCTACTAGACAAAAGAAAAAAAAATACCACCATCATAATGTCGATCTTCAAATCCACTTCAATCGTTTGAAGCTTGCCTCCCCATCTATTCGGACCTAGTCCTCTATTTATTACTTTATTTCACGGTTATGGAGATTTATTTATTATTCACTTCCCTGGTACAGACACTCTGTTTACGACGCTTATGTTTTTAGTTAAAATGTATTTTAGATCATAAAAAAGAAAGTGTAGAGTAGAAGAACAGGTCGTTAACTGTCCCGTATTCGCCCCATGTTTTACCCTGTACTTTGTTCCTATTGGCTAAATACTGGTCATTCTTATGGGGTGGAAGGGGATCATAGACTTGGCATTCAAGATTACAGTTCTCAACCAGTGGATTGGTGACTGAGGATGATCTTACGGATCGGACAGACTCGGACGCCAGCTGATGAAGTCATCTGCAAAGCAACAATTCCTCGGACACAGACACTTATTGCCAGACAAACTATAATCCGAGACATCCCAAACACAGGGCCACTCTTCACAATAGTTTAAGTTTGTTCGGAATGTTATAACCGAGGCGAAGTTCTAGCCAATTACCAAAGCTACAAGCGAGCCACTCCTACATCAACCGTGTAATTGACAGGTGTACTGGGAGTTAGTGGCGGTGTAGAGCTAGCCGAAAACAGCAGTATTGTTAGGCGAGTCTAGTTCGGTGGGTAGAAGCACCATACTTGGGGTAGTTACTGGTCTATTGTGCTTGTAACTGGATCTCCTATTTGGGAAATGTGCAACCAGACTAGAGAAGATAAAGAAGAAAAGGACGGGTGAAGGACAAAACAGGCAATTGAGCAGATTCAGGCCCGTGCCCGTATAATGGTGGGTCTATTAACAATAGATAAGCCGAAGGACTAGTGTTGATAAAGGTATAGAACCGAAGGAGTACCTGTGGGTTTATGCGATAGTGCTTAAACTGCTTAAACGAAGCAGCACCAGTCAAACCTTAAACATACAAAGAAACAGAGACGGAAGAATATTGCAGTTTAATGATTTGGGAGCTTAACAATCCTACTAATTAATCAAGGCCGTCAATTTCCGTTAAATGATTAATAAATAGGAGTACATTTGTTGATTGCAAATTAGCTCTTCTAGAGGACTTGGTGAGTTTGATACACCTATATTTTCCACTAAAGATCATCAAATACCCACAAATACCCCTATCTTTTTACTCGATAACACTTCCAGCTGCAACCTGTTGGGTTTCTTCTCCCGTTATGGTGGATTTGGGGAGGAGGGGGGAACAAAGTTCGCTGTTCCACTTGGTGTTCCGTTGATCTGGAACCCAGGTTGATCTTTCGCAGCAATTGAAATGAATATGTAACACTCAGAACAGAACAGGTCCCTCAAGTTACTAACCAACAAATCTCTAATCCAATACATTCGGACCCTATTACTAGAACTATAACTATAAATATATTGTTCACTATCACGTTCCTTTTCATGAAAAGTTCATTCCGCTTGTTGCTTACCCCATCTTTTCCCACTATGGAAACTACAACTTTGTTCAACAATACATATCAGCCTGTTCCACAACTTCACAATGGGATAGATACAAGTTTACGGGATATTTTCCCGAGCATATCTCTTCTTACGAGTCAAATACGCTGTTACTCGCATTCACGTTCATTCATATTATTTGTATATTTTATTTCTAGTCTAGTTCACTCTGTTGAGACCTTCACCACCTTCCAAAATATTGTCAATGTTCTTCAATGCTTGGACAGCGGTGTAGTCGAAGTTTTCAACGGTGGATGCACCGATGTGTGGGGTCAAAATAACGTCTTCTCTGCCAAACAACTCGGTATGGGCAATTGGTTCCTTTTCATAGACATCCAATCCGGCAAATAAGACCTTACCGGACTTCAAACCATCGACAAGGGCTTGTTCGTCGATAATGATACCTCTACCGATGTTGATGATTCTGAATGGGTTAGGAATGGCGTCAATGACTTCCTTGTTGATCATATGCTTGGTTTCTGGGGTAGCAGGAGAAGCAATGACAATCAAATCAGCGAAGTCCTTGGCGTCCATGATAGAAGCATGGTATTGTGCTGGGTAGCCCAATTCGGCTTCTTCTTGTTCGGTCAACTTGGTTCTCTTCACGTAGTGAATGTTCATCCCTATTTGGGATAACTTGGTACCAATAGTTCTACCGATGTTACCAAACCCTATGATAACCACATTGTGACCTCTTGGAGATATATTTGGTCTTCCGTTCATGTAGTGACCGTAAGAGTAGTCGTTACCTCCACCAAGAACGGTCTTTCCCAGAGCAGAATCAAAAGTGGCCTTGTCCAACATGTTTCTGATCTTAACAGTGTGGTTATTTTGCAAGGTATAGGTGGCTGGGTAAACTTGGAATTGTCTGAAACTCAGCAAAGCGTTGAACAAAACCAAGTCGGCCACAGGTTCAGCAGCTCCGGTGGATGGAACGTTGGTCAAAGCGATGTTCTTGTTCTTCATAGCTTCACCATCATAACCATCGAACCCCACGGAACAAATGGAAATGACTTTTAAAGAGGAAGGAGCAGCTTCCAAGATCTTGTTACGGAAACCTCCGAAAGGAACGAAACCTAACCAAGCTCCGTAAATGGCTTCAACATCCTTGAATTTAGTAGCGAAGTTTTCAATGAGATCTTCAACTGTGGAGACTCTATATTCAATGCATTCGTATTTTTCTTGGAACTGTTTGTATTCAGGAAGAGACTTGTTAAGGTCACCAATAAAGAGAACTTGTTTCATGATTAGTAGTAGAGATGTGAAACTCTACCGAGATTGTGTGGTTGAATAGGATCAAAATATCTGAAATATTAATTCAACATTTCGCTGCAATTGAGATCAATATATAGTCGCCGAATCCAGTTCCATGCGGCATCACCAAAACGAGACATATATGGTGACAACTGCAACTGAAAAGTTTAGGAATTGATGGAAATTTTAACACGACTTCCTTACAGAAATTATGCAAGGGATGCCGCAATAAAGTGGGGACATTAGAGGGGGGGGGGTGTACTTTATAGTGCACGTAAACGAGTTTTTATAAGATCCGTTTACGAGATACTTGGAAGATAGTGAGAGTTTGAACATCGTAGTGACGAGGAGAGTATTTAGGACTAGTTACTGGTCAACATGGAAACCCATCCCCTTCCTTTCTCTCTCTGTTTCTCCACTTACCGTGGTGGTATGAGGTAATACCACGTTAAACCGCCCCAATAGTGGTTCCCTTTTTTGGTATACCACTAGTAGTGGTTAACTCTTTTAAGGTCGCTTAGAAGTTGCTAAAAAAGGTCAAGCGCGAGTGCCAAATCGACCCCAAAAGGATGGAAATGATCCCAAACAAGAGGTGTCCCCGAAGTACCGTTTCCAGAAGATGCAGAACTCAAGACTAAGAGCAAAGAACTACAATAGCCACCTAACAATAGAAACACCTCCTAAACCCAACTCCGAAAATACCATCTCTAAATGTATCGGTAACTATCTCCGTTCCGAATGGTTCCAGAACAGTGCCAGAATAGTCGCACTATGAAGATACCCACATACCCATCCAAACCCCACTAAAACCACTATACCACGCTAAACAGAGCGAAACAATAGCAGATACTGCAACTAGACAGTAGTGTCACTTTACAACTATATGATCTTCGGCCTTTAGTTACCATTTCTGCTTCTAGTGTTGCACTTTTCATTTCGTGTCTGTTCTCTCCTCTCTGTCCTTCTCTCTATCTATTGTATTCTCCACATTATTGGGCACGCGCTGGGGCACGCGCCAGAGGAGATCTAACACAACAAGTCTCGTTGGCTTCTTCACCATCTATCACCAACAACATGGATATCCAGGACATAGTCGAGTTCCCAGTCACCATTCCTAACCAGCCAAAGGTCCAGCGTATTGTCGACTTCAGCACTTACTTGTATGTTGCCCTTACCTTGGCTGTCGGTTTAGTTACCGGCTCCTTGGAATACGCTCTCTACACCTTCTTGGGATTAGTGGTGGTCGTTATGGTTGTCATTGGTCCTAACTGGCCTTTCTTCCAGTCCGAAAAGAGCATTGAATGGTTGCAGGTGACTATATAAGCACCCTGGCCGCAATTAGCGCCCTTTTGATGGGGGTTCAGCGCCAACAGCCATGTTTTTGATGGTTTTACGGCAGTTGTTTATTTCTAGTATCACAGCCACTGATGGTTCCACTATTCAATAACTACATTTACCTTTACCTTACATCCTTACATCACATTGCACTACTGAATATCACAGGACGATCAGCAAAGCAGAAATGAAATCACTGTCAACTTAAACAAATCGGTTTTTTCTGTCACGTTTGGTTCGTTTGTGATGTTTACAGCTTGCGTGATCATTATTATATAGCTAGTTTTAATTAGAGGTGAGCAACAGGTGAGCAACGATCACCAATCACGCCACAAAGATCAATTTTCGGAAAAACACCACAAGTCACCAAAGCTCTATGGAATGGTGTGTGTGATTATCCCTATCCTGCAGGTACCAAACCCAATATATATGTCACAAATCCTTCAAATATAATACATTTTTCATTACAATCTAAGAAAGATAGCGAAATTAACCAATCATAACCTATGTCGTCGTACTCAGTACCATTATTTCTCGGGTTCGATCTTTCTACCCAACAATTAAAGATCATTGTAACTGATGAAAAGTTAAACCATTTAAAGTCTTATCATGTTGAGTTTGATAAGGCCTTCTCTGAAAAGTATGGTGTCCATAAAGGTGTTCTTGTAGATGGTGATACCATCCAAAGTCCAGTGTTGATGTGGCTCGATGCGATTGATAACGTGTTTAGCCAAATGAAAGATGACTTGTTTCCTTTTGACAAGGTAAGGGGAATCAGTGGTTCAGGTCAACAGCATGGTTCAATTTACTGGTCTAAAGAAGCTGAAAAGTTGTTGGAAAACTTGGACGGCAAAACTGACCTTAGCGAACAGCTCAAAAACGCATTCACCTTTGAACGCTCTCCAAACTGGCAGGACCATTCAACTGGCCAAGAATTAAAGGCTTTTGAAGATACCATCGGAGCAGATGAATTGGCCGAAAGATCCGGTTCCAGGGCCCATTATAGATTTACTGGGTTGCAAATAAGAAAATTGGCTACCAGAATAGACCCAGAATCTTACAAGCAAACATGGAGAATCTCGTTAGTTTCGTCATTTGTAGCCAGTGTGTTATTGGGTAAGGTCACCTCGATTGAAGAGGCTGATGCCTGTGGTATGAATGTTTACGATATTCAAAAGGGTCAATATGATGAAGAACTCCTTGCAATTGCTGCTGGAGTGCACCCAAAGCTCGATGGTGTTGATCCTAACGACAAGAAGTACCAAGAATCCATTGATGCTCTCAAAGCCAAGCTTGGAGAGATCATTCCAGTCACATACGAGTCTTCTGGTAAGATTTCTCCTCATTTCGTCAACAGATACGGTTTCAACAAAGAGTGTAAGATCTACTCGTTCACCGGTGACAATTTAGCTACCATTCTCTCCTTACCTCTTGCACCAAACGATTGCTTGATTTCCTTGGGTACCTCCACCACCGTATTGATTATCACCAAGACCTACCACCCATCATCTCAGTACCATCTCTTCAAACACCCTTCGATGCCTGACCACTACATGGGTATGCTCTGTTACTGTAACGGTGCGTTGGCCAGAGAAAAGGTCCGTGATGCAGTTAATGAAAAGTACAAGATTGACGATAAGTCCTGGGACAAATTCGATGAATTGCTTGACAGTTCTCATGATTTCAACGGTAGATTAGGTATTTATTTCCCATTGGGAGAAATCATCCCAAATGCTGCTGCCCAAACCAAGAGATCTATTATCGAAGACAAGAAGTTAAAAGATGTGGAAATTGGTGACAAGTGGAGTACTGAAGACGATGTTAGTTCCATTGTTGAATCTCAAACTTTGAGTTGCAGATTAAGATCTGGTCCAATGTTGAGTAAGAGCGGTGGTGGCTCCAACCAATCTCCAGAACCAAGTGATGAACTCCGTAAAAAATACGAAGAATTGATCGAGAGACATGGTGAATTCTCCACTGATGGAAAGAAGCACACTTTTGAAACCGTCACTGCCAAGCCAAATAGATGTTACTACGCCGGTGGTGCTTCCAACAACACCAGTATCATCAAGAAGATGGGATCTATCTTGGCTCCTATCAATGGTAACTTCAAGGTCGAAATTCCTAACGCCTGTGCTTTAGGAGGTGCATTCAAGGCCAGTTGGAGTTATGCTTGTGAAGCTAAGAAAGAATGGATCGAATACGAAAAGTACATCAACCAATTGTTCGAAGTTAATGATGACTTAGAGTCTTTCGATGTACAAGACAAATGGGTTGAGTACTTTGACGGTATGGCCATGTTGGCTAGAATGGAAGACGAATTGAAGCACTAAAAGTACTGCAGTTCCTTTCAATGATTAACGAAGTAGACTCAGAGTATATAAAAGATACTATAGCTTAAATGGGTGGGTTTCCACTCATAAAACTGAACAAGTATGAACCAATAAGGATGTAGTTTATAGAGTTAGGATATGAGTGGGGTATGGCTGCGAAAAATGCGATTGCAACCATATAGCCATATATGGGAAAATTCTTTTCCGTAGGAAAGTATAAAAGGAAGACAATTATAGAGAGGAGGTTTTCACTTGTTTAATATGCACCCAATCAAGAAGTTGTGTCTTATTTCTTAAGTCATGGTTCTTTGAGACATGATCATCTATTACTAGGAAACTGATCTATACCGTTTGATCTGAGGTATACACCTACTTCCACGTACCACCTAATTGACATACTAGTCTACAATTGTGCCGTATTCTATAGCAGTCCACCAACATAACGTCTATCTTATCGTTTACACCTGAAGCTCATCTCTGGTACACCTTACTTCCACACTGGCGATGACTAATGGGTTGAGTCATCCTCCACGTCTACAGGACATCTCAACACGATTGGTCCCTCCACCACCATCATTTAATCGATGTCACGTAATCATCACATCATCATTATACGTCACCACTTCACATCTCATTATTCATCATTTGTCACTATTACCTATCTACATTCCTTGCATATCAAGAACCATCTAGAAGTTTAATCTGTCCATTCTATGTGCAGTAACCGGTCATCACCACAGGGCCTGTACCGGCAGCGAGGCTGATACTGACAAGGCTGAACCCGAAACTCCAAAGAACCAACCACAATAGACGTATTCGCTCCCGCTAAAACCCAGGCACAACCTCCACCATCACTACCACCGCCATCTCATGGTTCATATATTTTCTTTAGCCGGGTTTTCCGCTATTCTACCGGTTACATTACATAGTATTAGTAAAACCACAATCCTCTCAATCTATATGCATCCTTGGCAGTGTGAAGCTAGTACAAGATGATGAGTGATTGAAAT
Source organism: Suhomyces taliae (assembly GCA_030572155.1). NCBI lineage: Eukaryota > Fungi > Ascomycota > Pichiomycetes > Serinales > Debaryomycetaceae > Suhomyces > Suhomyces taliae. Next base: position 78,117 of record JAJLZJ010000001.1, on the reverse strand, counting down.
TTCACGTGACAGCCCAGACCTTAAATAAACTATAAAGGTTCCTTAGGTTCCGGACATTTCGTTTTTGGATAATTATTGCAAAAAATATATATTCACAATTCACTATTCAAATGCTTAGATCACAATTAGCAAGAGCTCCAGTACGCTCGTTTGTGCCTACCAGACGTCTTACACAACTTGTCAAGAAAGACCCAAATTCTTTAACCATAGAACATCTCCAAAATGCCCCACAGCAAGATGATCAAGCTGCTCAACTTCAATTGATCCAACAGATCAATGCTTCTTCCAACACTCAAAAGAAGAGATTACTCGAACACCTTATTCCTAACTTCTCCGTATACTTCAAGTTGAAGTCCACTCCAGATACATTGAACTCCAACGAAGTTGTTTCTCGTATTTTGGAAGTCAACCCAGGTAGAGTTCATAGCACCTGGGAACTTTTCAAGGCCCATGAAAATGATATCGGTGCCGTCAACGATGAAGTCATTTCCCGTGTCTTGACCAAGTTGATCGACGGTGAAGTCTACGACTTGCAAGACTTGGCTGAAGATGAAAAATTCCATATAGATCCTTCCAGTTTGGATAAGATCCAATATATCGTAGAGAAATACGGTGTCCATGACAGTCTTGTGCTTGCCCGTGTCTTTGATAGACTTCTTGAAGACAACTACACTGACTTTGTCAAGCTCATTGTCAGCAAGGACGTCATCTCCTTGGAATTCCTCCACGAATACTTAAGAGGTAGAGTCAACGATATCGGATTCTTGATTGTATTGAACAAGCTCTTCACCCAAGACCCAGCCTCCTTGAGCGTCGAAAACCTTACCCAAGGTTTAATCATTGTCTTTGACGGTAAGGACTCCAGCGAATTCCAAACCTTGGGTAACGATATTGTCAACTACATCGAATCCAACAAGTTGGATATGAGCGAAAATGAAGACTCCTTATTATTAAGACTTCAATTAATCAAGGTCTATGGTATTTCCCAAGGTAACGTTGACAAGGCCTTAGAAAAGTACCAAACCTACCAAACTCGTGCCAAATATGGTATTGAATTGGTCCAACACAACATCTTCAAGTCCTTCATATATCAAGCCATTGAACAAGAAAAAGATATTTACTTAAAGATCGCCAAGACCTTGATGTCAGCGGAAGAAATCTCCATCCGTGACCTTCAACTTTTAATTGTTGGTACCTCCCAATTCGATATTGAAGGTGCCTTAGGTATCTACAACGACTACATCCAAGTTGTGTCAAAGGATGTCAACGAAACCACCAGAAGATCCAGTTCCGGTTTACTTACCGAAGCCTTGATCTTAGGTAACCTTTATGATAACGATAGAAACTTCTCTACCTTGGTTATAGAGAAGGCTGCTGAAAACAACGTGATTATTGATGAACACGAAATCACCCAAATCAAGAAGTTGTTCAAGGTATATGGTGACTCTTTTGTTGATGATGATAGCTGGGCTTTAGCCAAACCAAACTTCAAGAAGTTTGTCTTGGAATTTGTCAAGGGTTTATAATGTATATATAATGACTAATATTTAAGAAAGAAAGATAAAAGACTGTAGATATCAATATAGCTAGTAATTAGTTATTTTGTAGCACATTGGTTGTGTAACTGTTGAGTTACTGCGGTGTAATGGAATGGTAGTTCAGTATTTTGCAACTATATTACTGAATATGGCAATAAATATGGCCCAAAAAATAAAGGTAGTGACAGAACAACAACCATAGAGAGAAGGTAAAGTACTTTTTAAACTACTAGGAGAATCATTCAGCTCCTCTTCGTATCTTCTTCTTTTCACTTCGAATATAGTTTCAAATATAGTTGGTGCAAAAAAAAGGGGCGAGCTGGGAATTGAACCCAGGGCCTCTCGCATGTTTGTAGTTATCAATTCAGTATACTGAATCGTCGCCCAAAGCGAGAATCATACCACTAGACCACACGCCCGTTTTTGTTGAAAAATTTATTTTGTTAGCCACCCGGTGCTCTTAACCAGAAGTTGGGATAGTTTAGTGAAGAAAGGTAGTTAATCCAGTAGTAATTAGTTGGTTGTGGAGGGAGGAATGATAATGGCACAATAAAACATAAAAATGAAAAAATCTGCGCAAAATCATAACCAAACCATGCTATACATGTTATAATTGAACCTGGTAGTGTCTCAGTTGGGCTCTTGAAGGTTGCAATTTGCACCCAATACCAGAAGCTATTGCAACAGCAGGAACATTAGATTAGACACCATATTATACTGATTATTTTGAACTATTATCAGTTATTTAATATTTTAATTTTCTTCGACTGTTTAAGTGTCTCTTGGTAACTCTTCTTCTGTTATTTTTGGCATATGTCTCTCGCTATATACCATGATACTTCACACTATATCATCACCTCATCCTATTGTTTCCTTGATTATACTTCGGGTTAGTAGTCATTAATCTACTTGTTGGATCCTTTTTTTTTCTGTTTTGTAAACCTCTGTTCTCTATCTTATGTCATCTCTCATCCTGTTACTGGTCTTGATTATCCAATCCTGATTTCACCACTAATGCGAATTGCAATTCCTATTACACGCCAGAAGTCTCTCCTACCATGACTGAGCATGCACTACTCTACCTTTCCCTCTATACCTTGGGGGTTACCATGCCAATAGATTCCACTTTCTTGTACCTGCTTTGGAAGGGTCTGATTCACTGGAGCATTGCCGATATGATTGTTCTAGCGGCTATCAACACAATTGTCTACTTCTTAATAGACGAAACAATACAAAGGACTATCCACACTACATTGGAAATGTGGTTGATTGTGGTGGTCCATTTCACAGCTTTAATATACTTGCTTATTCGTATAAAGGGCGATGTTCGGGTGGTATTTCTGGTCCGAATTGTGGATACCACAATGGGTGCAAAACCGAACACCCGAGTGAAAAGAAGAAAGTCCAACCAAACCAAGAACAGAATTAAGGAAGAACCTAGTTAGCCAGAGAAGAAGGAGGCTAAATTTGAAACTACATATACCATTAATGTCTGAACATTTACTTGTACTATTAATATTTAATTAATTTTATACTATAAAAGGGTACCAATGCTATCAACTGTTAACAATATAAACCCAACAACCCAATAGTTGCTTAAATCTTCAACCTAAAGAGTTATCTGTGAAAATACACGTATCTAGTTGATTTCAGCTACTTAATTGTTATTCTTAATATACATCCTATTATTACTACACTGTTCATTATCTTATTATTGTATATTTTTACGATCATTACTATACTTTTTGCACCTAAGCGTCGGTGCTTGCGGAGTCAAATGGGGTAAGGTTGGCAGTACCTTCAGCCCAAGAAACACCTTCGTAACTCATGTCCTTGATGGCCTTGATGATGTCTTCAAAAGAACCTCTAACTTGCTTGGTAGAGTCTCTTTCTCTCAAGGTAACAGAGTCATCCTTGATGGATTCGAAATCGATGGTGATACCGAATGGAGTACCTAATTCATCGTTTCTGGCGTATCTCTTACCAATAGAAGCAGAAGAGTCATCGACCTTGAATGGAATTTGTTGCTTTCTTAAATAAGCAGAAACCTTCTTGACAATTGGTTGTAATTCAGGAGTAGAAGACAATGGAACCAATAAGACCTTGGTTGGAGCAACCAATGGTGGAAGAGATAAAACACCTCTGTCAGCATCACCTGGTCTGGTCCAGAAACTGTGTTCGAAAACAGAGTAAAGGATACGACCAATACCGAAAGATGGTTCAATAACATTTGGAATGTATTCACGAATGTGTTCGGTTCTAGAAACCTTTTCAATCTTGATTAAATCGGTGTCTAATTCAGTCTTTTCTGGAAGAGAATCAACTTGAACAACAATCTTACCGTTAGCGGCTAATTCCTTACCTAAGTCTTCTAATTCACATTCAGTTCTAGCCAATAACCACTTTTCAATGGTACCAGCGTCCTTTCTGAACTTTGGACCGAACTTCTTCTTGGCAATTTCGATTTCGAACTTTTCAACAGTGATTGGTTCTGGTAATGGTTGTCTAACGACTAACTTTTCGTTGGTTCTGGCGGCGTGGACAGTTAAATCGTAAGCAGATCTATCAGCACAACCAACACATTCGATCCAACCGAAAGAGGTTTGTAATTCAGCATCCCAACAGTCAGTAGCATAATGGGCCATTTCGTTGGACATGTGTTGTCTAAATCTCAATCTTTCCTTGCTGACACCGATCTTGGTCAAGAATAAGTAGATTCTAGCAATGAAGTAACCTAAGGTTTCATTGTCGACTAAACCAGTCTTGACAGCTTCACCAATTGTCTTTTCAATCAACTTACTGGAACCAGCTTCTTGGACATCCTTGGGTAAGAATTGTAACTTAACGTCTTCAACTTCAGAGAATCTTGGGTGAGACTTGTCTTCTGGGTCAATGTAATGTTCGATTTCAGCCATTAAGAATTCACGGACTCTTAATAAACCAGCTCTTGGAGCAATTTCGTTTCTGAAAGATTTACCAATAGAAGCAGAAGCAAAAGGCATCTTTTCGTTGTTGAATTCCAACAATTTGGAGAAGTTTAAGAATTGACCTTGAGCGGTTTCTGGTCTCAAGTAACCCTTTAATTGACCAGATGGACCAATGGCGGTTTCAAACATCAAGTTGAATTCAACAGGAAGTTCTAACTTACCACCAGTAGCTGGGTTAGTGATATCGAACTTGGTAATCAATTCACCCAATTGTAGACCAGAGTAACCATCAATTTGAGCTAAAACATTTTCATATTCTTCAACAGTCTTATCATCTAACTTAACATTCTTGATTTCCTTGACCTTCTTCTTTCTCTTCTTCTTTTCGGCATCTTCTTCTTCTTCTTGAACTTGAATACCTCTGGCAGCCTTGTCACCCTTTAAACGAGCTTCCAAGACTTCTTCAACTAAATGGTCAGCACGGAAAATTTCACCAGTCTTTAAATCCTTACACATCCAATCAGCGAACTTATCAACATGACCAGAGGTCTTCAAAACTTCATGAGGAGTTAAAGCGGTACAATCAACTTCCAAGATATCTTCTTCTAAGATAAAATGCTTTCTCCAAGTATCAATGATATTGGCTTGTAAAGCACAACCTGGTGGACCATAATCGTATAAACCAGAAACACCACCATAAATTTCGAAAGATGGGGCGAAAAAGAATCTTCTTTTTAACACTTGTTCTAAGGCTTCCCTATTGAAAGGGGTTGTGGAGGTAGACATTTTCGAGGCGAAAATTCGGGAGTTCGTTCTCGCAAAAAGCTTTAATGAATTAATGGTGAACAGTTGGGGAGAGTGGGAAAGTTCATGGAATTTAGGGTTGGCGTAAATTTTTTTTCAGTCATATAGTGCGGAGCGGTTGTGTGCAGGTATGACTCAGTAGAAGTAATGGAATCTTGGTGGAAGGTTTTGGGGGAAGGATGGTGGGAGGTGTGGAAGGCGACCGAACGTGGTGAGGAATGTTGATGTTTCCAGCGGGGTAATAATAAAGGTGGTTTACGAGCGACATTATGGACTGTATCAGGTGCGATATTGGTGCGTGGTTACTGCTCTGGCTGGTGGCTGGTGCTCACTGACAGTGCGAAAGGTGCTGGTGGCTGCGAGACGGTCCGCTCCGAAATCGCGTTTGCACCCATTTTTCCGCTACTACAGTCAGTCCAGCTGGACTTAAAACGCTACATATGCCCTTTAGGCTTGTCTCCGTGCCTTATGTACATTTCTTTAATGGTGATTTACAACATTTCACTTGTTGATTACATAAGCGCTGACTAATTAAAGTGGCAACCCAATCGTGACGCCAGCGAAGGTCATCTATGCATTGGGTCTATTGTGTTCCTGCAGGGCTTGCCACAATGCACCAATAGGATGCAGTCTCCTGCCACAGGTCTACCGTGTTTTTTTAGGCTTCGGTCTCTGTCCAACCTCAGTTGCAGCCAGTCAATGGCTCATTTGGCTGGTTCTTGGACCTCAATCTCGAAGTCCTGCCATCTAGGATGGTTCATCTGCCACCAGTAATGGATCTGCGAGTGGGGATATGCTGTAAAATTAAGATCATTGTTAGAGTACCACGATTTGCAGCCACCGAAAGCTGTTCCGAACACACTCTTCTTCAATTCAGCTTGAGTAGTTTCAAACCATTCGTTATACTTGTCGGTCTTCACCACCACTGACTTATACTTACCATCCAAGATTTTTGGTATCACTTTGCTAGTAAATGTAAGAGCATTTTCAATGGCCATAACCACTGAAGAGTGACCACCAGCAGAATTTGGACCTCCAATAAGGAAGAAATTAGGACAATCCCGAATCATAACAGTTTGGTAAGCAGAAGGACCTTGACTATTCCAGACATCTTGAATTTTCACGCCATTACGACCAGTAGCACGGAGACCAGTTACCCCCTTTTCAAGATTGTATCCAGTACATGCAATAATGACATCGGCATCGACTTCTGTTCCGTCTGCAAGAACCACAGAATGCTCTTCAATGTGATCGATCTTCTCAGTCAAAAGGTCGAGCTTTGGATTGTTTAAACTTTGGAGATATTTGTTATCAAAAATCAATCTCTTGCACCCAATTCTGTAGTTAGGAATAATTTTATCATAGTATTCTTTAGGAGTAGCACTCTTCATGTACAGAATGGAAAAGTGGGCATTGACTCTTCTAACGATACGGGACAAAATACTATTTCCCATAAACAAAGGATATCTGGTTTCAGCCACCATCACCACGATCCAACGGAACAATAATGCAGTGAATCTGGACACTGACATTATTCTGTAGATAGCATAGAGAGCCTTGCTCAATGGAGGTAAAATATATTGCTTGGACCGGGAGATTTGGGTCACACTCTTTGGATCATCCAAGATCGATGGAATGAGCTGGTTGGCGGAACATCCGTTACCAATAACAACCACTTTCTTATCCTTCAAAGATACACCATGATCGTAAAGGGCAGAGTGCATGTAATCACCTTTGAAGTTCTCCAAACCCTTGGCTTGAAGCTGTTGAGGGTATACTAATCCTCCCACACAGAAGAGGACAATTTTGGCGGTATGAAGTTGTAATGCACCAGTATCAACATTTCTGACCTCCATGGTCCAATTGGCTTCTTTGTCGTTGTAGGTCAATGCTGTAACAGCGCTTTTGAACTGGGCGTACTGTCTGAGGTTATGCTTCTCCACAACCTTCAAAAGGTACTCCTCCATCTCGTACTGGGGTGGTTGGGAGCGGGTCCAGTTCGTGTTCAACTCGTTGGAAAAAGAGTACCAACAGGCAGGGATATCTGAGGCACATCCAGGGTAAGTATTGGCGTACCAGGTACCACCGAACTGGTCGTGCTTCTCAAACAACACGAAGTCTGTTTCCTTCAATTGGTCCTGAACCATCATGGCAGCACCAATTCCTCCAAAACCAGCACCCACGATCGCGATCTTGGAGCTAGATCTAGTCACAGGTATATGGTCTCTTTCGGGAATTCTGGCATCTGGACCCAATATCTTCTTAGCATCGTCCACGGTGATTCTATACTTCGAGGGATCCTCGTGGGACTTGAGTTCTAGTTTCACTGAAGACATGTTGATAGTTGATAATGGTAGATATTGATTATGGTATTGTTAAGAATTGTGAGGAGGATAGTTCTAATAAAGAAGGAATCAAAAAAATGAGCGAAAATAAATTAGATCTGGTTTATCAAGCATATGGGTCAGTCGTACGGTTGGTGGTGGTCTTCTAGGCCCGTGACAGTGTCTTTATAAGCGCTTAAACTGAGATCTCGAGGGCCATCGGGGTTTATATAGTGCGCGTCTGATGAGGAGTCTCGGTGCGTCACAAACATGTGGAGAACTTTTAGCGAGGATGTGTAGCGAGGCTTGGCCCTAACAAACCTTAATTACATAAGGTACCAGTTCAGGTCACTACCATTGGTATTAGATCTTATTAGGCAGGGGGATCCATTGACATATAGTCGGGGGTATCGAAAAGGCGAGCCGTATGCTTTCAATGCTAAATAATGTTTCAGGTCCCACTATCGGCTACAAAGTGAGGTGAACGGCCGAGTTTAAGGGTCCAGTAGTCCTCGCTAATTACCAACCAGAAAATATCATATGTCAAGATTTAGGGACAAATTATACCGAGAAATTGGTGGGGAACTCCACAACTAAAAAAAAAAAGAGAAGAACCGGCCTGGAAAATAAACAACTGTTGCTATTGTGGCCTCTGCTCTGAGTTACCTTCTGAACTACAGGTCTAGTAACACATTAACTACAATTAATTAAATCACTTATCTATACTCCAAAAAGGGTAATTATCAGAGTGTGAAAAATTGGATTTACACCGAACAATCAGAAAGATCTGAGTAGCATAACGATCTCCGTAGAATTTTACGGATTTAATGATATGGGCGATCGCAATCCCTCGTAATTACATTAATCAACAGATAATAAATTGCAGATTAACCTAGAATAATATTTGATAATGCGATATCGTTCTATTTCAAGTGATTATATACCAAAGTCTTTCTGACTTTATGCCATTTTGTACATGTTAGGTCCTTCTATAAACAGCTCCTCGCTGTAATCACTATCTTCGCCCTCAAGGCTCTTTTTAACTATAATCAGTACTATGGTTGCAACACATGCTACTGCAAAAACCTCATCAAACCAACGGTCAATAAACTCTACTTCCTTCATAGAAATCTCGGCTGTAGTAACTGAACTACCAGATAATGAAAGAATCTTGGAGATTTGATGCGATAATGTTCTTGGAAGGTTAGTTCTGATCAAAAGAGCTGATGCAATGATAAATACTCCCAGGAGCTCGGCAATAACGAGATGCTTGAGCCAATTTCTCACATAGTTGGATGCATGACTAGCAGGTAAGAATCTGCTGAAAGATCTGAATGTAGCCAAAACGTTTGAAAAAGAACAAATGAACAAACTTCCTGATAATACGAACCCTAATTGGTTGACAAGTTGGGCTTCTTCTACAGGAAGATTTGGGAATATTGATAACATTAATTTGGCAATAGTAATTGCCAATGCATCCTTGGAAGGAACTGTTTCTGGTTCGTCCAAATCCAGTTCCACGATCAAGTTTGTTGCCTTGGAATGTAATTCGTAGGAGTCGGTTCTGATCTCACTAAACATCAAATATGGCATTCTAATTAATACCACATTAATGACCCTATAAATACAGTAAACTGCAAATGCCATATTAGCCCAATGGAGAGCCTTTCCAATCATTTCTCCATTCTTGGTCATGCCTTTTTTAGCTTTAGTGTATCTTGATACTTGTTGCAAAAAGTCATCATAAATAGTATTTCTTAATTTCTTTAAAGACTCGACTTCTTTATTCAATTCTTCTGCTTCTGTATCACCAGTATTTAAGTTTGAAAGACTCACGAAGGACTGGACCTTATTGATGATTCCACCTAGTTTGTTCTTTGGAGAAGGTAAATCTGAGTAGAGTGAGTCCATTGACTTGTTTGGAGTATTGTATATTTTTCCACTATTTTGGACATGAAGGTTATTGAGATCGTATTTTCTCTTAGAAAGAAGAGAGTTTGTATTGTTAAAGGATTGAATTAAATTGTTAAGATCTGCCTCGGTGGGTATATCGTTATTGATAGGTTCGTGGACCTTTTTTCCCTTTATTAATTTGGTGATTCTGCTGTGAAGGGAAAATAATTCGTATGGAGTAGAAGTACATCCTACACCAGATAATATGGCGTTAATGGTGATTCCTGCGATTGAAATTTCATTGATTTTTCTCTCTAAAATTGTTCTTGTATCAGGATTATAATATGAAGATGCTGAAGGCTTGAATGATTGGGAAAGATCACCACATTTGTGAAGTACAATAAACCAACTGATGAAAAGACCTGCGGTCACTAAGGCTCCACGATAGTTGTCAGACGTAACTGTAGGTACCAAATCACGGTTCACAGCCAAACTGATCATTAAAAATGGAACCACAATGGTCAAAAATATCACCAATGAGTCAATGGTTAAGTTGAACCAAATGAGCCTAGCATTTTCATCAAAAAGATCTATTAATTCACACATCATAAGGATAATGAGCTGGATCCCAAGCGAGATCGTAATAGCAAAGATCAGACCAATAATCTTATTTTTGGGAGTGAAATCCGGAGGAACATCTTCGGTGTCTGGCTTGGGATGGTATATCTTTTCGTATGGATTATAATCGTCTTCTTCGTTCTCCTCCACATTTATAGTCATTAACCGAATACCATACGGTCCCTGTACATTCTGTTCTAGATAGTGCGAAATCTGGCTTCTGGGTATAGAAAGCTTGTTTCCTGTATAGGTTCGGATGATGTGATGATCGTAGGCGAGTTTATAGGTCCAGGCCAACGTTATGGCAAAGAGAGCAAAGAAGGGAATGCTCCCTATTATAGTCAGGATCATTGGTGCCTTTTAAATGGGGGAGGTAATTTATACTGTGGCGATGCAAATGCTGGAAACTGTACAATGTGGCGGTGTAGGTTGTTTTTTATTTTGTTAACTCGTTAGTTTGTTTGATCTGGTGGCTTTTGTTATAGACTATGTTTGGGCGTGTTGGCGTGTAAAATGAGTTGTAGTAGGCGGGGGATTGTGCCGAGTCAGAAGGGGCTGGTGACGATAGGCTAATACGGGGGATTTATTGACTCTAGCGGGGTGTCCAATGGATTATCCTTGAACTGGCTCGCCAGTGATGACAATGGTTGAACTCACTAAAAGGTGATCCTACCGTTATGGCTGTAAATCCAGTATATGGAGGCTGGTGGTGATTAATCACGTGATTCAGATTTAGCTTTTCTGCAGTACCAGTGGTGAGACTAATATTTCAGGCAGGACACGACTCTAGGATCTGAAAAAAATTAGACCTTCATCAAACCACTAACAAGCGTCCTAGTTCAAACCACGAACCTTCCTTCCACCAACGTAACCACCAACTCAACCACGCCAAAATGCCGATGCGTTTGAGAGCTGAAAAAAAGATGAGAAAGCAGCTCATCGAGCAGCTCAAGGCCAGAAAGGTCTTGGGTGCTAGAATTGCTAAAGAATCCAAGAGTGCAGAAGAATTACAAGAACTTGGATTAGCACCACAAGTGTTTATGTTTAAGAATCTTTTCAGTGGACAAGTTTTATATTCACAAGTTCCAGCATATCATCAAACCCAAATTGATCAACAGTTCCCACGTCCAAATTGGGAAAACAGACGCCCAAGTAGAAGAAATGATTTATGGAGAGTGATGTGTGTAGCTACTTTTGATAATTATGAATATGCTTTAGCAGCTTTTAATGGGTTGGTTCAATTAAGACAAGCTCGTGATGTTTTCCAACAAAAAGAAGCCAAGGCCATGAGAAGAAAAGATGATGAAGGTAATACCTGGTACTCTGGTCAGTACAGACCTACTTATTCACAAGAAGCTGTAGCTGACTTAGCACATGTGGTGGAAGAATTTGAATTAGAAAACACCAAGTTAATGTGGGAAAACTTATGGAGAAAAGGTAATGATGAACACTGGAGATTAGATTTGGTTGAACATGATGAATTACCACCATTTAATCCAAGAGATCAAAGTATATTATTAGATGATTTAAGATCTCGTGCCGTGGCCGAGTTTGCCAAGTTGAGAGAAGCTGAGGGGGAACAAGTTGAGGAGAAAGTTGAAGCTACCGCTTAATATTGTACATAGTAATGCATACCAACGATAGAACCAACAAGCAACAGCGAACGAAGTGAGTCGTTGTTTCTTACAAGTAGATTTAAAACAAACTTAGTGAGTTTTGCAAGATTAAGACCTGACTTTATTGGACTATTCTCTCATATTTACATCATAAATAGCCTTCCAGAATAGATCTTTTTTTTTTTACTATGGTAATCACCCAAAGAAAGTCAAGTTTTTTTTTTTACTGTTAATGTGGTTTTTATTCATTAACTATTCACAATTTCAATATTATCATAAAATAAAAGGATTGTACTAATTTCATTGAAACAGTGGAAATTGTCAGAATGAGAAATGTAATTTATTGTAGCTTAATACGTTTTATAAATTCAAGATGATTGAAATATTTTGAAAGTTTGACATTTTTAAGAAATAAATATTTAAAAATTCAATATGTAACATTTCTAAGTTCCCTACAATCTTATCAATTTAGTAATAGTCACAGATTTCAATTAAAACTGGTTTAATCTAATCGCCACATATATCAATATTTTTTTGGCTCTTCTCGATATACCTACCTGTCTTACCTAGTCTCACCACCATCTCACACTACTCGCACTATTTCTCGCTATTTCCTCACTAAGTCCTCACTAAGTCCTCACTCACTCTCACTCACTCTCACTCACTCTCACTCACTCTCACTCACTAGCACTAGCTCTCACTAGCTCTCCACAGCCATTAGTCCAGTAACAATAAACCAAACCAATAAACTCATTACATACCACCAGCTCAAACACCCGTACCGCAAAACACCTACAAATCCCTTCCATCCTCTTCACCAAAAATTTCCATAACACTCGACTTCTCTTCTTTTCCTTCTCCCTCTTCTGTCTCTTCTGTCTCTTCCTCCCTCCTGTATACTAGGTGTTTGGGTTTCCTATATACACGTCAGTATGATCGCGTTATTTACTTCTCGTCAGATCAACCAAATACACTACTAAAACCTCCTACCAATGGCCGATCCAGATACCCTGACAGTATCGTTGCCGCCACGGGCGGTTCTAACCAACGAGAGCCTCCACAAGTTTATCCACTCGCTTGTTCTGGTTTCAACCGAGGATTTTCAGATCGAAATCCCTAGACACGATATCTTATCCCAGTTCATCCATAATCATCATCCAGACACCCTTTATGTGGTGGAGAGTGAAGAAGACCATTTTGAGGTTGTGCAAGACCTCAATGTGGCCGATTTGCTTTCGGTGATGATTTTAATCAAGCTGAAGGGTCAATTGACCAATGCAAAGAGTATTAATAACCAGCTTAATATCTTGAATGTACCATTGAATCAAGACGATGACGATTCCAATTTCATGTTTGAAAAACTCCGTACATTGGTCAATTACGGTATTTCGCCGTATTTCGACCTTATAACCTCCCATAACCCCGTGGAAGAAGAAAAGAGCTCTTCCTTTAGTGTGGCCAAGAAGAAACTTAACGAATTATCCTTGTCTTTACAGCATCTTCAACAAAGAATCCAAGTTCCAGATTTGCTAGCCACCGTACATCCAAAAATCGAGGAAATATTACAGCAACACGGTGAAACAGAAGTCGATGAGTATGAAGAATATATTAAAGATACAACCTTCCTTAACGAACTTACCTCGATAGTTAACAATTGGATTAAACAGATCCAGTCCATCACCAGACTCGACCACAACCCACTTGATGGCGAGTCGCTTACTGAAGAAGTCCAATTCTGGAAATCAATGGAGTTGGCTTTACTCTCGATCACCCAACAAATATCGTCTCCACAGGTTAAAACATCCATTAATATCCTTAATAAAGCAAAGAGATTCCATATTACCCTTGGGTTCCAAAACGATATCGGTGTAAATGACAAAATGATTACCTCCAAGCTCTACAATTCATTACTTAAAGAACTTCCAATCGACGAATTGATCTCAGTAAATGTGGAGGAATTAGATAAATTCGAAATGGCAATCATCAACCTTTTTAACCACTTCAAATCCAAGTTAAAGAACCTTAATTTATTCCCATTGACCAGATCCATCGAATTAATAGAATTAGCATTAAATGATATCACCACCAAGTTCACTTCCATGTTATCAAACTATTCAATCATGTCATTAAGTCTCACCAAGTTTCTACTGATTTATGATAATCAAATGCTGAAAATATTTGAATTAGTAGATCAAAATATTAAATTCATGATTAATTTAATCAGAGAGTTACTTAGAAAAAGACAGGAAAAATTCATTGTTGTCAAAATTAATCAAACTACTTATACCGACCTTAAAGAAAGGCTCAAACACTTGAAAGATTTCCGTTTAAACCATCAGGATCTTTTGAATATAGTGGAAAAATTCTTAAAGAATGACCTTACCGAATCAAATAAACTTATTGAAGCTTACAACAAATATATTATACCCACAAATGCCTTGGAATTATCTCACCAAGGTCAAATGATTTGGCAAATGAATGAAAAGAGTTATATGAGTGTTTATAACCAGCTCAATTCCGTTATTGTCATCAAATTGAACGGTTTATTCGATTTATGTGAGACCTTTAACGATTTTTTGACTATCTTTAATACTTTTGATGGTGAAGGTCTCTATCTGTTAATCAACGACGAATATAAATTAAAGATTTTATCCACCGCCAATAAAGAGACAGAAAATCTTATCCAATTGAACTTATCTTCCAGAAAAGATGTGCTCAAGTCTATTGATTCAATCGATAAGCTCCACAAGTTTAATATTCCTGGGGAATCTATTGTGGAAATCAATTGGAATCTAAGTTTAATTAAGAAGCTGAATTTCTACATTATTCATTTGGAAAAGATCTTGGGCTCTAACTGGAACAAATACGCTCTTGGTAATAAGATCGAATCAGAAGTCAACAGTCTTATTCTTTCTCTTAATCCAGAAAAATTATTTGAAGACTGGTTGCAAAAAATTACTTTAAAGGTATCCCTGTTAGAGAAATCGGGCCCTATAGTGAAGATCTTGCAACACGAAACTCGTGACTTAGTAGTCAATTATGATACCTCTTTAATCGACACTACCCAGCAAATAACTCAGATCAGTTCACTTGGATTCAAAATTCCAGTAAGTGTACTTATACAGTACAGAAAGGTGGAGAAGTTGAGTCCTTTCATCATTGGACTTATAGAAAATGTGGCTATACTCAAACAGATCTTTACCGATTTAGAATCTACTTCGTATGGACAAAAGTTTGGCTTTTTACTTGAGAAACAAAAGGGCACCATTACTAAACGTATCAATCAACTTATTACTGTTGACTGGGTTTATTTATCACAAGCATTAGATTTGAAATCATTGAATGAAGAAAGTGCCAATAATGAATTGGTAGAAATTCAATCTTTAAACGTCCTAAATGAGTTCCAATCATCGGTGTATGACATGTATGAAAGGGTCAATAAATTGAGTAGATTTGAGCATTTCCTTAAGGGTGTATACTATAAGCTCAAGACATGTGAATTTCAATATGAAACCATTAGAGAAATATTGAAGACTCTTCAAAATGAATTCAATCAGTTATTGGACTTAAATGACAGTGAGAGACTAGAGGAGTTGATCAATGAAGAGATTAGGGAGATCTTGGCCAAAAAATGTTCTGATAGATTAATAAAATTCGAAAACGTTTTGAATAAGGATCCTGAACTCAATGGTCATGTCAATGATCTTGCAAGTCATTCCCTTGTTTTCAAAGACCAGCTTTTCGAACTCTCTCCACCATTGTCATCTACAAAACAAGACAAACTTAACCTTATCAATGAGATATTATCAGTAGTTGAATCTCAACAATTAATTAAATCAAATTCCCTTTATCAAACAATTGAAAACTTAGTGCAATCCAATAACAATTTGGTATCCTTAATATCTAGAATTTTAATCAAATTGGACGCTATTTTTGATGAAGGTGTTGCATATTTCAACAAATGGCAAATGCTTCAAAACTTGTGGGAATTGGACTTATCAGAAGATTTGGCCAAGATTATCCCACAAAATGCCACTCTTGCTGAATGGTTGCAAACAATCAGAGATATTATTGGTTTACGTTCTATTTTTGATACTTCTGATACTTTTGCTCGTTTCGGAAACATCATACTGATCAACTTCTCTTCAGTACAAACAAGAGTTAATTTGAAGTTTGATATTTTCCAAGATGAATTATTGAAAAAATTCAGTCTCAAGATCAATACCGGAACCCTCGATTTACACAGAGAGTTGGTCAACGCTTCAGATTCATTAGGAAGAAAATTAGATTTCCAGGTGGTTGTTATGAAGCTTGTGTCCAACTTGGATGACTATTTGAGATTCACAAATGATATGAAGAGATGGATCCAACAAATAGAGACTTTGAAAAGTGGCCAGACTCTTTTGATGAACCAAAGATTCAAGTTCCCTACCAAGTGGGTTTATGTTGAACAGCTTGATAATTTGGTTTCTATTATCAACACTCTTTTCAAAAGAAAGAAGGTGGTTATTGAGGACAATTTTGAAATATTGATCTCAAAAATTCAAGCAGAGTCTGTGAGAATCAATTCTTCCATTGGATCCATAAGTAAAGAATGGCCAACCAAAAGACCAGTTTCTGGTAATTTGAATCCTAATGCAGCATTGAACCAATTAGAACTTTTTGAGAAAAAGTGTCAGATCTTGAACAAAGAGAAACAATCTATTTTGAACGTTTCCAAACTTCTAGAAATTACCGTGGAACTTCCAGATGATTTGGACAGTACTTTAGAAGAGATCACCGATCTCAAGTTTGTCTGGTCTTCTATTAACACTTTGTGGGAAGAGTTGGAAAGACTTAAGTCCTTGAAATGGTCAGAAATTCAATCTAGAGGCTTGAGACATGATTTGGATGAAGTTCTTGCAACTTCGAGAACACTTCCACTTAAAATTAGACAGTACTCTGCCTTTGACGAAATTCAAACTGTTATTAAGCTCTATTTAAAGAATCACTCCTATGTTATTGACCTTAAGAGTGATGCTATGAAACCTCGTCACTGGAGCATTTTATTAAGTCAGTTGTCAATTGAAGATATTACCTATGAAACTTTGACCATGGGCGATGTTTGGGGCCTTAATTTTGGTCTTAACGAAGTCACTATTAAGGGAATATTGGTTCAAGCAAGAAATGAACAAACCATTGAAGATAATTTGGAAGTTATTAAGAAAGACTGGTCTGGAATCAATTTTGAAATGTTCAACTATGAAAATAAGGTAAGATTAGTAAAGAATTGGAATAAGATTTTCGATCAATGTAATAATGATCTTAGTACTTTATCAAGTATGAGCAGTTCTCCATATTACCATGCGTTTGAACAAGAAATATCAGGTTTGGATACCAAGTTGAATAAGATATATGTTCTCTTAGATACCTGGATTGATGTTCAACGTCAATGGGTTTACCTTGATGGGGTATTCGGTAACCAACATAATGATATCAAGAACTTATTGCCAATAGAGTCTGCAAGATTCACCAATATTACTTATGAACTTTTCAACACATTAAAGAGAATTTATAAATTCAATTTAGTGATTGACGTCTTAATGGTGGGTGATGTACAAGTCACTATGGATAAACTTTTGGAAAGTTTGATAAAGGTAAGAAAATCTTTGACAGATTACCTTGAAAAACAAAGAGAGCTTTGTCCTAGGTTTTACTTTGTCGGAAATGAAGATTTGTTAGAAATCATCGGAGGATCTGTTGATGTTGATAGAATTAATCGTCATTTTAAGAAAATGTTCAGTGGTATAGCAAAGCTTGACTTCAAGAAAGAAAGTAGTACAATTGTTGCAGTCCGGAGTGAACAAGATGAAGTTGTTCAATTATCAAATCCAGTTTCTTTAATCAAGTATCCTAAATTGAATGAATGGTTAAGAGAATTGGAAATTGAACTCAAGATGACTTTGTCTAACATGACCAAGAATAATATCAATAATTTCGAAAATATTGTTGAAGGAAGTGAATTAAAATCTTTATTTGACCTTCCAGCACAAGTTATCACCTTAGTTTCCCAAATTGTATTTACAAAATTAACAGAACAAGCTATCAATGACAAGAGTTTGAAACAACTTGAAGGAAAGTATTCTAATCTTATGGTTAATTTGACTAAATATTTAGAATCCAATATCTCAATTCTCGAAAGAAAGAAGTGTCAATACTTGATAATTGAAGTTCTTCACCAGAAAGAAGTAATCAGTACCTTGGCTGAATCAGATGATACCCTGTTCATCTGGAGTATTCAACAATTGTTCTACTATGAAACGAATGATGATCCTTTGAGTAGTCTTAAAATTAGACAGGCCAATGCTGAATTTACATATGGATTTGAATATCTTGGTATTCCAGAAAAATTGGCTTATACTCCACTTATGAACAAGTGTTTCTTGACCATGACTCAAGCATTAGATCAAAAATTAGGTGGTTCACCTTTTGGTCCTGCCGGTACTGGTAAGACCGAATCTATCAAGGCTCTTGGTAATAACTTAGGTAAGATGGTATTGGTCTTTAACTGTGATGACTCGTTTGATTTCCAATCAATGGGTAGAATTTTCCTTGGTTTGACCAAGGTGGGTAGTTGGGGATGTTTTGATGAATTCAATAGATTGGATGAAAACATTTTGAGTGCAGTTTCTTCACAAATTGAAGCTATTGAAATGGGATTAGCAGACCCATCAACTCAAGTTGAAATCTCTGGAAAATCTACTCAAGTTCATAGCGAAACGGGTATTTTTGTTACCATGAATCCTGGATATGCTGGTAGATATGAATTACCTGAAAACTTGAAGAAATTATTCAGAGCATTTTCTATGGAAAAACCAGACAGAGAAATCATCGTTGAGGTATTATTGACCTCTCAAACCTTCCAATACGCTAAAGAAATTTCAAAGCAAATTGTGCCTTTGTTCTTAGACTTGGACAAGAGTACCTCAAACCAACCACATTACGATTTCGGTTTGAGAGCTTTGAAAAATACACTTGCCAGAACTTCCATTGAAGCAAAGCAAATCGATAAGCTGCAAAATGTTGATAGAAAAGAGACAGAATTCAAGCTCATTTTACAAAGTATCAAAGAAACTATTGCACCTAAGTTGGTGAAGGAAGATGAGCTTCTTCTTGATAGTCTTCTTGAAAAATACTTCCCAAGACTTACTTACCAAAGCGATAATACCACGTTTATTATGGAATTAGAAAAGAACTTGGATAAATCTGGTCTTCACTACAATGATGCCTTCATTAACAAGGCTCTTCAATTGTACCAAATTCAAACCACAAACCATGGTATCATGCTTGTTGGTGAGTCAGGATCAGGTAAATCTACTGTTTACAACCAAGTATTGAAGACTTTGGGAGATATTGATGGTAAAGATCATGTTTCGTATGTCATTGATTGTAAGGTATTGAATAAGAGTGAAATTTATGGATCTTTAGATACTATTACTCGTGATTGGACCGATGGTTTGTTCACCAGTATCTTGAGAAAAATTAGATCTAATTTAAGAGGTGAATTAAGTAAACGAATTTGGATTATATTCGATGGTGACATTGATCCTGAATGGGCAGAAAACTTGAATTCGGTTCTTGATGACAATCGTATCTTAACATTACCAAATGGTGAACGTTTAGCATTACCTGAAAATGTCAGATTAATATTTGAAGTTGATTCTATCAAATATGCTACTCCTGCTACAATCAGTAGATGTGGTATGATTTGGTTTGACACTTCCTTAGTACCAGTTGAAGGCTTGTTGAAAAAGTTTTTCCACGACTTTAATATTGATATTGAAGATGAAATTGATGTTCCTGCTATTCAAAAGGACTTAGTTAAAGAGATAGGCCAATTTGTTGATGCTGAAACAATTGCTCAAATTATTGAAGAAGCCAAAAGCCTTGAACATGTTATGGAATTCACCGTCCAAAGAACCTTACAATCATTCACTACCCTCATTAAATCTTTCTGTCGTCGTTTAATCAAGTATAAATTAGAAAACAGAGATATACCATTCGATGACTATTCCCGTTATATTGGTAAAGCAGTTCTCCTTTCTTTAGTATGGGCATTCGCTGGTGATGCGAACTTAATAGAAAGAGAAAAATTTGCAGCCGCAATTGCAAATATCGAAAAATTCGCAGCCATTGACAAGGAAGAGAATATTATTGATTATGATATCTCATTGCCTGAGTTTGACTGGGAACATTGGAACTTGAAGGTTGAAACTGTTGACCTTGAACCTCAAAATGTTTCTAATCCTAACACCGTTGTTCCAACATTGGATACTATCAGACATGATTACTTAACTTACTCTATCTTGAATGAACACAAGCCATTATTGCTTTGTGGTCCACCGGGTTCTGGTAAAACAATGACATTGCTTGAGTCATTGAGACGTTCTCCAAGTCTTGATGTTCTTTCTTTGAACTTCTCGAAGGAAACTTCTCCAGAAGCTTTGATGAAGTCTTTGCAGCAACACTGTTCTTACAAGAAAACCAGTAATGGAATTGTTCTTTCTCCATTAGTCAGTGGAAAATGGGTAGTTGTTTTCTGTGATGAAATCAATTTACCTGCCACTGATAAGTATGGCACTCAAAAGGTTATTTCATTGATCAGACAAATGATTGAACACAAGGGTTTCTGGAGACCAAAGGATCACCAATGGATTTCCTTGCTGAACATTCAATTTGTTGGTGCTTGTAACCCTCCTACCGATCCGGGTAGAAACGTATTAAATGAACGTTTCCTCAGACATGTTTCCTTAATCATGGTTGATTACCCTGGTAAGAGTTCATTGAATCAAATTTATGAAACATTCAATTTGGCAGTTATGAAGTGTGCCCCTGATTTAAGAGGTTATACTAGAAGTATAACTGATGCAATGATCGAAGTTTATTTGAAGACCAAGGAGAAATTGAACCCAAAGATTCAAGGTCATTATATTTACTCTCCACGTGAGTTGACTAGATGGACAAGAAGTGTTCTCGAAGGTCTCAAGGCTACCGAATATTCTGATTTACTGTCTTTGGTTAGATTATGGAATCACGAAGGTTTAAGATTATTCTATGATCGTTTGGTTGGAGAAGATGAACGAAAATGGACAAAGGAATTATTCAAAGAAGTGACTCTTAATTATTTCCAAAACATTGATATTGAAACGGTTCTCGCAGAGCCAATTCTCTATTCTACTTGGTTAACTCTGAACTATGAATCTGTTGAACAAAATGAACTTAGATCATTCATTTCTGAAAGATTGAGAGTCTTCAGTGAAGAAGAAATTGAAGTTAGTTTGATCCTTCATGGTGACTTATTAGACCATTCTCTTAGAATTGATAGAGTCTTGAGACAACCTCAAGGTCATATGATTCTAGTGGGTCCAAGCACCAGTGGTAAGACCACTCTCAGTAAATTCGTTGCTTGGATGAATGGTCTTAAGGTTGTTCAATTGAATGTTGATAAAAATTATGGAATTGATGATTTCGATGCTAAGTTGAGAAGTGTTCTTATGATGTGTGCTAAAGGAGATCGTGTTTGTTTCATCATCGATGAATCAAGTATTTTGGAAACCTCATTTATTGAAAGAATGAATACTCTTTTGGCAAATGCAGAGATTCCAGGTCTTTTTGAAGGTGAAGAATACACTTCCTTAATGAATGTTTGCCTAGAACAATCCCATAGTCAAGGCCTTCTTTTGGACAGTGATGATGAACTTTATAGTTGGTTTACCAGACAAATCAGTGAAAACTTACATGTTGTCTTCACCATCAGTGAATCATCAGGAACATCTATTATTTCCTCTCCTGCATTATTCAACAGATGTGTTCTTAGTTGGATGGGAGATTGGTCCAATAACTCATTAGTAGACATTGCTTCTTCGCTTATTGAATCCGTTCCTCTTGATATGTCCAGTTACACCATTCCAGCCTCGTTCAACCAATTTATTTCCAATAATGTTACTGGTTTCAGAGATGTGGTTGTTGATGCATTTGTTTATTTCCATCGTTTCCTCTTGGATTATAAATCCAGTTTGACACAACAGAAAATGCCTAGTAACTTCATTTCGCTTATTGAATATTTCATTAACATCTTCACCTCCAAGCTGTTTGAATTAGAAGAAAATCAAAGACATATCAGTGGAGGTCTTGACAAGTTAAGAGAAACTGTTGTCCAAGTGAATGACTTAAAAGCGCAACTTGCCAAACAGAAGGAATCATTAAAGGTTAAGGATGCAGAAGCTAAGGCCATGTTGAATAAAATGCTTACTGATCAAAATGAAGCTGAAAGAAAACAAGAATTTTCAGTGGAAACTCAAGAAGAATTAGGAAAACAAGAGCTGGAAATTCAAAGAAGAAAAGCAAAGGTTATGAAGGATTTAGAAAAGGCAGAACCAGCCGTTCTTGAAGCTCAAAGGGGGGTTCAAAATATTAAGAAACAACACTTAACTGAAATCAGAAGTATGTCAAATCCACCAGCAGCTGTAAAGATGACAATGGAATCTGTCTGTATCTTGATTGGTTATGATGTTAGTACTTGGAGAGATGTTCAATTAATTGTTCGTCGTGATGATTTTATTGCAAACATCGTGAACTTCAATAATGAAGAACAGTTATCGGTAGAGCTCAGAGAGTACATGGAAAAGGTCTACCTTTCCCGTGATGATTATAATTATGAAACTGTCTACCGTGCCAGTAAAGCATGTGGTCCTTTATTGCAATGGGTTGAAACACAATTGACATACTCTAGAGTTCTTCAAAGTATCGGACCAATGAGAGAAGAAGTCAAGATTCTTGAAGATCAAACCAAGAAGACTAAGGCTCAATTGATTGCAATTGATCAAATGATCCAAGAATTGGAAGAGAGTATTAATCAATACAAAGATGATTATAGTTCATTGATTAGAGAAGCTGAAAATATCAAATCAGAGATGAAAGGAGTTGAAAAGAGAGCTCAAAGAAGTCTTCAATTGATTGAAAATTTGACTAGTGAAAGAGAAAGATGGAAGGTTAGTATTAAGAGATTTGGTGAACAAAGAGAAAGATTAATTGGTAATTCCATTTTATCTGCCGCTTTCCTCGTGTACTCAGGAATTTATGATCAAAGAGGAAGAGAGAAAATGGTAAAAGCATGGAAACAAAAATTAAATGACTCTGGTGTTTTATATGATGATACTTTTGGTATTTCAAGTTTGGTTAATGGAAGTGAATTATTGAAATGGGAACAAAGTGGATTACCTTACGACGATTTGAATTTAGAAAACTTCACCATTATGAAGATGTCGAAGACTCCAATCATTGTTGATCCAACTTCTAGTGTAAGCTCAGTGTTGAGTAAAGCTTACTCTCCAAGAAAGGTGGTGCTTACCAGTTTCTTGAATGAAGGTTATGTTAAGCAATTGGAAAATGCTGTTAGATTTGGTGGTATTATTGTTATTCAAGATACCGAATTCTATGATCCTATTCTTAACACAATTCTTCGTCAAGAAATCCATAGAAATGGTGGTAGAATGATGATTAAATTAGGAGAACAAGAAATTGATTACTCTCCTGATTTCAAATTATTCCTTCATACCACAGACTCCCAAATTAACTTGTCAACATTTATTGCTTCCAGATGTACTATTGTTAATTTCACTGTTACCAGTGGTAGTCTTCATAATAAGGTTCTTCATCTTACTCTTCAAGAAATCAAGCCAGAGATTGAACAAAAGAGAGTCGAAATGGCTTCTCTTCAAAGTGAATACCAAGTTAAGCTTCATAAACTTGAGGAAGAGCTCTTGAGCTCTCTTGATTCTACTGGAAGTATTCTTGAGAGTGATCTGGTGGTTGAAACATTAGAACATTTGAAACTGGAGTCTAATGAAATCGATGAAAAGATTAAAGAATCTGTCAATGTAATGAGTACTGTTGATCAAGTAAGAAGTACTTATGAAGATGTTGCCAAACACTCTTCCCAAATTTTCGATATTTTCAAAGCATTCAATGGATGGAAGAAACTCTACAGCTTTTCATTAAATACCTTTGTTAGTATTTTCATGACAGTGTTGGGAGCAAAGGGAACTGTAAGTGAAATGGTTAATTCTCTTTATAAGGAAGCTTTCGCAGTAATGTCTCCTTCTATCATTCATCACGATAGAATTATATTTGCAATGTGTTTAGCTATCAGTTATTATGGTATTGAAATTGGTCAACAGGTTACAACTACAGTTCACAAAATTTTAAAAGTTGTGAAGAGTGGAGAAATCAATGATGATGCTATTAAAGATATTTTGACAGCTACATTTGCCAGATTCTCTCTGACTGACCTTGACCAAGTATTGACCGAGAATTCTGATAATGATACTTTCAAGTTACTCTTCAAACTTATCAAATCTTTGAAATCTACTAAGAAAGACTCTTTTATGGGTGCCTTCAATGAAATTTCTACATTCTTATACAGTGGAATTGGTAGTTATAGCTCTAAATATGACTTGAAGGAATGGGCTTATGATGAACCAAATCATGGACCAATGCCAATTATTTTGGCTTCCCCTGATGGTTATGATGCTACTTTCAAGGTTGAAAGATTGGCCCAAGATAATAAGCAAAAATTAGTTGTTGTTTCTATGGGTTCAAAGGAAGGTATTGAAATTGCTAATAAGGAATTGAGTATTGCTTCAAACAAGGGCCATTGGATCTTGTTCCAGAACATTCAAACGTCTTTGAACTGGTTGAACTATCTTGAAAGAAAACTTGAATTACTCAACGGTAATTCTAACTTCAAGGTATTCTTGACTTGTAACTTATCATCAAACATTTCACCTGCATTGGTTGCAAAATCTAAGATTTTGGTATTTGAAAATCAACCGGGCCTTAAGAATGTTATCTATGAAACTTACAACTCTATAAACTTCACTAATGATTCAAATGTTTCTAAACATGTTTGTTTCTTGTTAGTCTGGTTCCATTCTGTTATCCAAGAAAGATTGAGATTCTCACCTATTTCTTTCAAAAAGAAATATGATATTAACGACTCCGATTTTGCAGCTGGGTTGAAGGTGATTCAATCTGTGGTTCAATCAAAGATGACTCCTGAAAACGTTCCTTGGAAGAAATTAGACTACCTTATTGGAGAAATTACATATGGTGGTAAGATTGATAATAAGGAAGATTTGCAATATATTTCATCTCTTTCAAGCTTCTTATTCAGATTGGAATCTTTTGAAAACGGATTCAATTTAATTGAAAACGAATTGACCAAGGTTTCAGGTGCAAAATTACATCTTCCAGAAGGAAGAGACTACAAACAATGGATTATGGAGTTGCCAGAACAAGCATCTTTGACTTGGATTGGCTTGGATGAAGATGTAGATATTTTGATGAGAGAAAAAGAAGGAAGAGAAGTTGCAACTAGCGTACTTGAAATTGAACAAACCAATGATCTTGGAAATTAACCATGTTTAATAGTATCAGCAGTACAGTGTATATTGATTAGAATATAAATAGTTATTTAAAGAGTTGTAGTCAAGATTCATAATAATTAAACCTAAGAACAATACACACAGAACTAATAATACTAGTTCTTTTATTTTATTTTTTTTTTTCACCCATCTTACACTTCTACTCTGTTAGTTTTGTCTTTAGTCCACAACCCTATTGAAAACGTTAAGACTAGTCGTCTAACTACGCGTAAGGGCGAAGAACATAGTAGCACAGTAGAACTACCCATCTCATCCTTAGTACATGAAAATTTGATTACAAAGCGAACAAGGGAATGAAACCCACTTGTTCTATGCTATTCGTACCAATTAGATTATTTAAATAAACCTCGTTATGAACATATTATACACTCAACAACTAACTAATTTATTCGTCGTCTTCCAAGGTTTGAGCAGCAATACGGTCCAAATCTCTTTGACCGTTTTCGGAGATTCTTCTACCACCCTTTGGAGAGATTTCCAAAACACCGATCTTTTGTAAAGATTGTAAAACCTTTCTGTTAACGGAACCAGAAGCATCGGCGTGTCTGTGTGGTCTGAAACCTCTGTTGATGGCACCACCGTATAACTTGTTCAACTTACCGACACCGACTTGCTTTCTTAAGTAGATGTGTCTGGCAACAGAAGCAGCTCTCTTGTAGAACCAAGTTTCAGCTTCTTGTGGTGGTAATTCATTACCGGCGGAAGTCTTGACAATGTCAACGTAACCTGGAACTTCCAACTTACCTTGTCTTTGCAAGAATTGGGCGTAGGCGTTAATGAAGTCTTGAGCTGGGACGTCTCTATTTTTGTTAGTAAATGTTATTCATCAGTCTTACTTTTCTTTCTTATTCCTTTTTGATGATTATATCAAAATTAAAAAAAGCTTTTTCAATGGATAGAGACTGATTCTGTTGAACTTACCCTTTCAGATAATTCAAATTGATCTAGCCAAGTTCAGCATGAAGCTTAAGCACATTAAGTGTACTTTCTATCCACCACGACAGTCGACAATCACATACCTTACGGAAGCACCTGGCATATTGTCTATATGGTTATTAACGGTAGAAAAAGAAAGTCTTGTGGTGAAGAATTGATAAATTTTCGCACCAGCGAGCGAGGCACCAGAGTGAATTTTTCGTTTTGGTGGCTTATGTAAGCGATGTGGTGCGAGGAAAAGCAGTCACACCCGTCACGTGCAGGCACTCTTTGGTATTTGAATTCGCATTTCTATGCGGCTCGCGTAAAATTGCCTTATTGGGAATAGGACCATATTACCCCAATTCCTAATACAATTAGGCTAAATGGCTGCAAATAGTGGGGGACAGATCTTTAGGATATTACAGGGGCTAGTTAATTAGTTGATTAATCTATATTAGTCTAGAATAAATATATGCCGCGACTACCTGTACCGCACTAATTAGCTACCACCCGACTCAAACCATCTTTGATCCCAATGGTCCTATTATACAGAGTAATCAGTAGTATATGGTGATAATGTGGTCTGCAATGTGTCAACAGATACATCAAGCAAGCATTAAATGAGATGCAACCTATAAAGGTACCTTTTCTTTGCAGCTTGACATCATCTCTTGTTCCTTTTCAGCTCCATAAATCACTGTGTCTCTGTGTCAAGCCATATTGCTCCATTTCCGCTAATGAAGTCTCCACACTCCAGAATGCAAAACTGGAACTATACTGGTTATTGCCATCATTAGAAGACTTTAAATGAGGAGTCTCTACTCCATTTTGCTCCATATGTACCACCTCAAACGACTCTCTTGCCTTGTAACGAGGAGAATTAAATATGGTCTTCCCCCAAACTGTTGCAATTGCTAATTTTTCCAGTAAATGCTTATCACCCTTAGGAAGTATATCCATATCGGCATAGTAGTATCTTCTTCTAAACGAGTCATCAGATACAGACCAGCACCTTTCTAATGAAACCATTTTTAATCCATTGTAATAGGGTAAGATCTCGGTTCCACATACTAGTGCAACTAGTCCTGTTAATGTAGATAATGCTTGAAGGTGAGAGTGATCAACCACTTCACCATATTGAAATCTGATTTCAGATATTCCTAAGGACCTTATAAATCTCACTATTCCTCCAAATGGATTGGTCTCAAGTCTTGTTCCCACCAGGGCAGCATCAATAATTGTTAAACTCAATTGCTTATTGGAATCATTTATGTAAGGATACAATTCCTGGGAAAAATCCAACATCCTTAATACCGATAAGTCAAATCCAATATTGTTTAAATTAGTTAATTTGGAGAACATGGAAACGTAAATTCCTCCTAAAGCTTTACCCACGAAAACACTCCATTTTCCCTTGGTGGAGTTTCTATTAAGGGCGTGTTGTTTCCTTATAAGTCTGAAATTAATACTTCTCATGTCTTCACAAGACTCACAGATATATTGTAAGAAGCTTACCACCTCTCTGTATGCAACTGAAGGAGATCTGTCCATAAAAAGGTTAAGTTCTCTTAATTTTGAGTTATGAAATCCTGTTTGGAGCACTCCCAACCCATACATTGGATCCATATCATCGAAATCTAATAGTAAATCTAGCCTGGTGAGTTGAGGTAATATTGTGTGTAAGCCATGGGCATTAATAAGGGTGGTTCCATTAATAGAAAGATGTTGTAAATTGATCAAGCCTCGATAAATTGGCTCTGTAGATACTACCAATGGCTCGGTTATCTTGGTATCCAAAACTTTTAACAGGGTTAAATTCGGGAAAAGTAGCAAATCATCACCCTTGATCGAAGAACTGTCACATTCTAGATATGATACGAAATTGTTCATACCTAACAGGGTCTGGTAGTTTGATTTAAAGCTTTTATCGCCATAAACACCGGCTTTGAAGCTGGTTTTAGCCAATTCAGCCTTTCCACAGGTATCTATGTTGGTCTCTAGAACCTCTTTAATAAACTCTCGGTGGTACCGCTTCCTATCTGAATACTGTTCCATGATTCTAGGAGTCGCTAAAACCACATCGATTTGGTTTTCTCGGATCAAACTAAGTCTTGGGAACAACAACGGTCCAAGGAGCTTTCGAAAATAAGTACATGTGTTTGATAAACTCACTAATATAGGATAAGACTCTAGAAGTCTGATATGATTAAGAACAAGGGTAAATGGTGGCGAATCAGTTATGGGATGGTTTCTGATACATATCTTGATGATTCTATTGATGATTTCCACCGGAAGGTCAACTAGACTATGGTACTGTTGGTCCTGGTGGCTATGCATTGTATCAATTGACATCTTGAGGCATCTCAGGATCTCAGGGGGTAAAGTAGATGATTGTGGTGATTGCTGATACCCCGGAAATGCGACTGTGACTAACCCTTTGGTCCTAAGTGCGAGGTATTCACACCTAGGGAGAAGTGGTGATAGTAGGAGGGAAGGGCAATTGGTAGTAGTGGAAGAGTAATGGCGTGTGGGAGTTATTATAGTGGTAGAGGAAGTGATATCGGGGTACTTCGTTTGTGGTTTGGTGGGTTTTATGGGTTGAGTTTGGTGGGTTTTATGGGTTGAGTATGGTGACTGTTGTAGGTATTATAGTATGATGTAGTTAATGATTAGAAGCGGTCAACTGAAACAAAGACTACCTATTAAATAGATTGGATATTGTAGAGATGCTGCTGTATTTATATCTATTATCGGTAATAATTCTTTATTGGTTGAGATGATCAAATAGCGGTGGCTTAACTGGTGTTTTGGTATTTTGGCTTGTATCTCTTATGGTACTGTTACTGCTGAGTTGCTTTCTCGCTGGAATTACTGCGAAATATGTTGCAACCTCTATTGATTTACATCAAAGAGTGGCTCAGGAACAACCGGAACAAAAGAGTCTAATTCTACGTTTACAGGCTTCAAATCGCTCTTATCATTATTGATCTTCTTCCATCATAGTTAGTCAGTGTTCAACATAATTCCAAATGTCAATAATCTAGGAATTATAATATGGTGAGCCAGTAATGAGCCAAACTTCTACTTTTAACTAAGAATTACTTCTCATGGTCCAAGTATTTATTTCTGAAGATCTAATGGCTGTTATATGAGAGATTAATACCTTTCACTTAGGCTGCGAAAGTACTATGAGCCAAAGATCAAGTACTACAGACAACACAGTGGATGATTAACAAGACATAGCTATCAAATACACAAGAACAAGCACAAGAAGATCATAAAGGATGCTTATATGAAGTCTTGGGTGTTCCAATATGTTTCCATTCTTGTTACTTGTAAGTTATACACTACACAGAAGTACTTTATGATGACATCCATCATACAGACTATGGATTTCTAGGCACCAAATTTTTCAGTCATAGCAGAACAACCACGGAATGACCTTGTCTACAAACAGCCTTAACCATAATATTATCATGCCTTCTCGTCTTATCATGCCTTATCTTTACTTCTAATCTTACAGACCTCATCTATTGTTTCGATGTGGATTTTGATACTCCATATTTATTCATATATTATACATTACAAATTAGGAGAATTAAACGTTGAGGTCAAAGATGCTAAGTGATTTTTTAAGTTACTTAGACCTTGAAACCTCTAGATCTCCGTCTACCTCTAGCTCTTTCGAACTTTCTACCCTTAGACAAGATTCTTGGGGCCTTACCCTTGTGTGGACCGAAACCGAAGTGTCTGACGGCTTCTCTGGCGTTTCTTGGACCTCTGACGATCAAAGTGTTTTCACCCTTTGGAGATCTCAAGGCCAATTGATCCAAAGTGATAGCTTCACCACCGTTCTTTAAGATGGTAGCCTTGGCACCAGCAGTGAATCTTAAGGCAGCAACAGTAGCCTTTGGGAATTCCAATAATCTGTTGTCGTCAGTAACGGTACCAACAACAACGATGGTCTTGGAAGAAGCACCTTGTTGCTTCAAGGTTCTAGAGATTCTAGAAACAGAAACAGGTGGCTTGTTGATCTTAGATAAGAACAAAGATCTCAAGATGACCTTGTTGAATGGGGCATCAGTACGACCTAAAAAAATTGTTAGTATTGGGGGACTTGTTTCTGCTCAGAAGACGCACATTAAACACTTTAATTGAAACAAAGTGATGCACTCGCAGAAGGTTTTCCTCTATGCAACAAGTAATTTTTGGGTTAAAGGGATATTCCCCTTTGGTTCAAAAATAATACTGTTTGCAGAGTTCACACAATCAGTAACGATATCCCCGTTCTATATCCTTTGCTGAATCACCAGTCATGGATATATGTTTGGGGAAATGTTGAGAGGATTCAAGGAACCAAAGTGAAAAAATAAGAAACAAAAAAATAGAGCTAGTGTGAAAAAAAAAGTGACCAGTCATCTTCACTGATGAGTAACATGTTCCTATCGTCAGTATCTTCACTGACAGGCGCATGATACCCGTGAACAAAAGGGTTGACCACTCTTTCTCATTATCCCCACTTTGCTGTTTCTTATTGATCACTTCTTTTTGAAATTCCTTTTTGAATATTGGTGATGTTTGAAAACCGATTCCATTTTTTTTAAACTGTATAGTCCGTCTTCTAAGTCCTTCAATCAGTTACATACGAGCTAAGTAGGCGTACAACTTGACCAACATCTTTAAGTAGACGTTGTCAGACTTTGGAGCTTCTCTGTGACCAGATCTGGCATGTTGTTTGGTGGTGTGATCTCTACCCATTTTGATGTCTAGTTTGTGATAAAGTAAGTAGAAAGGTGGAAGATATATATTGAAAAATCTGCGAGAGTGATGGGAGAGGATTTCCGGTGCGGGTCGTGTGATGGGCCAAAAAAATCTCAGTTGTGTGTGTGTGATGATGGCTCGTGTGTTTCTAATAATGTATGTAATTAACCAAGAAAAATTTTTAGTGTGAGGATATGAAGGGCACGAGCCCTAGATCCAAAACTTTTCTCGTGAGTTGCACGCTGTGAAACGTGATTCGCAACGTGACCACCTGTCACGCCCTGATAACATGATTAGGTTGTATACGTGTGTATTGCCCCTTTGGCTACCACTAAATGACACAATTGACGCCCATCAGGGGATTCATCAATACCCCCGTCACCAAATCGGTCTGTGCCATCACCACAGTCGTCGCACTCGCGCTCTCTATCTTGGAATACAAACACTATGTCCATCTAGCCATAGATCCTTTCATCATTGAGTACTCCCAATACTGGAGAATCATTACTTATCAATTATCAGTAATCAATGAATCTGATTTCCTTTTGGTGGTATTTTTATGGTTCAACTTCAAAAACCTCGAGCGGTTTTATGGATCAAAGCGTTATTTCTCCACCATTGTGGTGTTTGCCCTTTATAATGCTTTGGTTTGCTTTATTGTTATCACCTTTGGCCAGTTATTGGTTTATTTTGCATTATATTTGATCCAGTCCATGATCTTTAGATCACAGTCTTCTATAACATACCATACTTCTTTGTTTAATGAAGTGGCTCTGGGTCCAATCGGGATTATTTCGTCCTTGTACATTTGTTACGGTAATTATATCCCTGCTTCTTATCAATTCAAGATATTGTTGACCAATCCTATGAAGTTGATCAATGAGGGTGATACCGAGAACGGGCCTTCCGAAGAATTGGGTGCTGGTACCGGTTCAGGTTCAGGTTCAGGTTCCGCTTCAGGATCCAGCCCTGGCTCCGGCTCTTCTTCTGAGTCTTCTACTAGTTTTGGCTCTTCTACTGAGTTGACACTCTCCAACCATTTCCCGATCCATATCATCTACACCCTCTTTTTCTTCAATAACGGGTTCAAATCAATAATACCTTCACTTGTGGGACTACTCATTGGTAAACTCCATACATACGAATTATTGCCAGGTAGCAAGGCTTGGTTAGCACCAAATTGGATATTCCAGATATTTATTAATCCTATTAAATTCATATTAAAAAGTGTCGACAGACTTGGTTCTAGATTTGGCGGCAGGTACCGTCCAATTATTGACCAAGATTCTGCCACAGGAGAAGATGTGGCTGAAACTCCAGAAGAAGATGACGAAGTCATGGATGAAGACAGAGTTCAAGAAAGTCAAATAAGAGCAGAAACCCCTGCAAGACCATTAGGAACACAGTTTTTGGATACTTTCAGAAGATCATAAGTAATCAAAAGTCATCAAGAACCAGTGGATCAATTTCTTTTTATTGATAACTCGCGTTTCGTTGTTCCACATAACAGTATAAGATATTTAGAGTCCGTTTCTTTATAAGAACTAGGACTGATAGGGATCAATTCTTTACATAACTAATATAGATTAATTAAGGTCAGGTTACACCTCATTAAAATCACCATTTTATGGTTCTACATCTTTTCCTTTTATCGTAATATTACCATTCTATAACAGGCAAGCCCTATGGTAAGTAGGTCCGAGAACAGAGGTGTTCTATGAAAAGTTACCAAAGTCTCAATATACACAGATCAGAGCGATAAACAGCACCGTTCCTTTAAAACCGTCAGTTTTTTTAGTTGGTTATTTTAATGGTGATGTTATAATTTTTTTTAGGTTAATAAACTTCTATACCTTTAAAGTTCACTGGTTTTTTACTTGGTGCTCTTCTTTCTTCTTTCAACGTCCCAGTTGTAGAGTCTGGCAGTGTTGACTTCCATAGTGGTGATGTTTTCCTTTAAGAATTCCATGTCTTCCTTGACGTATTTCAACTGTTCGTTGTTTTTCTTCAATCTTTCATTCAATAACTCTACAGCTTCGTCCAATGGATATTCCAACATCACGTCTGCTCCCAACCACAAGTAAACACTATTCAAGTTTTCAACATCAATGGTGGCCTTGGTGTAGAGGGTGTCATTCAATTCGTAGTTGGTGATGATCTCCTTGTCTTCTTCATCGTCACCGTTTTCTTCAACATCTTCCTTCTTCTCTTTCATATACTTGATGATCTCGAGATTCTTTTCAATGTCGGGTATTTTGGTGTTCAAGTCAGCCATTTGTGATCTCTTAGAAGCTTCCATGTACTTGTACTGTTGTAAACGGTCTTGGAACATTTTCATGATGTTTTCGAAGTCTTGTTCTGGGTTTTTGACCACATTCTCCACCTTATCTATGAAAGGGGCCTCTGGAATACCACGAGGGTTTGTGTTTTTAGGTCTATTGACGGGTTAGTACGGGCTCAAGCTGGATCTAGCGGTACTGGCGACGACTGGATCGGCTAGGATCGGGTCGCTTTGGTGGGTACTTACTTGAGGAAATCAGCCATTGTGGTGTGGTGAAGTTAGTTGTAGCGTGTAAGCGTGTAAATCAGTGTTGGTGAGAGACATGGCTGGAGGGTGTCGCGCGACATTTTTGCATTCGACAATAGGTAGAGACCAAGAAACCGATAAAGGCAAGTGTTTGGGAGAATATGGAAGTTCTAGTGATATAACTAGTATTGCTACATTTTCGGTATTGAAAGGTTTTCCTAATATTGGGTGGTTCTGATTTTTACTGTAGTATTCTTTCTCTTATGGAGACAATTTCACTTTTATGAATATTTTGCAATTATTGAAAAATTGGTAAAAATTGACAGTTGCCTGAAAAGTTCATATTAAACAGTGAAAATCTACTGTTTTACCCCAATTGGTCACTTTGACTTCACTTACTCTTAAATATTGATATGTATCTAATTATCTCTAATCATATCGTTTATTGGCTCGTTAATCAATATACCTAAATCACTAAATAGCACTCAATAGCTCTACTTGTTACCGTAACCGGTTTCGTTTTGCTTCTTTCTGGTTTCAAAAGCGTTCAACACAGATTCGGCAGCCTTGACACCAGATAAAGCCATAGCACCGAAAGTTGGACCCATTCTGTTGGAACCATCGACTTCAGCCAATTCCATACCAGCAACAACTAAACCTGGAACAACTTCTCTGGTACCCTTAACAATAGCATCTTCAGCCTTGTTCATATCGAGACCTCTCATTCCACCTAATTGGAAACCGTCAGCAGTTGGCTTAGAAGGTTCTGGTTCACCTCTGAATCCTCTAGTGATATCCTTTGGAGCCTTACCTAATTCTTCAAGTCTCTTAGCAGAGAAGGCACCAAATGGACCATCGTGTCCAGTTGTAGATAAAACAACGTTACAGTTGATAGTATTTGGATCCATACAAGATTGGGTATCGTGGTTCAAAGCCACCAAAGTCCAGTTGGTGACAACACCAGCGATTCTTAATTCACCGGTGGTTTCATCACGACGAGTGATTAAATCTTCAACAGCAGTAGCATTGAACAACTTGACGTTAGGGAATTGCAAAACCTTAGATAACAAAGTGGACATGAACAATGCAGCATGTTTAACAACAACATAGTCACCTTCGTCTTCATAAGCAATTTCCAACTCATCCAAGAACAAATCAGCAGGCTTTCTCAACACCATGGCTGAGAAAAGTTGACCTCCCAACCAACATCCACCACCTGGAGAAACCAGGGCTTCGATGATGGCAATCTTCAATTCAGGTCTGTTCTTGGCCAAAACATAAGCAGCAGATAAACCGGCGGAACCAGCACCGATAATAACCACGTCAGATTCAGTGAACTTGTCCAAATCAGCAAAGTAACGTCTGGTCATAGCACGAGAAACGGTACTTTCTCTGATAGGAGCAAACTTGAACTTTTCCCAGTCAGCAAACTTGATAGTATCGTTATCAGCATCAGAGGTGATGTTCACAATAGGTTCCGACTTGCGGACTTGGAATTGTGATGGAACAATTGGGGTTTGAATCATAGTTGGAGGAGTCATTTTGCAGTAATTGAAAGATGGTTAATAGTGAGATCAGGGGGACAATTGTGGCTCCTTTTATAGGGCTGATATTGGACGTAGCCGATCTTGTTATTGCATAGCAGACTTAAGCCTGTTATTGCATACTTGTATGGCCCATATATGTCCGTTGCTATAGCCCCATAGCCTGTTGTTGCATACCCCTTTGAAATTATAGTGTTGGAACCTTTTCAAACCTAGTAAGCGCATGGCTGCAAAATTAATGCGACTCTGTCCTTGAGATATGCGCATACCAAGGAGTGCAATAGAAATAGAGTACAGCAATACCTAGACCAATTGGTTGTGTGCAGTTAGATAAATAAATCAGGAGATTAGAAATTAATTAGATCTACTAGGTTGCTTCCTAGAGCGTGAACCATGGATTAATGATAGCTTTAGGTTATGCAGATATAGGTAAAAACCGGATAATATGGATCAACTAGTCTAGACCTTACAGTGTGATTAGTATACATTGAGATCATTTAAATGCATATCTAATGTTGGGCTTTAGGTTTGATGATAATTAACTGCATATGAATAAACATGGCTTATAATCAATCATGTAATCGCATAGAATGTTGATGCATTTATGTAGAGGAAAGATCAAATGCAACATAAACCTAAATAACATGCAGTTAAACTGCCATGCCAGATCAATGCAACCTATGAGACGTCGTATATTCACTTACTATAAGATCAAATAACATAGACTCAAGATTATTGCACATTACTGGACCTGTCGTTTTCAGAACCCGACTTCCTTAATGGAGCAATTTACTATAATATACTACATTTTGCCTGATGTATTTAACATCTATTAAACTTCTATTAATGCTGTACAGAGATGATATAAATTACAATAGAACAATTGAGTCCACAACAATAGATGAATAATGGGGTGATTTATCGATATCAACATGGATGGATTTATGAGTGGCTCAGGGTTCTAATTCTTGGGGTGGTATGATTCATTCATCTTAGTTTTGGGTTTTCTTTGAAGATAATATGAGTTCTGTCTCAATATTTCCTTATATTTCCAAGTTTTCAACTTCTGGTAATTCTTGGTTTGATCTACTCTTTTCACTGAAACCATTGAAATATCTCTTTCTGAAATCCTTGATACCTTGGCTTCTTAAACCATTGGTAGTTTCACCCACGTAACTATCGTCTCGCTTAACGTACACAAGTAATCTTCTAGACCACTTGTTAAATTCCTGCTCTAAATTGTAAATCAATTCAAGTTGTGAGTGTTGGGGAATGTGATTGATTTCAAATTCATCATTGGCGGTAGGCATCCAGAAAGCTAATCTTCCGTTGACAGGAAGTCTTTCAGCAGCAAAACCAAGTAAATCTTCTAAAAGATCTGACAATTGGTATGGCTTTTTAGGTTGAATGAAATCTCTTCTTAAATGGGCTTTTTCACCTTCAATTATAACGTTTTCTCTTCCAGCAGCCTTTTCTGGATCTTTGGCTCCACACACTTTCAAACCTTCTCTGACACCATATGGAGGGTCGCACACAATAGTGTCTATGGATAAACTCTTTCTTAAGGCATTATGGGTGAAATCCATAGCAAGAACATCCACTAATTGAAGAGAAGTACCGTATTGCTTGAAGTTGGCTTTGATGTTGACCTTGTCATTTTTTCCTCTAAGAGTACGAATATCAATATCTGAACCAATTGGAATACCTCCGTAGTTAGCAGCTGCTACCAAGAAAGAACCAGTACCGGCAAATGGATCATATACCAATTTACCGTAACTGACTTGTGCTATATTACAACTGACAAGGGATAATTCAGCATCGAAAGATGTGGTTCCGATATACTTTCTCCTCCTTAAATCATATTTGTCTAAGATATTACCGACTCTGGCACTGAGTTGGACTTGTCTACCAAACCACATTCTTTCTGGAGTGGTTGCTTTATCGTTACCTGCAACTTTATATTCTTCAATAACGGTGAAAATTTCATCAGGGTTCTTCATACGGATAGGACCTTGGAAGTCAAGATAGGAGAAGGACTCGATCATTTCAAACTTGGAGGATTTTTCTCTTGATCCCATGTAACCTATGAAATCGAACTTGAATGAGGCTTGTTTATAGACTTCAAAAAGGTCCAGTGAAGATTCTTGAACGGACTTGTGTAACTCTTCTAAATCACGACCTTGACCCCATAATTCATAGATTCCCCTACCTAATACTGATCTTTCCATGATCTTTTTGGCTTGGGAGTCATCTTCAAGTTTGACTATAAGAAATGGACTCAGCTCATCGTGATGAGACATATCGATGTAGATGCCATGGAGATTAGCGATGGACTCGATCTCTGCCCTACGGAAGTTGGGGTATGCTTGGGCAAAGTATATAAGGTAGTCCTTCATCGTTAACTGTTGATGTTGTAGATTCTGGGGTTAGCTCATCGTGAAAAAATCGGTTTGGTTAGTGAGACTAGTGCGAGGGACATTGGAGGTGAGACATCATCAAAGCTAGGTTATACAAAGAAGTGATCAATGTATGTGCAAGGAAAATTGAAGTAGGAGAGATTGATTAGGATATGTAGATATTCACTCTTGCTAGTGTAAGATAGTTAATAATAGTACTTGTCTTTGATTTGGTTGGTGGTTATCGATGGTGGTGTTGGTGTTGCAACATGTCGCAGTAATTACTGCAAAATAGCGAGACTAAGCGATGCCTCACAGCGAGATCAGCAGAGTGACATAGATTGAAGGTATTTGAGAAGAATTTTGCAATGATAAGATATAATGGAATTATCAGAGAATATTTATTGCCTGTTCATCGAACATGAGAACGTTCGTGGGTGAAAATTGAATTGGGTTTTATGATTATATGTATTGGTGTTTCATTTGGTAGTGCTGAAACGATAGAAGTCCAGATAAGATAAGCCAACTGATCCATTGACTCACCATCCGATACCCAATGTGACTTTATTTATGGTAATACTAGATCATAGTGGAATCTGTTACTGTTCTTTCCCCCAAGTTTCACTCTGGTTTCAGATCAGTTACATCAACACCATCCAGATCACTAGAACCACCAAACCAAACCAACGCCAACTTAAACAACACAGCCAAATCATCACCAGCACCAATAGAGCAATTTCGACAACACTTAAACCCCAAGAAATCAGTGTCCCCATTGCTGACTCCCGCCTTCTCCTGCTTTCTCCTGCTTTCTCCGGTATTTGGCTTATCTCCTTTGGTAGTAGCCATTCGGGCTCCTGTATAAAGCTTAGGTGGCTACAAGTCACCAATCACAACTGCCATTATCGTTAAGTACAAGAAAAAAAGCCAATCCAATCATCACATAATTCACCAACTCTACACATACTTAAGCATGGACTTACTTCACTCCAATCGACCAATCAGGTTCTCTTCTTCAATTGGTCTGGTCCTCTCATCTCCCATTCTTTGCTACACTACTTTTTGCTGCCAATCTGGCACTGGCTGGAAGGTTCGCGCGTCCG
The DNA here is from genome assembly GCA_030572155.1 of Suhomyces taliae. NCBI lineage: Eukaryota > Fungi > Ascomycota > Pichiomycetes > Serinales > Debaryomycetaceae > Suhomyces > Suhomyces taliae. The sequence continues at coordinate 39,664 of JAJLZJ010000001.1, read as the reverse complement.
GGTAACTGGGAGTATAAAAGGTGGCGACATCCCACTACAACATAACCAGTCCATTTATCATAGATAGTTTTTGTTTAGTTTTATAACATATAACATTCAATAAACTAGGATTTCGTATTAATTAGTTCCGTACATTTAGTTAGGTAGAAGTGTCCCTAAAATGTCTACGTTTGATGATGATGAGGCCCTCTTTGAGGATATCTAGTATGTGTTCTTTTTACATCCAACTCACCAAACAGTTTAAAATTCGAAGTTTAGACAAAATGGTGATGATTTGAACCTCGTTCTAACAATATTTTTTTAGCGCTGATGAACCAGAAGCTCCATCTACAAGTGAGACAAAAGTTTCTAAGGATGATGTGAAAGAAACTAAGGAAGAACCCCCAAAACCCACAGAGACCGAACAAAGTCAAGTAACCGTCGAGGGCCAAAATGATCAACCATTACCTCCACCTCCAGCACCTCCAGCAGTATCAACTGAATCACAAGATCAATCACAACCACCAGCTCCACCAGCAGCTTCTGCTGCTCCAGTTCCACCTCCTCCTGTGCAACCAGAACAAGCTGGTATCCAAGCCGGCCAAGGCTTTGGTGGTGCACCAGCTGCTCCTTACGGAGGAGCTGTGCCGCAATTCGCAACCCAAGGTCAAGGTCAAAATTCACAAGGTCAATATGGTCAAGGCCAATACGGTCAAGGTCAATACGGTCAACAAGCCCCACCAGCTCCACAAATCCATCAACCTTCAAATGTTGGTAGAGAAAGCGGTAAGATGTTTATCGGTGGTCTTAATTGGGATACCTCTGAAGAAGGTTTAGTTTCATATTTCTCCAAGTATGGTGAAGTCCTTGATCACACTATTATGAGAGATAACAATACTGGAAAATCTCGTGGTTTCGGTTTCTTAACCTTTAAGGATCCAAAGTCCGTGGATGAAGTCATCAAAACTGATCATATTTTAGATGGTAAACTTATTGATCCAAAAAGAGCAATTGCTAGAGAAGAACAAGATAAAGTGGGTAAGATTTTCGTGGGTGGTATCGATCCAATGGTTAATGAAAAGGACTTCAATGATTTCTTCTCTCAATTCGGTAGTATCATTGATGCTCAATTGATGATAGACAAAGATACTGGTAGATCTAGAGGTTTTGGTTTCATCACCTACGACTCCCCAGATGCAGTCGACAGAGTCACTGTCAATAAATACTTAACCTTAAAGGGTAAAGCTATGGAAGTTAAGAGAGCAGAACCAAGAGGTCAACATCAACAAAACCAATCCCACCATCAACCACAAAATCAATATAACAACTACGCTGCTTATAACCAATATGGTCAAGGACAATATCCTCAACAACAACAACAGCAACAGCAACAACAACAGCAACAACAACAGCTGCAAATGGCTGCATATGGACAAGCTATGAATATGACACCAGAAATGATGCAGGAATACTGGCAAAGAATGCAACAATGGTACATGTACCAGCAGCAAGTTGCACAAGGTCAACAACCAGGTCAAGCTCCGGAAGGGGCCGAAGGTCAATCAGGAGAACAACCAGAACAACCATTAAATCCTCAACAACAAGCATCGGATGATAGGGATGACTCCAACCAATCAATTCCAAGACCTCCTCCAGGAAATCCTGAAGGATATGGAAATGGCTTTGAAAATCCGCACAGAGATGGAAGAAGAAACAACTTACCAAAGGGACCAAGAAGAGCTCCACCATCGGGACCATCTGGTGGTAATGGAAACTATAGAGGAAGAAACAGAAGAGGAGGAAGAGATAACAGAGGAGAAAGAGGTTACCACCCATACAGTAGAGGAGGTGGAAATGGAAGAAGAGACCGTAATTAAACCGTTGAATTAGTTAGGCCCCCCTAGCCCCTTAACTGAACAATAATTATGAAGGTTCTTCTCCAACCACATTACACTGTTATCATTGTGAATAACAACCACCATCTGCTGTAATAGTTTACGAATCGAATAGCTTATGAAATAAAAGTACTTTTTTTTACTATTATTGCTTGTGTGTTTAACAACCACAACTACAATCACAATCTACACGTTATTATTATAAACCTTATGTTTAATATGTATGCTGAATTAATCTATTATCAATAAAACTACTCATTGGTTTCATAAAAAGAAAACCAACTATCATAATACGTAGACACCTGTTTAAGGCCAACCAAGGGTATTCATTTATTTTCTTCTCTTGGATGGTCTGGCGTTCTTCTCCTTTCTCTTTTCCTTCAATTGTCTGCCCTTTCTGATTTGTTCGGTAGATCTGAGCTCTTGCTTTTGACCTGGCTTGTTGTAACCCTTCACTCTTACCCCGGATTCCAAAGCCTTTTCCACCTTCTTCTTTTGCTTGTGGTAATCATCTCTGAACTTATCTGGCAACTTAGGAGCATCGGCTCTCTTGTGCTTGAATTTTCTGTTATCAGCATGGTTATCCTTGGATTCCAAAGAGCCTGCCTTGGTAGGTTGGAGGTTTCTTTGCTTTCTCCATTCGTCGAATCTACCGGATCTATAAGTAGCAGGAATCTTGTTACCACTTTCACCAATAATGTATTTCTTGTCGGTAGATTGGGAGTTGATATATTTACCCTTCAGCTTATCCCATCTCATGACTTGCTTGCTTTGGAAGGACTCATCGTTTTGTAAGTCGAAAGTAGCAGCAGAGGCATCGTTAGCGAAAGATGAAGTGATAGATAATTGCTTGTCTTGAATAGAGGAAGCTGGAGCGTAGTGACTCATGAAGAATTCTGGGTCTCTGTATGATTTCTTTTCCTTCTTCTTGGATTCGATGATATCGTCAGCATCTTCAAAAGCATCCTGTAATTCAGTTTCATTCACTTGGGTAGAGTAACCGACTTCACCGGTTTCGTTCTTGAATATTTCGTTTTCAATACCGTGGGTTAAGCCTGCAATTCTTTCCTTTTCCAATAATTCTCTTCTTTCCTTGGCTCTTCTTTGGATTGGAGCAATTTGTCTTCTTCTCTTGTTCATAAATTCAACCATACTGTTTTCATCTCTGTCATTACCCTTTTTATTGAATTCAAACACGGTTTCCTTGGAATGCCTGTTGTTTAATTTTTCTAAGAATCTTTCCTTTTCCTTTTCTAAGTTTGGTCCAAATAATAAATGTTGATCGTCCCAGGAACCAGTTTCCATGATTTCCTTATATCTCTTTAAAGATTCAGCAGAAGCTGCTTGTCTGGTACGGTAGTATAATTTTTCACCCTTTATAGAAACATCTTTGATGACTTTAAGATCGTAGTTGTTACGGAACAAGTTTTCATATAATTCTTGGAAAGTTTCAATATCAAGTCTTGGAATGGCACCTACCACCAATCTATCAGTATAAGAAACCTTTGGTTCGACGTAGGAAGGAGATTTTTCCTTCATTATTCTGTTTCTTTCTTCATGCATGGAAGTCAATAAGACCTTCTTACCTAAGAACAATTCAAGATCAAGCAAGTAAGGTAATTCCTTTTCGTTGACCAAAGAATAGGCCCAACCGGTATTACCAGCTCTGGCGGTTCTACCGACTCTGTGGATGAAAATCTTGGTGGATGCAGGTAAAGTATAGTTGATAACGTTGGCAAGGACAGGAATATCAATACCACGAGCAGCCACATCGGTGACGACCAACACGTTGGTCAAACCAATACGGAACTGATAAAGTTGGTTCTTTCTGGCGTGTTGATCAAGAGTACCGTAAATGTATGATACCAAGTAACCAGCGTCCTTCAAAAGGGAAGTAACATATTCAACATGATGCTTGGTAGGAACGAAAATAATGGTGGACTTTTCGGATGGAAGCACATTGGCTGGTGGAAGTCTTTCTTTCTTGAACTTAAACCTCTTCTTCTTTCCGTTTTCTTCTTCATTTTCTTCTTCTTCGTCTTCTTCATTAACTCTCTTTTCCATAGCAGCCAACTTCTTGATTTGTTCTGGGGTACCTAATGGTAACTTAATGACTTCTTGAAGCACGTACAATAAGTTTGCTTCCTTTTCGTTCTTTTTGGAGGTGAAAAAGGCCATTTGCAATTGATCAGAGATCTTGGTTTCAGCGTCAAGTCTGACCAAAACTGGACTAGTAAGACCAGCTTTAGCGAAATCGACCAAGGAACGTGGAAGAGTGGCCGAGAACAAAAGGGATTGACGTTGTGGAGGTAAAGCAGCTAACAATTCATTCAATTGTTCAGCGAAACCCATTTCGAACAAACGATCGGCTTCATCGAAGACAATGTATTCAACAGTACGGAGGTCCATCTTCATTTCGACTTGCAAGTGCAAGAAACGACCTGGAGTGGCCACAATGACATCAGGGTTAGACATGACCGAGGAGAATTGTTCTTCTAAAGATTCACCACCAATAAGCACAATAGAACGAAGATCAGTACCACGACTGAACTCCTTGACTTGCTTGAAGGTTTGGAGAGCCAATTCACGCGATGGGGATAAGATAACGGCACGGACACCGACCTTGGCGCTATGGGACTTAAGTTTTTCAATCACTGGAAGGGTAAAGGCAGCGGTCTTACCAGAACCAGTACGGGCCATACCCACGACATCACGGTTTTCCATGATCAAAGGAATGGTCTTTCTTTGAATTGGGGTTGGTTGACGGTAACCCTTCTTGGAGATATTGGTAAGAAGGAACTTGGAGAAACCAAAGGATGCAAAAGATCCTGGTTTGGCCTTCTTGGCTTGTGGGTTGTTGGAGGTGAAGTATGAGCTGAGCTCCTTGGACTCTTGTTTGGATTCGGCATCGCCTTCATCATCAGAAAGCTCTAAAGTAGGGAAAGCACCTGGACCGCTGTTCTTGGTAGCGGCGGCAGAACCGTTGTTGGTCTTTTTCTTCTTCTTTGGTTGTTCTTCTTCTTTGTCATCTTCATCGTCGGAAATAATGTCTTGGAGCTCTTCGTTTTGGTCGCTTTCTTCGCCAGAGGACGAGTAGTCGCTTTCGCTGTCGTTGGCGACCGCAAGGGATCCTGCAATGTCGTATTCTTGCTCGCTGTCAGACATGATGGGGTGTCAAGTCATCGAGATGAGATGATAATTTTGATGAGGCAGGCATCACGTGACATGCGATGGTGAGCTTTTTGATTAACGTCGCAATCGTGTCGCAATGCTATTGGAAGGTTATGTCGCGACACTGGGTGTCAGGGTAGGGGGACCAAGACGGGGTTTGAAGATGGATAGAAGGGACCAGACGTGTATCCACGGGATTCCAAGAGCGATCGCTGAGGATAAGGTCCAGATGTTGCAACATCCCGATAACCGACGTCTCTCGTATATATCATGTACGACAGCCCACCAGCAACGTGCAATGTGGTGGTTGCATCGAGTCAAGAGTGCAATACGAATTATTCAATATTCTTTAGGCTACCAAATGGAACATAGGACTGAAACATGTTCAGTGGTCAATAAATTAATTGAAGCCAAAACATACGATTTAGAGAGAGAGAGAGAGAGAGTAAAAAAATCTGGGCTAATCCTAAGCCACTTATTTTAACAGGGTACTTGTTCGTATTTACTGTATATCGCCTTTCCTAGTACCAGTACCATTCACGATGTAATACTATGTAATTGTACCTTTTTAACCGTACGTGGTTGTACGTATAGGTTATAGGTTATGTTCGCTGCTTAACAGCACTTTTTTTTATTAAGCCTGTTTTTATCCATCAACACTTCAAGCAATGTGTTTGAAAAGTAAATGCAGCATCTCGGTTTCCGGTATGTGTTAAAGTGGTTGTATTGCTTAGTAACTGGTGGCCTTTTGTGTGTTAAATTATTTTACCCAACGTATCTAACTAAAAAAATAAAATGGTTACCGAACTCCAAACACCAATAATTATAATTGTGTAATTATAAAGACACTTAATTATTTTCAGATCCAGAAAATAAACGATATCGTAGGGGAACTAAAGAACAATAAGTCAAAGGCGTGGACTCTGCTGCTATATATACAGTGTAAATGATTTAATTGAAAAATTCGCTGATGTAAAAAATATTATGTCTGGTAACAAGGTTGAAATCAATATGCAAAAGTAGATATGAAGGTACTATTTGGTAGTAACCAACATTTTATGGCAGGGGTATATCGTGAATGATGCACTTGAGACAAGGATCCTCGAATATGTAGTAATCTACTTGATGCATGGTATTTGCTGATACTGACAGGATACTGACAGTGGTTACCTAAAAATTAAATATGTGGTTTACAGATGAAGATTTTCGGTAACCGCCAAAAAATCATCGTGAGGCTGAAAAGTCTTCAAGGCGGAACACAAGAGAAATGGCATATTGTTGGTTTCGTAGTTTTGACCTTTGTCCGGACCTTGTACTTGTGGATACAAGTCGGAGGTCGGAAATAATCTAGAAACAAAGAATAGCTAAATGTCTTGAGGTAACGGCACAACTGACTTCCTTTTTGGATACTATTGACTCGTAGTTCAAAATGAAGACTCCGGTACCAATAGCTGCAAACACATTTAAATTTATCCTGTACTGTATAGACCCACCCTAGATTGACCCTTTACCATCTTAGCGAGTCTGGGCTATTTTTGGGCTTAGTTATAGGTCGAGTAAATTTATTCTTCATATTATGTTAATCAAAATGACAGTTCTCCAAGAATATACGGTTTATCAAAATGCCTGATGGATCCTTAAGTGCTTCACTCATCCCAGCGATAGAACACAAACGCTGTCTCTTTGAAAAGCTTGATTCCACGCAATTACCAACATTTTGAGAGAAATGGGGGACCTTCAAGGTAGGCTTAGCTCGACATTCCTTATATTTGTTAACGGTTGGACCTTCTTCAAAACCAAACTTTCAATTCCTCGTAAAAGTGATCCCGATATTATTACTCGCAGTTTGTTTCTTAGTTGGGATTTGCTTGACTAGATCTACTTCGACATGAGCTAGTCAAATTTGTGATGGCCAGTCTGCTGGTGAAGGTTTTTGGTTCTGAAGTGATTGTAGTAGAGGACTATTTTTATGTAGAAGAATTATGGGGTTGCACCCGTATTAATGGGTGAAGAGTTAGAGTGGAGTTAGTTGGTGGTTGGCTTAGTTCTACCGAGAACCAACAGGGGAGATGTTGATCTTACACAGTGACCAGCTGTGGTGGTGGTTGAGGTTGTTGGCTGCGCTGTGTCAAATCAACTGTATGAGCCAAGTATCAGCGAAGAAAATAATTATAATTATTGGAGGGAAGAGTGTCTGATATAGGATAATGCAGATCTCATGCAATCATGTTAATCTTTAGTAGTGAGAAACATGGAGAATGGGTAGAAGGAGAAATACACTGGAATGTCCTAGATACTACACACCTGTAGGTGATTCTTTTTATAAGGTGGTAGTCTCGCACTATATATGGGTGCTTTTTCCACTCTACTTTTCCTGTTCTTCTTGATGTAATCTGGTACGTAATTAAATGCAGTATATGTATATCAATAAACTTTACCAGACTGTGCATTAAAGATTAGCAGTTGTATGTGGAATGAACACTGCTAATCAATTCAAACTTTAGGACAAAATTGTAATGATTATCATGATAAGGGATCTTCGTATGTAATTGGTTTGGATGTGTTAAGTGAAAATAAAAAATATTGCTAGATTAGGGGAAATAGCTATTGATTGGAATTGGTCTACCCCACCCCCCTCCCCACCAATCTAAGGAAGTATATGCATAGTGGACAGATCCAGAGAGATGGAGAGAGAGTCGACTAAATAAACTTAGATAGTTACATTACGCGAAATTTCATGTGTCGTTGCAGCAACGACATTAGGGTTAATTATTCCCAAGAAAAAGTACCAGGAGTAAGAATGGAGTTGATAGTGGTGGGGGCAGTTTGTAGTTGGTGGTGGCGGTGGAGGGGAAGGAAGAAGTAGAGACAATTGGAACGGCGAAATAAGACAGACGGGTATATCGGACCTACTTGTCAATCATAACTGCTAATATATATCACAACCATTCAAAGGGGGTAAATAAGAAACTATATGAATACATAAACAAAAAAAAAACGCAGCCCAATGGGGAATGCTGGAGATCAATGTAAAATTTAAAGATTAATAAGTACGATTGTCGTCCTGTTTGGGAAGTAATTGTTGGTTTCAAGTAATTGTTAACCTAATTTTATAGTTAGAAATCATGCGATTGTTTTTATGCAATTGTTGAGTAGGTATAACCACACACAGCTATTAAAAGACCGTTTTGTTTTATTAAAAATATGATCGACGCGTATACATAAAGACATACAGTATGACTTTTGACTATATCCAATACTTATCAAAAAAACCCCCATTGCATTGCGCCATGTCTTTATTTGATTATATTTAGATGTACAACGTATAACGTATTACTTACAATTTGTTAAGAGCACCAATTTTGTGACTATTCGCTTCTTTCCTATTATTCATTTCTTGACTGTATTTGTTTCATCCAGTAATTCACAGTTAACAATAGGTTTGTATCTAACGCACCCTATCATGCATCGTTTAGTTGTTTGGAGGACAACTAATTTTCTAGTAGACCTTGCGACCGTTCTATTTCTATCTTTGACTCACTTTGGTTACAATTGTCTGGGGGGCCGGATTTGCGATCGTGCTTACTCCCGGTGCAATAGAAGCTTTAAACGAGATGGTTGCATCCACCGACGATCATCAAGTGATCAATCGTTAATCATCGTTAATCATCAAACCGGTATCCCCAAGACCCCACCCCCGGTTGTCGATTGGGATTCAATCGGTCAAACTAGTTTCAGTCGGTATTGGTGCATGGTAGATTTGATAATTTTAACTATGTCTAAAATTGAAGTCAGTGAACTTAATATACGCTAAGAAAGTGAAATTATCCGGACTTTAGTGTAGGTCGACGAATTAGTGAAAAGTGCGGTAGACAACTCAATTATCAATTATTTACTAAGTGAGCAGTACTGTGAAATCATCTAGTAACACAGTACTCTGCTGCATATATACGTAGTACCTTTGGTTTGGTTACTTCGGGTTTGTCTTGCAGCTTCCGCGAACCTCGAATCACGAACCATGGGTTCATCACTCGGTCCTGGTTATGATGCGAGCTATTCTTATGGTATAAACCATTGACTTGATCAATTAAAATACCAGGCGGATCGTATATACAATGTCTCCCAAAGGAGACAACATTTAAATGTCGTTCATAACAATCAACCCGGTGCCTTTAATTATTATCAATTATCATTGATTGAGACGCAGCTAAAATATCTGTGCTTTCATTTTAGCTGTTGTCATATATGTAAGTATCGGAAGTCATAGACATTCTCTACCCTGTAAATAATCTTCTTACTAATCAACCTCGTGCTAACACTTTATTTACAATGTCTCTGTCACCTCTAGATAGTTTCTTTGGGGCGAGTAGTGGCACCGCCCAAAGCATGGTTTAAACTATAATCAGATTATCGATACTTCTTAGGAGCCGTGCATTAACGATAAAAAATTTGATAACCGAGGAAACGAGAAAACGTTAGGCCCTTTGTACTTGGACTACGTCAGACAGATCCTTAAGTAAACCATTGATATCAATCAAATTGATACGGTTGTATAGTATTACTTGCCACATCTAGATCAGTATTTGCAATATCGTAGAACAATTATCTGGTTGGTGATCGCTAATCAAAGGATTATAATTAGCGATGGTGGCTTTTGCTAGTTTTAGGCATTTTGCAGCTAGTACAATCTACACTACATTAGACAGTTATCAAGCAAACCTCAGGTAAAACAAACCCTTCACTAGTGACCTTTGGAACATTGGCATTCTTCCTCACATTATTCCGTATCAATATTGTATTCAACATTGGCAATAATACTCTTGTCTCTTTGTAATGAATATAAAGAACATGGGTAATATGAAATTTGTAGATTATGCCACTTGTATTAATTCTGGAAAAATTTTTCACCTTACAATCGATACACTACTAAATGAATGAAGCAATAGGTTTTCCTGTTGTGATAGCTATATTGAATGGTCGCGGTGGTGGTTTTGATATTGTTATTGATGAGGTAAAAATTCTACATGCATGAGTACTTGCTCGTCTACATACCCTGTGAACAGGGTATGTGACAATAAGCAAGAATCGGCAATAGTGAAGCTTCCGGTTTCCGAGAGTACCGATTTTTTCAAGAACAATATGCTTATAAGGTACCAAAAATGGTGTGAAGTATGTACCATATACTTCAGCATTCCCGGTAGTACAATAGTTTTTTTGTCCAATGTAGTTGACATACAAAAATTTCAGAGTATATGGTCCAGATTGTTTGTTTGGTTCAGCATTTAAATTGTATATGCGAGCCAAGTATGGACAAACATACATACACACACAGGTTTGCAGCATTAACTAACAGATCTACTTGTGTCTTCTTTGCATAGAGAATTTCTGAACAAGAACAATAAAAACTACATCTGCCTACACGAGCAAATCGATTGGCCATACAACTCCATTCCATCCACGTCAGACCCGAGAAAGCGAGGTTTAATTGTGGCGTATTCTCGTACATTGGTGTGTCTGAAAAACTCTCAAATGGATAAATTTCGTATACTAGCCTTAGTGCCGTATGTCATTGGATGCAAATTTATAATTTTTAATTTTGTTCTGCCAATCTTTGACTAAAAATCTGTAATGGGAAAATTCAATCGCACGACCTGAGTACGACTGAGAATCTGTTTCAAACTTCCTTTAGTCCAAGGGTTTGAAGAATTAAACTATTTGATCCTTGCTATTCTCAATTTGCAACACATGCAATTCGTAGATATAATGATATCTATATAACACTAAAATTCAAAGGTAATAGTTTAAATTATACCCCATTTTATCTAATTTATACTTCCACTGTCAGTTATCACCTGACTAGGTAATAACTCCGTTCGATGGCCCGGAACTTCTATTTCGCATTGCAGATCAATTAGTCCTTAATGCATGAGAAGATAGTTTAATTCGATAAAAAAAATATCTTTCGATAACAAGCGAGGTCACGCCTAGATTTGACAATAATAAATACATGAAATGAAATGCAATGAAATAGGGTAAGGGGTCTGGGCAAAAATGGGCCCTGAAACAGATACAGAAGTTGAAAACAGGTAACATTACATTTACACCTAACACCGTTGTAACTCCAGTTATAATCATAGGCATAAGTTGCAAAATTCCTCCAATTCGTATAGTTATTTTACAAGTCGCATGGTTGCAGGGACAAATCCAATGCACTGTCAAGTGGATCCCATATAATTTCGGGGATCTCCATTAATTTCATCAACCAGTAAAGGAAACGACGTATAAACAACATAAAACATTCAATGTTACACTTTCTTGAAGGAGGGGAATTGAACAAGTCACTGATGTTTTTTAGTTGTTTTTTTCACAGTGTAATACGATGAAATAGTGAATAATGAAATAGGTTCAAGTGCCTTTTGGTACACAGGTACGCAGGTTAGTAGGTTCCATGTTTCATGCACTGATATACTTGACGCAATCTGCATTAAGAAGCCAAACCTTAAGCGATGATTTACTTTCGCCTAACCTAGGCTAGTTATAATAGCTGAAATTCGGTGCTAAAAACCAAATTCAGGTGTGTCTATAAACAGGGTCTAATGTTAAAATGTTAAATTAGATTTCTATTACTAAGTCCTTATATCCGACTAGTTTGGAATAATCCACTGATAAAAACCTCTCTCAACCATAAAAATGCCCAGTGAAAAAAATATCTTTTCTACACCGTTTCAACTTAGATGGTATTCATGTGCTGTGCCGCACGCGCACGCCTCAATCTTCGTCTATCTGAGACGATAGTTTGTGTTTCTTGTCATTAGCATTATTAAGATATAGGCTAATCTAAGCTAGGTGATCGCGCATAGATACAACCAAGGATGGTTTAAAAAATATGCTCAACGACACCATGATTCATGGTTCACCCCTGTGATAACCAAGACTGAAATCTTGGGCTATGATGTTCGTATCAAGTATGGTATGATGGGGGGTTGGTGCCTGGTGCTTGAGACATACGGTGGTAAGCGCAGTTAACATACATATAACATATACATTAAAAGCGGTAGTTAGCGCTCCCTGCTGGCGCTTGTACGAAGTCAAAGTAAGTATAAGAGGCGGTGGGTCCGTCGGTCGGTCGGGACCCGGATCTTTTTAGTTTTACCTCGAAGTACCGACCGGCATAGAGACTTCCAACCTAGACAATAGTCCCTGAACATCCCTCGGAAACTGAACCCTCACCTTTCCAAAACAGGAAAGTAGCGTTCGAATTTTTTTTTGAGAATGATATTTTCCCGATTTTCGTGCAACTAGCAACTCCGGCGAAGAAATGCACTTCCCACAAAGGGTCAGGTTAAGGAGAAAAAAAAACTCTGCAAGCATATAAAACATAATACAAAAAAATAATAGGCAGGATAGCATGAGGGGTGGCATGACATGAACAATCAATGTTGAATATCAATGTCCTGTACATTACCTACAGTACTGTAGAGTAGTGTACTATGGAAGCTTAAAAATTTATGTTTATGGATGCATATCCGTTATTAATTGACATTTAATATTTAATTAATTTAATATGGTCAAGAAAAAGGACATATTACAAAATTTTATTAGCTCGGGAATTTATGAACTAAATTTTGAATCGCCCTCAAGCTGATGGTAATGTATTCGTAAAAAAAAACTAAATATATTTATGTTTGTGGGGGATGGATATATGTGATGATTTCCGACCAGACTTACCTTTTTTTTTAATTATTTAATTTATCTAATCGCACGCACTTTTAGTTCCGGGGCCTCGACTTTTAGTTGAGGGGTAACCAAAGTTTAAAGTTTATAGAGTCTACAGTTACTAATAATCATCTTTTATCGGATTGACCTTCGGTTACAGTTGAAGTACTTACAGTTATAGTATATGGTAATGTAGAATAAAGTACAGGATATTCTTCTCTTGCTTCGGGATAATGCAAAGCGCCAAAGCCATCAAACTACCTCAGCAAACAATTAGGGTATAAAGATAGCTGTATAGGGAGGAGCAAACCACCCTATATTCCGGGGGGATGGTATCAAAAAAACGCAAGATCCAAATAGAGCCTTGGCGGTTTCGACTAGAGTATGCGACATTGGCGAAAAGTAGGTTGAGGTATTAATTAATAATCATAAAGCAAGTATAGCCGGAAAAATACCCACATGCATGTAAGTTCCCAACCAGCAAGATCACTTTTTCTGCCAAAACACAAATCAATTTTGGTGCATACTGCAATAAATAGATCTAATGTTTTGGTGTGTGGGTTATGGTTCAATATATAAAGTCTAAATAGACAAAAATGAAAACAAGGTAGTATGGACGATATAGGTTGTGAGGCTTAAGTGTTTGACTTTTATTTCCTTAAACGCGATTTTTTGACTTTAATGGATATTTCGTTTGTTGCTCGATAGTTTCTAGCCTATTGAACAAGGAAAAATATCCACAAAACCATTGATTATTATATTTCGGTTAGAATTGTAATGTTTGCGATACCTGCACCATGCAAGAAAGAAAAAAAAACTCAGAAAAAAAAAGTATATGCATGAACTTTGAGGGGCTTTTACCACAATACATGCATGTTAGTTACACACATTTGTATCAGGTTTTTTTATATTTTATAATTTTTTTTGGTGTAGCTTTCTTCTGCTTCTGCTTCTTCTTTAGTTTCTCCTCTTACTCTTTTTTTTTTTTTTTACCTCTACTACCACATGTAGGTTGCATGCAGTTACATGCAATATTCCATAAGTCGGTGATTGATAAAAAAGAATCAGTAATTTCAGTGTTATCTTAGGATTAAAATTTTCTATTTTCAAAACTCGGCATTTATCTACTGATTGTTACCAACAACCGCTAGCCTTTAAAAAAAAACAACCCACTCTCCCACTCAGTGTCTTCAACACTGGCCAGACAATTAACCTTTGGTATGCCGTTTTGGCGCTCGTAACCATCGCCAATATTTAGACTCTCTGGAAATATGTACCTGGGAGCGCTTGCACGTGACCCCATGCGCGCCCCTCGAACCCCCAACCAAAAAAATAATTCATCGATCGATGCAAAAATGCACAAAATGAACAAAGAACCCAAAGTAAATGAAGGTAAAGAACAAGTTTAACCAACCTAACCCCCGGTTTGTAGCGGTTTCGCGGTCGGGAGTTTTACGGCTGTAAAATAATTTCAGGTCAATATATAGTCTTATATCCGGACCTATTTCTAAATTTTGGTTTAATAGTCGTAATTTCGGTGATTCATCATATAAACTGTCCCATAATCAGCATTTACAAGCATTTCAACCAAATTTCACCATCTACCCTTTTCCAATAACAGACCTGCCAAACCAACATCACCGTACCAACTTATGGCCTGTCATGACTCAACTTCCTTCTGTGTCGGAGTTGATGATCAATACCTCCAAAGATGGTTCCCCCACCAATAGTGGGAACCTTCCAATGGCTTCTGAAAAGCCAACATCTCCAAGATCTCCATCGACAATTCCCCGTATTTCGTCGGCTTCTTCCTTTTCAAACAAGCTCAATTATTCAGCTTCCCGTTCTCTGGGGTTGCCACCACCATCAACATCAGCAACATCAGCAGCCGCACCTCCAATACGTCGTCTTACTGAACCTTCGATAACGTTCACTGCTACTCAACAACTTCCACAACCAACAGGTTTGGGTGCAACTGGTTATCCCCCAACCCATTCCTCGGCCAGAGCCCCTTCCCTGGCACCAGGTCAATCTCATCAAGGAACTGATTACTTTAATCATACACCATATCCTGCTTCGGGACCTGTCAATTATCAATTGAACCAAAGATTGTCTGTTTCTTCGTCAATCGATCCTTTGAGCAGAGAACCATCATCAGTTACATTTCCAGGAGTAAATTCATCGCCCTCATTAAAGCAGAAGCTTCAACAACCCCCAACCATCACTGGGCATCCTCTACCAATTGCATCTGTTGCTAGCTCCTCGAATCTTCCTCCAGCACCTCAATATCCTCTTAGTCATAGCCAAGGTACCTCCCCTACTAGTGGGGTTTACTACGGAGAGTATCCACAACAACACCCCCAAGCTCCTCCACCACCTCCTCCACAACAACAACAACAACAACAACAACAACAACAGCCTCCACAACAGCCTCCACAACACCCACAACAACCAGGTCAACTGCTGCAACCGCCTTACCCTTACTACTACTCAGTTCCTCCCCAGATCTACAATGATCCTCAACAAATGCAACACCTCCAACATCCTTACATGTACCAAATAGCACCGGGTCAAATTCCTCCACCTGGTCCACCAGGAGCTACAGGTCCTCCACCTCCAGGTTATTACCACCCTGGAATGCCTCCACGCATGCTCGCACAAAGCATGCTGGAAAATGGACTTGCCATGGTAAGTGTTCCAATGCGCCCAGGAGTCTACGAAGAAAACAACGCTTTAATTAACAAAAGACGTATAATTAAGAGAAGAACCAGAACCGGTTGCCTCACATGTCGGAAAAGAAGAATCAAATGTGATGAACGTAAACCTACATGTTTCAACTGTGAACGCTCAAAAAAAGTTTGCTTAGGTTATGAAAAATTAAACACTTTGGGTAACAAAAAGAAGAGAGACACTAGTCTCGATTTGCATCCAGATGATGAGGATGAGGACGATCATGAAGAAGATCGCGATAATAATTCAGATTCACATGACCAACCCAAAAATCAATCTCAATATGGAGAACAGAATGGTACTGGTGATCATTCTGGTAATAAGTCCGGTTTGGGTCCTATACACGACCCTGAAAGTGGGGGAAAGGTATCAGTGAATAATCTTATCAAGTGAACATTACAAATCATGGCCAGGGGACGAAATGCACTGGCAAACAAACTTGAAAAAGGTTATTTTTTTCTGATCATTGGTTGTTTCAGAATATCAATTGATCTACACACCACCCTGTTATTTTTTTTATTCATTATGTTTATCATTAATCAACTTTGCAAAATTATTGCACTCATACATCAGCCATATACATTGCCCCTCCACTTCAAAGTCAATGGAGGTTCGAGGTTTATTCTTCTATTTTGAAGATTCTTGAAGATTCCTACAAGAAACAACATTTCCTAACACATAAATCAAATTCACTCGTTTCATGAGTTTATTGATTTTGAATCCGGATCTGATAATTTTTTTTTTTTTGACTTCAATTCGTCATCACTTCCAGTATTAATAATTTGGTGAACTAGGGCCTAATAAGAGATTCTGAGATCCTTTGTCTGCTGGAGCTACTTGTATCTTATTATCTACCCCGCAGGCCTATCATTACACCAGGGCCCCAATCCTGGTGCTTGTACTATTATCTGTCACAATAAGTCTATTGTATTTAATTAACAATAATATATGTATACACGTGTGAATTTGCACGTGATGCTAGTAACGATATTTCCGATATAATCGAAGTGTAGCGTGGGTGATCTGTTTTAGAACAGAGAAGATAATCAGTTGCATGAATAATAATTTTAGTGGTCAGTTAGAGAATCTATTTCGGGGGAATTTAAAGAATGAGAAGAATTGGGGGCGCAATTGGGGGATCCAAATTATTTCATGCAAATCTCCAAAGTTGGTAGTTTTGCAGGATCCTCCTCTTTATTTTTATTACGTAAATCCTTAGTACCAGCACACCCTCTTCTCTGTCTCTCCGTGTCTCTGTCTCTAAACTTACATAATTCTCCCATCCTACACACGCTACAGATTTCGGTATCTATGCCCTTTATGGGTTTGTGCATATTTTTTTACCCGCATAGCAGCGCCTAACCCTTCCCAGATAGTAACAATTGCGATAGTGCGAAATTTAATGCACGACTTGTACAATTGCGCAACAAACATATAATACCAATGTTTTATGCACCCCTTAAGCATGTGACACCACCGAGTGATTTAAACGAGGCTAATGGCAGATAAACGAAGCCTCATTCTAAAGAATGTTCTTATTAGCGTAGCTTATTAATTAACAACATAGGATCTTTATTATAACCCAAGGTACAGCCGGCAGTTAGCAGTCGGTATTCAACATGCATATACATAATAATACCCAACCTAAACCCCAATTTTGATTTTGTTTTGAAGATAGCTCGAAAGGTAATTTTGCAAGAAGCAACCCTAGTGAATTTAGATCCCATAGGTTCCGAAACCACCCTTGTGATTCTTTTGAACAGAAAAACGATAATGTGGGGAACTTAGTTTTTAGATATATTCTAGAAATGGTATGGAAGTGTAAAATTAGTGAATCAGCCACCGACCCAGAAAAGAACTCGCAATTTCTTGAATCAATAGCACAAATAATACAGGGACCTCCAACGGTTTTACTCCAAGAGCTCAATTCACTTCCTGGTCATCAATATATATAATATATATATATATATATACAAAAACTGGTTTAACTCCGAAACTCATACTTATTTTCATGCGGTCCCTTTCTGTGTCAAGATGATCTTGATCTTGAAATATTACCAGCCGATCTGGTTAAAACCCAATTGATGCTTTTAGGATGGTAGTAATATTTTATGAGTAAATGGAGAAGGTATGGTTTTATGATTTTAGCAACTTTAGTTAGCAATTGAAGAAAGAAATTTGTTTCAAGGCTTATTTTACTCTTTTTGATCAAATTATCATTACTAAAAGTACCAAGGCCCCTATGACTAAAATTACCTACTAAAACGAGGCAATCTCGTAAGTTGCTTTAGCCATAAATAACGATTTTTGGCTTTAATTGCTCCAATAATATCTGGAAAACTAACTACAAAGGAATCTGAATCTGGTTCTCCCCTCCTCCCCTATATTGGTACCTGGTCATCAGTCGCATCTATACGCCTCAGGTTGGTATTGAATAGAGTTGGTCCAATTGGGATAGCAATTGGCCCCAAATGGATTTATGCAGACCCCAATTAGCACCTATTGTTCGGACTAGGGTGGTGGAGAGTGTCTCTCATTTTGACTTGACTTACCCACAGTTTGTTTCTCCTCTCCCAATAGTTAAAGTGTAAGTTGTATGTTATAAGCTTCTAGCGTAATCAGGTGATAGAACTGCAGAGTTGGTTCGAGGGAGATCTGTTAGTCTCCGAAAGTAGAACTGAAATTAATTACTTATGCATATACTTTAATGCAGTCTAGTAAGTTCATCATCATCTAACTACTTCTTTAAAATGCAATAAACTAAAGACTCCCCTCCTCCTCTCCTCCCCTCCTCCTCCAATAAGGTTGGTTTGTCAAAGGATAGAATTTTCCATGACTTGCCCTTTTTTTTTTATTTATTTATTTATGAATACTCGTATTTAGTTGCGCTCGCTCCTTCCTCCCCTCTATACCACTCTCTACTATACCGCCCCTCCATCACACCCCTCCTGAGGGGTGATCGGTACTCCCCTCCTCGCCTCGCCAGGTGGGGATGACACCTTGAATTTTTAAAAGAAAACTGTACTAGAGGTAAATCCAAAAACCCCCAAAACATTTTGTTTTAATTAATCCAGGCTTATCGAATCACCGATTTGCCATAGTTTTTCTTGTTTATAGCAAAAAGGGGTTGAGTTCAAAATTACTTGTTCTAATTTTCAGTCCCAATGGTTGGTGCTAATTGATATAGCTAAATTAGTTAATATAGATTATGATAAGAGCGTGGGGGTTGAACGGTGTGGGTGAAAAAAAAAAAAAGAGAGTGATAATTAGACATAGATATGACAAGCGGAGTGTGTAATTGAAACAGAATATTTTTATAGGAAGTTTGTTCGTTTGTTCGTTTGTTCTTCGTTAGTCGTTTGTTCTTCGTTATTCGTTATGACGTCGGTTGGGGATACAACATGGCGGGGTGAAGAGAAGAAGAAAAAAAAAAAAACTATCAGCATTATTAGCACCCTTGCTCACGTGTAGGGCCTTAATAGTAGATCCAATTCCAAACTCCCCTCTCACACACACAACCCTCACACAGTCGATCGCCTCTTTACCTCTCGCTATTAGGCGAAACAACTTATTAAGTTCTATTAGTTGCGAGCGCATTACTCAAAACCAGAATTTTCAGACACATCGCTGGGGCAGAGCAGCACCAACAGCAGGTGACTGAAGGTCACGAGGAGTGTAGAGACAGAGACAGACAGAGAGAGAAGAGGATACAAAAAGCTGATTTTTCCAGGTATAAATTTGGGTGCTTTTTCGCCATGTCTATAAACAGATTTATTGATTACTGGGGTATATCCAGATCCCTTCATTTGTCAGTAGGTTTTTTTTTTTTTTAGGTCTCTTCCCCCCTCTCCACCCACTCTACCCCACCCTCTAGTCATTTTAGAAAATGCGGGGTGAACCTGCCACAAAAACGTCCCCTCCTCTACTGTTTAGTCCCCCACCTCCATCCTCCATAACTTAACGAGCCATTTCCCAGTCAATTTGGACATCATTCAAAGTCACCACATCCTAGACTACTAGATATACCACTTACAAGAAGACTTTTTTACTATAGTTCATCTCAACTCTACAAAGCTGTCATAATCTACATCGTTGAAAAAACTTCATTATTGTCACCTTTTAGCACCAGTTCAACTCGACTCACACTCACACCCAATAACCTTCTTTCTCACTGTTGTTGATAATAAACCATTTTCAATTAAATGTCGGATCCTATCCCACCACTAGCCCCCAGCTTCATGGAGGACTCTCCCCATGCCAACTATGGTTCAAAGACAGCTTCAGGAAACCCAAGAATTTACAACTGCAAACAATGTAACCGGGCATTTACTCGTGAAGAACACTTGACTAGACACACCCTTTCAACACATAATAAACTTAAACCCTTTACTTGTGGAATATGTCAACGTCCATTTTCTCGAAGAGATTTGTTATTAAGACATGCAAAGAACCTTCATCAAGGATCCGAGTTGGCGGTCAGTAGAATAAGGAAACTGTATCGTCGTAACGAGTCAAACTCGGGAGGGGCTGAGGACTTTATGGAAAATGAAGAAGATACTCGTTCCAACTCTTCAATATCTGCTGGTTCTTCACCTACCAGCCGTAGAAGTATTGATAATTCTGATTTGATCAATACTGGGTCTATTGTTGGGCCTGGTTACTCGGGTACTGCTCCTTCACAATACCATCCAAATGTGAATGTTAGCGAGCCAAGTTATGAAAATGCCAACACTGGGGCCTACTCTAATACCAGTGCTAATCCACCAGGGGTTTCTGTATATGGAAATGCGGCTACTATTGGTAGTGCCTACGGTGATGCCAACATCTCTGCTACTTCTTCTACTGCTACTATCATCGATCCTAATACCCCTTCATACACTGCTTCTTCGCTGTCGGGAAACTATGACGATCCTCAGAAAAAGAGGATGAAAATGTCCGTGAATATGTTGGTTAGTTAGCGGTGTGTGGTACAAGTACAAGTATGAGACTTTTTTTTCTTAATTTGTCTCTCTCTTCGGAGCTAGGCCCTACCACGGCCCAACTTACCGCGAAGCTGGTAACAAACTCAAACGCAAAACCCAAACTTTCTTTCCCCAAGTGAATATAACTGCCTGGCTAGCGAGCTAGTTGGGTCTCGAAAAACCTCCTAATTCGGCCACCCTTTTTTGGGACACCTGGCTGATCCAGTGACCGTCCAGCTTTGTAGTGGATCGCTGTACGGGCACTGGGACCTTACGTATTATTTAATGAATGTCATGTTTCTATGTATAATCTGATCCAGTGCCAACAAATGATAACTGGTACAACAAATGGTACTGGGGGCTAACGCCGGCGATCCTTAATGCGCCGCTGGGGGATCCAATTGCTCTAGCGAGAAATAACGACAGCCGCACAAGGACCTAGCGAAAGATATGAGCCAGAAGGAGTGAGATACAGAGACCCAGAACCTGAGCCCACAGTTGGATGCTCAGTGTAATAGTGTAATGGCATGTTGTAGACAACGCTGGCACCGGGGCTGTTGTGAACCTCCGAAACCGCCGAAGCCGCCGCAACGTCTTAGATACTCAGAGAGGCACTGTGCCAAATGCGGGAACTCGTAAGTTGTCGTAGTGTAAGCCAAACTTTAACTCTATCGTGGTTTATGGTGTGGAGAGGGGAGGTCACACTAAAAGGTAAATTGGGACGGGGGTTAGGTCAAGTGGGGTGACAATTTTTGCCTGTCGCGACAGAACACTAAAGATCCATCTCGATTCCTTCACGTGATCTAATATCAACCTTTCAAAACTATACCTACTATGACCATTGGGGCCCCCAAGTTCCAGTACCAGGTGCCGTTCCATCCTCAGAATGCCGATCTGAGCCATTCACACTGGCATGTGATATTCACCAGCACAGGCCGCCATTTCTACTTCAATAGTGCTCTTAAAAAGTCCCATTGGCAATTACATGATATCAAGACCAACTATGAATTTGGCAACGAATGGGACCATTTCGTGTCCAGCATTGACTACGACGAGGTTGCGCTATTATCCGCACGTGTGCATGGCCTTAAAGGGTTAGGAAGTGAGAATTATACCGAGAAACCAGACAAACGAACCGAGAAACTGGAGCCTGAAGAGTCTGAGGAAACAACACAAGAAGCACAACAAGAAATCGAGATAGCCGAGCATGAGCTGGAATTAGAGCCCGAGATAGACGATTCTGAAATCGATACTGAAGCCAGAGATGAATTTATCAGCAATTTACTCAAGGAAGAAGGCTTTGTCAAGGAACAAGAGGAGCAGGTAGAGGAAGAGCCTGAACCAGAAGTGCGAGGTGGTTTAGTAGGCTATTCCTCGAGTGAGGAGGAAGATGATGAAGAAGATGAAGAGAATGAAGAGAATGAAGAGAATGAAGAGAATGAAGAGAATGAAGAGAATGAAGAGAATGAAGAGAATGAAGAGAATGAAGAGAATGAAGAGCGGGAAGAGATAGAATATGCTCAAGAGGTCGGAAACGAAGAAGGGGATGGTTCGGAGGTTATAGATGGAGCTGAAGGCGGTTCGGACTCGGACTCCGACGCCAACATCAATGCTGGATTGGACCTTTCGGTTTCAGATGACGAGAATGAAGGGACTGAAGTGTCCAAGTCCACCAAGAGTGGCTTTATTAGTCTCTTGGATTCTCTAAAAGACAGGATATCGATCTACGAGCCGTGGTCGATGATCGAAGAAGAGCTCATTTCGGAACTCGTGCTGTACCCGGAGTTCTATTCTGTCAAGAACACAGAAGAACGGGAAAATTTATTTAATGAATGGGTGGAAAGCCAGCGAGACGAACCACAAGAAGATGTGGTTAGCGAGGTTGAAGACGAAGAATCTGAACCTGCTAGAAAATACCCAACTCCGATCATGAAATATTACCATTACCTCCAAGATTTCAAGACTGATATCAAGAAATTATACTTCCAAGAGTTTTTAAACCAACACCCTCAAGACCTCAAAGAAATAGACCTTACTAAAAGGGAGAAAGAGGACCATTATACTCAGTTTAAGGTCATGATAACTGATTTTTCACAGTACGAAAGAAAGGCCAAGAAGTCGAAAGATTATGATCCTAGCAAGAATCTCAAGAAGGAAGAGTTGTTGAAGTTCTTGAGAAAGAAGAGGTCATTGGTTCCACAGTTCACGGTACCTCTGGATGGTGATTCCTTCCTGAAGTGGATATATATACTCAATAGTGGGGTACCTGAGGAAGTAGCAGAAGATCAGGTTAATTTTATCGTGGGGGATGACAAGAGGTTGGAGTGTTACGAAGAGATCCAGAATAGCACATAAACAGCTGGCTAAACAGCATCATTGCATATGCCCAAAACACGGGTATTTTAGGTTAGATTGCCCTCATGCTCAGTAACTCCCAAAACAAGTTCATTACTAAATGAACTGGAGTGCACTTAATGATAAAAAATTACCAGATTAGAAACAAAAAAAACGATTCAAAAAAGGGCCAGAAGAACAGTACGCAAGTATGATTTAGGCGACTAACGGGGCCACAAACTAAGCAGTAACGGTTAGAGTTTCTTCTGGTTGAAGCTGAAATTCTTAAATCTGTATCTTTAAGTTTTGATTAAGAATTCACATAATTCGCATTTCACAGATTGGAAACATGACCTCACCCAAGATCCTATCTACATCTCATAATTTTTGAATTTTTTGGGTTTTTTAGTATTCCAAGAATAGATCTCGTATTTCAAAAGAAGTTTCGGAAATCCGCTAATTAATATCCTCGATATCCTTTTTTTGGGTTGAAGCGTTTGACTTCTGAATGATCGGCCTGTCAAGAAAATCTCGGATAGAAAATCTCGGATATAACCGAGTCATTCTTACAAACATATTATTTTTGAAGGTTTTGATAAAAAGTTTGGGGGTTTCTATTACAATGTTCGAATTGTATATGTTAGTAAAAAATGTATAATGCCAAGTAGTACCGAAAAATAAAACAAGAAAATCTGTTAATAGAAAATTGACACTTATTATTTAACAAAATTTATCGCATACTTCCGAATAAAAAGAAGTGAAGACCATTGAAACTGCCGCGACGGAAAAATCGATATGAAATTTTACCAATAAAACGATTATACTGGTTTTTTTTTTCCTGAAAGAAGAGGGAATTTTAACCATCAAACTGTACTTCATAAATGAATGTGAATTTAAGATGAACCAGCACTATTAAATTTGCCCTATAGGATAAATTTTAGTTAGATTCACTTGTGATTTTAGTTTCTCATCCCCCACTTTTTCTTTTTCTTTTTCTTTTCTTTTTTTTCTTTTGCAAGGCTTCCATTTAATTTGTTGCAGGTTTGCACCCCAATTACCAATTTGGTGATACTTTCACCTATTTTTTTATTATCTGATTTGGTTGCTTCCAGATACACTTTTGAGATCTGCTAATAGAAATTGTATTTCATAATTTTATAATCTTTGATTAACGCATGTTGTCAAATATATTTTGTTTCAGGTTTTGGTTATGAGAAATGAACAGCAAGAATAATAATTTAGCCTAAACAATAGCCTTGTAGGCTACAGAAGTTTTTCTTTAATCAGTTGATCATGTATTTGAGCCATTTCATGATATTGAATTCCGACCACAATAGATTGGAGAAAAAAATAATTAGGTTCACAGTTATAGAAAAAGATCTGCGAAAAATTAATCAAGGCGTAGGCGTACGGGCCCCTGGAAGAATAGAACAAACCCAGAGTTTGTTGGTTTGTTAAATGCTGGGCCACATTATGGAATAAAATAAATCCGGTTCGAGCAAATGATTGATTCATGGCAATTTGTGGTAATTTCAGTTGGTCTATCCATTCTTAATTTGCATCTTCTTAACAGCGACTCACGTGAGAACAGACATATATCCGAAACTATTTCAATTTTAGCAAGTAAATGGGCCCTGGTAACAAGCGATTTAAAAAAAAAACAGTCTGGTTCTTTGAATAGGACCAGGCCAGAGACGAACGCTCAAGTATGGTGATTGTGATCTTTATAGTCTTTGTGTTATGATTCAAAGATGACAAATAACTAAATCCAGACCCACGCAAAATTCTTAAAATATGATCATGGAAATCACAAAACCAGGATAAAGTCCCAAAAGATACTAATCAAACAACAGAAGAATAAGATGTTTTCGATTGTAGTTCGGCACAACTATCCGATTGCTGTAATGGGGAACTCCGAAGTTGTAGAGTGTTGATTTCGGAGCTTAGACAATAGCAATAGTTATAGTAACTCCGAAGTATTACCACACATCTCAATTAAAACACAAAGGGAAATGATGTGGTACTCCAATGGAGATAATTAATCGATGATCAAAACTACCTAACCAAGTAAATTAGTTGCTTTGAACGATTTTCAATGCGTTTGGGGCTGTGGTAATTTTGCAGCAATTTCATGGTAGTGAACATGGCCTGTAGTAGACAATAGGGTAGGCTAAACTGTCGCCAATTTCCTTAATAATAAGTGAAATGATTATAGTAATAATTAATAATTATTGATGTAGGAAGTGTAGTAAGTATTAGGGTGATTTGAAAACAAACCATATCTATTAAGTTGTCAATAAACCCATATTCCAACCCGGATTAAAGATGACAGACTTGGGTGAGTCCCACGGTTGTGAGATTATTATCTAGACTGGTAGAGGGTTATATCAACGGTTCTATCAATGGTTATTGGATGGTGTAGAGGAGAACGTGGTTTAAATTCTCCATTAACCCTGTACTATCATGTAGGTAAACTGATGCTACTAGTTGAATATCACAATAGCTTGAATGATACGGAAGTGCCTGATAGTTGATCAAGTTGTCATGTCAATAATAAAACCAATACTGTTGTAAAGTAATAAATCTCCTAACTACTCCGTCCTTTGTTGTTTGTTTTGCAGCGTTTTGGGTTTTGGCCTAACAGTACATTTTGTATTACAATAATTTGGTAAATTAACGAATTAATTTTCCTGTTTCTCTTTCTGTAACGTTGTGTTACTATGAATTGGTCACACTACTAGGAAGGTAATATCAAGGATCTCATTATTTACGTTTAACGTGGTTTCATATCGTGAAAGATCTCGTTGGTATGTCTTGTTGATTTTCAACCAATGTTAATTATGTTGTTCGAGTTTTAGTTCATTTAAGACAACTGGAGCTATATGGGCCCATTTTGCGTCACTAGCGACTATTATGATAATTTATGAGAGTCTATAATGGTTTTGTTTTGTTATAAAGGGTCTGTCACTGGTGGTCTTTGTCCACTCTTACCGTTCCACCACTCACTTGTTACTGGTTGCAAAGGCTGCAAAACAGCACTACCAAAGGGGCACACCATTTCCACTTTTCTTCATGACACTCTGTCATTAATACATCCATACTCTACTTGGCAACCCAATACATCTTTTTTACACCTTTGACGCCTTTGCTGTTTCCAATGTTTTGATTTGACTAACTGGCTGCTTACTAAGGTGATCTACCAAGCGAGATGGTGATACTTTTTGGATACTTTTTGACCATCGCACACCAACTCCAAATCAGCTACTTTACTTCAATTGTGTGGTTACAATGTCACGAAGAGTAGTAATCACAGGACTAGGCTTGGTTACTCCACTAGGTGTGGGAGTCCGTAATACATGGAAAAATATCATTGCAGGCAAGAGTGGTCTTGTTTCTACAGAGACCTTATCAGACTACTCTACTGCTGGTTGGAAGGATATACCCTGTAAGGTCATTGGAAAGGTACCAGAAGGGTCAATTCTGGATGGAGCATGGAATACAGCAGACCATTTTGACCGGAGTGAAGCCAGAAGATTGGCATTGTTTGCTCAGTACGGATTGGTGGCAACTAAAGAAGCATTAGAAGATGCCCAGATCAATGTTGATGAATTGGATAAAACTAGATTTGGGGTAGCTGTAGGTAGTGGTATTGGATCATTTCATGATATTCACGAGAACTCGGTAGGATTCCATCAATCAGGTTATAAAAAAGTTCAACCTTTATTCATTCCAAAGTTATTGACCAATATGGCTGCGGGAAACATTTCTATCAAATATGGCCTTCAAGGACCTTTACATACTGTTTCTACAGCTTGTGCTACAGGACTTCATGCGGTTGGTGATGCGTTTAATTTCATTAAAAATGACTATGCTAACATCATGGTATGTGGTGGAACTGAGAGTTCTATTCATCCTTTAGCACTAGCAGGTTTTGCTCGTGCTAGATCAGTAGTGACTGATTTTAATGATGATCCTCAAGCAGCAAGTAGACCATTTGATGCCAAGAGAAATGGTTTTGTACTCAGTGAAGGATGTGGTATTATGATTCTCGAAGAATTGGAACATGCATTAGCTCGTGGTGCCGACATCTATGCTGAAGTAAAAGGTTATGGTCTTTCCGGTGATGCTAATCATATTACTGCTCCTTTGGAAAATGGTGATGGTGCATTTAGGTCCATGAATATGGCTGTTGATAGAAGTGGAATTGATATCAATGACATTGACTATGTCAATGCACATGCTACTTCCACAGTTATCGGTGATCGTGCTGAAAATAATGCAATTAATCAATTGTTCAAAGATTATTCAAAAAAACAATTATCTGTATCTTCAACCAAATCATCCATTGGTCATCTCTTAGGAGCTGCAGGTGCAGTTGAGTCTGTCTTCACCATTAAGGCAATTAAAGATTCTATAATCCCTCCAACATTGAATTTGGACCACGTTGGAGGACATACAGGAGGTGATGAAATTGAAAAGTTCAATAAATTTGACTATACTCCAAAGGAAAGTAAGAAAAAAGATATCGAAAATGCTCTTTGTAATTCCTTTGGATTTGGTGGTGTAAATAGTACTGTTTGTTTTGGAAAATACCATTCCCAATGAACTCACAATAAACGAAGCTTATGATGTTTAACGAATAATAAAACCTATAGTTCATTAATAGTAATTAATTGATTTCCTCAATCACTATCTATTTTAAACTGGTCGTTTTCATCTTCAATGGTGATGTTATCAATGTTATCTAGCTCATAATCGTTTTCAGAATTGGCTTCAACATCAGGTACACTTGCATAACGATTTCTTCTACCCATGTTCTTTATGGATTGGGCAATGTTTGAAAATTTCAGCTTAATGTTGGAGAATAAAAGACGTCTTCCATCAGTTCCTACCATTAACCAAACAATTAAACCGGAAAGAATCATAAAGATGAAAATACCGTACCATCTATGAGGTTGGATATTCCAGATCAGTTCTCTGTTTGAAGAAGGGTCCTGGGATTCATAATCGTAGTAATGATACTTGTCATCAGCACGAGGTCTTATGAAATTAGGACGAGGTAATATACCATTTTGTTCAGCACCAAAATGGTATACATTTGGAGAAGCAGTATGGAAAAATCCTGGTCTTTCAATAACTGCACTATTTTCATCATTGGTATTCAATGCGTCTTCGGGTAAGTTCATTTCCTTTATGGTATAATTATTAAATGCTTGAATATATTCATCATTGGCATAAAGAATGGCTCTTCCCAAAGTCCAGGAGAACGAAGAACCATCTAATTCTTCCACTAATTGAAGAGAATTGAATTTTTTATCTTTATTTGGATTTTCGTCAATTCCGAAACGAGGAAATCCAAGTCCCAAATGCAAGAAGTTTAAAATCCATGAAGATTTAAAACATAATTCAGCCAATTCGTTTTCTTCTAAACGATCCTTTTCTTTCTTGGCTTCGTTTAATTGCATCAATGAATTGAAAGATTGTCCACAAACCTTGGATGTTTCACTATAAATTAATTTATAGTCATAAGTTCCTTCCTTCGGATGTCCTCTCTCACCGAGAGGAATATCTTCAAATGATCTCTTCTCTAATGGATCATTTTCGGATATTTTACCTGTTTCATAGGATAATAAATTGGTGATGGCATCCCAGTAACCACTGACACCAATAAAATGGTTAATATCAAAATCAAAGGCTGGGATTTTCAAATCATTTAATAAACAGGCACTGACCTGGTTTTCTTCACTAAACTCTTTACACTTTGATCCTTGTCCAGAATAATTACTGGTCAGAAGAACAGGGAAGATCTTTTGCATACACTTTTTGAAATTACTTTCACCAGTGAAGTCAAATGAGACGTCTTTAATTTTGATGGAACTGGTGTAACCTTTAGGAAGACATGGGTTTGGAACTGGGGATCTTAAACGGGAAACATAACCGTCTTGGTCGTGGATATCATTAGCTTCTTTAAATTCCTTGACCAATGAGGAGAGGTATTTATCATGGGCTTGGTACATTCCAAATCCCAAGAAAGAATCAGAAAAGACATTGAAATGGGCCATATCTGGAGAAGTATATTTTCCAATATGGGAACTGTCTCCATCATTTTTGGTGGTTTCTTTGGAGTTTTCACGGGAATCTTTGGAAGAATCATCAAGAAATTCTTCGGCCTGTTTGTTGTCTTGATTTTCTTTCAATGGAAGATGGCCCAAGTTTATTCTGTAAAGGTAATTTTGGTGTTCTTCAATTTCGGTGCTATTTGGTTGGAAAACCACTTGAGTGGAAGCACCACCCATATCCAAGAGTCCATAAGTGGTATGGTTTTTTCCATGTAAATGATCTTCAGGATTATCAAAGGCTCCGTTTAAATAATTGATCGAGAGCCAACCATATATACCCTCCACATCTCCATTAAGAACATTGATATGACTAGAACATTCAGGTAAATAAAAATCAGAGTTTCCAGTGATATAAGTACATATTTCATCCAATATTTGTTGCTGTTCTGTGGGGGTTAAGAGTCTCATACCCGCAGTAGAATGGAGGAAGATGGGGGTTCTTGAATGCTGTGATTTAGGCACAACTGAACTGGCCAACTGCAAAAGTGTCTTCAAGTGATGCTTTCCAATCTTCTGTGGACTATTACTGAATGATGCTATTCCTGGTACAATTTTCCTATGCCATTTTTTTTCACTCACGATCTTAGGGTATATGATATTTGAAGATTTCTTACTGTCATCAACTAACTTTATGCTAGTTTTGAAATCAAGACCGTTGAGTAACGCGTATTCTGGATTGATCCAGTTATAGACATATACTCGGGAACCTTTGGATCCAGCGTCGATTATAATTATGTAATCGTAGGGAATATCGGTGTCATTATAGTATAAGGGGCCGTGCTTGACTTTGGCCTTCTTTTTCCGGGGTTCTATGGTGGCAGGCATGGTTTGGGGGATGGTGAAGAGCTGGTGGAGGATGATAGGGAGAAGATTATATTTAGAGGAAATGCACGTGAGGAACAAGGCGCGAGGTCCGTATCCTCCACTGTGTACCCGTGTGAGGTGGAGGTGAAGGTGAAGAGATAACAGTAGGGGGGATTCCAATATGGAGCAAGATTCATAGTCACTATCAACAGTGGAAGTAGGTGTTAGTGAACTTAACCTGGCTCTATACCTGGTGCTGATTCTCTTTCTTGAGAGACATAATTATGGCTCATGGCTGTGAAATTACATCGGTTGCACGAGTGCACTGGGTTACTCATAAAAACCCAGCATAGTATCCTGCTCAAGACGAATAAGGAAACTAGAGAGATCTAGCGGGCGAGAATGTGTCAGATTCTAAAGAGTTTCACTATTAACAAATTGAGTATAGGCGTTAGAACAACACAAAGACACCTGCACATAGCCGTATAGATTGCAAAAGTATAGATGTAGATTTGGCACATAGATAAGGAAATGTAGAAGGTGGTTAAGGATCCTTCAACAGCGTAGCAGAGCTTGGTAGAGGTTTTGACAAGATAAGCTCAAAAATGGGGGATGTGGGTCAAGTGAAGAGGGAATGTAGGTGGGGGAGAAGTGGGGTACATTGATACAATTGATACAATTGATAGCTGCAAAACTATACTGTAACCAAAGTAGGTTCGTTTAAACATGCATTCTGGAACTATATCAGGAGATCACAGAGCTATTAACTTGCCTTAACTAAAATCAGGCTATAAATATGGTTATTTGGATAGTAAATCAATAGTGGAGGGAGTGTTAGTGTTAGTGGAGGAGATGGTGGAGGTGGTGGAGGTGGTAATCGTGGGGGGTTATAGTTTGTAATTTGTAATTTGTGAGGTGTAAGTAGCAGGATGCATTTATGATATGGTGGGGGATTCACCATCGAATTATGTTTGGAAGTTCAGAGCTAATCGATTGGATAATGAATAAGTTCGGATATCTATAGTGATCCTATTCCAATCGTTAGTTATATATTACCCCCAATTTAGGGGTGAGGTTGTCCTTGAGATCCGCTAAATTCAGGTTTTCATGTTGATCTTTGATGGTCCTGCTCCTTGGCATATCAGATTATCAGGTGGTGTCAAAGATGAGGTGGAGAGAGCGTTACTCCCCTCGTACTGAGATTCATCTGATTCGATTCATTTCTTTATATGGATTGAATTTTAGGGTTTGTTTCTGAGTAGTGAATCGTGGTATGTCGAAAAGGAGAAAAGTCATAAAAGTGGTCGGGTAATTGTAACATGGATTTGGATGGGTGGAATAACCCAGTTGGAACTGGCTTCCTTTTACATCACGATACACTTTTCCTCCTTCTTGACCTCAGGATTCTGGATCTTCTCGATCTTGTCCAACAATGTCTCAAATGCTTTGTCTATATTGGTGTTCTCCTTTACTGAGGTCTCCAAGAAGTCGCACTTGAAGACCTTTGCAAGCTCTTCTCCTTCAGCAGTCTCAACTTGTCTTTGGTACCCCAAATCACACTTGTTACCTATGAGAATAAGAGGAATATCATCAGTACCAATGGAATTCAAGATCTTGTCCCTGATGACTTCAATAAGTTCAAAGGATTGGCGGGATGTAACTGAATACACCAACAAGTATCCGTGATTACCGATGAGATGTTTTTCGTTCATGATACTGAATTCATCTTGTCCAGCAGTATCCAAGATCTCTATAGCATACTCTTGACTATTATAAGTGATTGAACGAGAAAAATGGTTTTCGATGGTAGGGTAGTAGGAATCGACAAAACGGTCCTCTACGAACCTTACGGTCATGGATGACTTACCGACAGAACGGGATCCAACAACCGCTACCTTACGAGCTTTGACCATGATGGTGGATTGGTGTGGAGAGGTTGAGGGTGGAGGTTTAAGGTGTCACAGTCGACTAAATAAAACGGTGATTAAGTAATGGGAGTGAGCGTGGGCGTGAGCGTGGGTGTGGGCGTGGGGGGCAGATGGGGAACGACTGGTAACAATCTGGAGCAAAGATAAGTGATGGGAAATGGCGCCCAGCGCACTTGGTACACGACGGGGGAGACTGCATGTGATGTACCCGCGCGCGAGTGACTAATTTCCTGATTTGCCAATCAGGTTGATCGCTTAACTAGATTAAGTAAGGAAGGTTGAGGTTAAGTTAGACATATGAGCAAATGAACAATCTAACATTATAAAAAGGAAAGAATGGGGGCGATGGAGGCATGGGGGGTTATGATGAGGGAATTGAATTGGGGGTATGTGTTTGGTGGGGTGGGGAGTTTAAATTTTCAGGTCATACTTTCGGTAAAGTTATAGGTTGCGCTTAATGCAACTAATGATGTTCGATCGTAAGGACCAGGAATGTGTTCATGTACTGCAATACAAAAAAAAAACCCCCAAAAAATGAAATTGTTGCAGTATGTTAGGTAACTACTTGATTTTGCACCCAATCCAGTTTCACTAGCATCCTAGCAAGAAGCTACCACAGAAAAGCCTATTAACAGAAACCAATTACAATTAGTGGTGACCTAAAATACGTTAAGCCCTTTGTATCTTATGATAAACCCTATTTTGAAACTTTAATTGTGGTTAGACTAGATGATAATTCCACCTGTAACTTGTCACCATAGTCATTGATAAGAGGGTAAAAATTACGAACTTTTTACTGTTTAATACTAGCACTATCCCTGAGATCCCGTAGATTTCAGGTCAAGTGGGTCCCTGGGTATTTCCTGGGTATTTTTTGCTCTATACATTTGTTACACTTCTTTCTTTACTGAATTTGCACCCGTTCACGCTACCAGTAACCTACTAACTATCAGAGTAACTTGAGCTCAAACACATTCCAAAATAACCATAGTACTAAAAGGATTCTATTCCACTGAATATCCCTAGATTGTTCTCCCCGGTAGCTATACCTGTTTTTCCCCCCTCTTTCATTCTCCTCTCTAGGACTGGTACTTGTTTATGTGACTGAAGGAACCACTACTACCATCCTACTCCATCTTGTATCACATGATCTCACTATTCCCTCTCTCAAACAAGCTCAATCTACATCAATTCAATGGCACCATCCGCTCCAGTTCCCGTCCCTCAAAACCTGGTTTCTGTAGTATCACCTGACCCTCATCATAATTCTCCCCTTCACCTTTCTCTTGATACTTTGGCTTGCCCACTCCCCGTCTCGCTTCTCTTCCTCTTCCTCTTCTCTATCGTCATCGCTACTGTCTCGCTACCTCGCTCCTCCTGCACAGTTCTTATCACATCTTATCACTCCTTCTCTACAGTCAATAATGACATAAGAACCATCACGTTCTTTGCCATCACCAAAAGCTTGGATTATCCGCCATCACTACAGTCACATCCTCGGAATCCAATCTCAATTTTATCATCACCCTTTTAACTTCCCCTGAATCAATCACCATTTCCCTGTCGTAGCGGCTCCCCCTTTATCACCAGTCTCATTTACAGCCAGCGCTGATGTCTTCTCTGAAAGACGATACCTTCTTGTCCCGGGTGTTTGGACTCCACTCTGTATACAATCAGCTTCATGATAACTACCAGTTCTACGACCCTGAAGTAGAAAGCAATGCCAGTAGAATTGATGACCTGTCACCTCCCCAGGATCCTCCAGAAAACATCCAGTTGGCGCCAACAACCACCACCAACACGCTCTTGGACTCCGAATCAGACCTGGACTTGTCGCTGTCACCCTCAAGATCTGGTTCTCCTGTAAGAAGAAAGGGCAATATTGAATGGGATGCCCAGAGCCGTAACCATGACGTGCCCCACGATGACGAAGAACTCCTGGTCAACGACTTGTTATCCTCACCTCCCAAGAACCATAAACTCACATTCAATATCCCCAACCCTAAAACCTACTTCAAAGGAAAGCAACAACCTGAATTACCACTTTATACAGAACATAGAAGAGCTCCCAAAGAAAAGCTTCCTACTTCAAACGATGGCCTCTTCCAGAGGAAAAGACCTTCCAACCGTTTCGTCATTCCTCCTAGAGAACGTGCACTTTACTTATGGGCCAACATCACCAATATGGACGAGTTCTTGAGTGATATATACTACTACTATCGTGGAAAGGGCCTTCTTAACATTGTGTTATCTCGGTTTGTGGACCTCATCATTCTTGTATTCGTGCTATCGTTCACAATATTCCTCAAATGGGGTATCAACTACCAATATTTCCACGACAACTATAGATCCAGAACACTGATCACGCTTAGGGATCTTATAATTCCTAATTTCATATATGAAGAAGTCCCATTTTCGGTGAAGGTTCTTCTTTTTGGATTCTCATGCTACATAGTATTAAGAATCATCCAATTATACTTCGACTATACTTACAAATTAAGAGAAATTAGAAATTTCTATGTCCATCTTATTGGTATTGATAATGATAATGAATTAATGACAATTTCCTGGAAAACAATTGTGGAAAGAGTAATGCTTTTAAAAGATTACAATAGTCTTACTTCCACTAACGAACCCACCCCAGACAACCCGTACCATAGCGATTTGAACTCCAAGGTAAGACTCAATGCTCATGATATCGCTAACAGAATTATGAGAAAAGAAAACTATATGATTGCTTTGATCAATAAAGAAATATTAGATTTATCCTTAAACCTTCCATTTAAAGGTATCCTGTTG
Source organism: Suhomyces taliae (assembly GCA_030572155.1). Taxonomy (NCBI): domain Eukaryota; kingdom Fungi; phylum Ascomycota; class Pichiomycetes; order Serinales; family Debaryomycetaceae; genus Suhomyces; species Suhomyces taliae. Next base: position 5,228 of record JAJLZJ010000001.1, on the reverse strand, counting down.
GTCAACAGCAAGTCTGTTTTGACTAAGACATTGGAGTGGAATTTAAAGTTATGTATAAACAATTTCATCTTCAACTCACAAGGACAAATCAATCCTCATATACTCAAAGATCATAACAGAAACCAGTTATCAAGAGAGCTTAATTCAAGATTTAAAATGGCTGCAATAATCAATCTTATCTTGAGTCCATTTATCGTGATTTACTTTGTTTTGCTTTATTTCTTCAGGTACTTCAATGAGTATAAATCTAATCCTTCTTCATTACTTGGATTAAGACAGTATACTCCATATGCTCATTGGAAATTACGTGAATTTAACGAATTACCTCATTTTTTTATCAGAAGATTACATTTATCCATTGGCCCAGCCAACACCTATATCAACCAATTTCCTAGAGGATTCATAGTCGTCAATTTTATGACCTTAGTCAACTTTGTGCTGGGTGCAATCATGGCTATTTTGGTGATAATGGGTTTATGGTTCGAAGATGAAGATCACAGTTTTTGGTCCTTCGAAATCACAGAAGGAAAATCCAGTTTGTTCTATATTAGTTTCTTTGGTACAGTTTGGGCAATTACCTCCACATCATTAGATTCACCAAGCTCTTCAGCAGCTACTTCTGAAAATGCCAACACTAATACCTCATCCTTTGTGTATGATCCAGAAGCAAGTTTGAGATATGTTTCTCAGTTCACCCACTATTTACCAAGCTCATGGAATGGAAGACTTCATACAGTAGAAGTGAAGAATGAATTTTGTGATTTGTTCAGTTTGAAAATCGTCATTATAATGAATGAAATTTTGAGTTTGATTTTGACTCCATTTATTCTTTGGTTTAAAGTATCAAACAATTCCGGATCCATTATTGATTTCTTCAGAGACTTTTCCATTCATGTTGATGGTTTAGGATATGTTTGTTATTTTGCAATGTTCAATTTTGAAGAGAAAGATAAGAATATGATGCACGGTTTGAACAAAAAGAAGCCAAAGAAGTACAGACCTAAAAGAAGAACTAAGCAATCAGTCAATGCAGATGTTGAGCTTGATCATATTAATCCAAATAAACCAGAAAAGGCTAAAATCACTGATTCAGAACCTTCAGAAACAGACTCTGATGGTGATGAAAGCGATACTGGTATTGCTGATGATTATTACCAAGATGACAAGATGATCAAATCGTATATGTATTTCTTAGAGAGTTATGGTGGTAGTAATGGTAAAGAGGGACCAGAAGTCAAGCCCCCACCAAAAGCACCACCTGCTAAGAGCATTTCATTGGTGAACAGAAACAATGATCCACAATTGATACAGTCTCAGTTTGATCCATCGCCTTCTTTGGTATACCAGGGAACAACTTCTAACAATAATCTTAACCAAAGCATGAGTGATTCTACATACAATATCAATTATAAATTTGAAGAGCTGGATCAATCTGATTTCAATAATAGAGGAAGGAAATCAGGAATGTTAGGAATGTTGAACCAATTTTACAAGCAGGATATTAATAGATAATGAATCAACATGAAATGAAAAATTATAAGGATCATAAAAGGATATATTTTTGGCATAATGATTCATTATGCCTTTTATTTAGTTATTAAATATCACACAGTACATATACGATCAGGCATATAAATGAGATTTAGAATCCAGGATTTCTTATTTCGTAACTCAAGATAATTAATTTTTACGTTTAAGATTAAAAAGGTATTAAGATTTTGTTTATTGGTATTTTGGGGTATTTGGTACTATAGTGAGTGTCTGTATAGGTGAAACAGCACCATACCATTCAAGAGCCAACGATACTCAAAATATCACTTGGAAACAATATCACTACTATTACACATCTTATTAGCTCCACGATTACTACTCCCATACTTCGAAGCTCTTTTCTTCTAGAATTTGCCTATCTACCAACTATTATACTAAGTTCCTACTCTCACCAATGGAATATATGTAACCTTACACACCGCTCATTAATATAAACTACACAATTAGCAAATAATAATAAATAGCGCTACCGCTAGCAATTCACGAGATACCTCCAACCTTCTCGCACCTTCTTATGTCTTTCTCTTTTCATGTCTTCCCTTCTCTCTCTCCTCTTTTCTCAACCATGCTCACTATCAATTTGCAACCCCCCGATTAGGCAATTTGCGCCGCACGATGATGGGTCTAGTTTTTTCAAGATGAGCTAGCCAAATCTATAACCACTACAAGAAACTTCTACACCCCAAATGGCTGGATCACAGTTGAAACAGCTTAAAGCGGCGTTAAAGTCCCAGGGATTGATTGGACAAACCAATACCAAAAAGAAGAACCAAAAATCAAAGTCTCCCCATGACACAAGAAGAGATGACCGTCAAAAAATCATAGGAGGAATCAGAGACCAATTCAATCAATTTGATCAAAGAGTCAATAGAACCAAACACGATGTGTCAATTATCCAAGGAGGTAAGTTTGTGAAGATGGGCTCCAAACAACACAACGATGCCACCAGATCCCATTCTTCTGTGCAACAAAACATGAAGATGCAATATGATTTAGAGAAGAAACAACATGGAAAGTCAGGAGGATTAACCGATAGAAGATTCGGTGAAAATAACAAGACCATGACTGCTGAAGAAAAGATGTTGGAAAGATTTACTCGTGAAAGACAAGCATCATCAAAGAAGAAGAACGTGTTTGCACTTGGAAGTGATGATGAAGGAGATGAAGATGACTTTGAAGATGATGATGGTGGATTCACTCTTACCCACTCCGGTAAAGCATTAACCCTTGATGATGAAGACAACTTAGGAGATTCCAGCGTCAAGTATTTGGACGAAGACCAAATGGACCAAGAAGAAGAAGGCCCAGCCAGAAAGAAGACCAAGGCTGAAGTGATGAAGGAAATCATTGCCAAGTCCAAGTTCTACAAGAAACAAAGACAAGCCGAATTCCAAAAGACTCAAACCAATATTGAAGATTTAGATGAAGATTTCGGAGATATCATGCAAGAAATTGGTAGTATCAAGGCCCCATCTGGTCCTAAATTCTCTACCAAGACCGAAGAAGAACAAGCCTATGATACCAAGGTCAGAGAATTGACTTACGATAGAAGAGCTGTTCCTGCTGACAGAACCAAGACCGATGAAGAGCTTAGAAAGGAGCACGACGACAAGATGAAGAAATTGGAACAAGCCAGATTGAACAGAATGAACGGTTTGAACGACAGAGATGCCGAAGCCGATGACTTAGACGACGATTTCTGGGCTGGAAGTGACGAAGAAGGTGAAGGTGAAGGTTTTGCTATCAAGTCTGACAATGAAGGAGACGATGATGAAGAAGAACAATGCTCTGAAGAAGACTCCGAAGAAGATTCTGGCCAAAGAAAGCCTTTCGGTAGAACTCTCCCAGTCAAGAAACCACAAGTCAGTATGCCTAGCTCCCACGAAGAGCTCGTCGAAGCTCTTGCCTCTGTTGAAGCCGAAAAACAACCTTCCTACATTGGTAAAATCATCGAATTATACAAGCCAAACTTGGCCGAAGGTAACAAGGACAAGATGAACACCTTTGTGGGTATTTTATTCCAACATGTTCTCTACTTGAGTGAACAAGAAAAGTCACAGCCATTGGTGGAAAAGTTTTCCAAGATTATCAAGAAATTAGCAGAAGCTTATAACCAAGTTTTGGTTGAAAATATCAGAGAAGAAATCAACGAAATCCAAGCCAGAATCATAGAAAACGAAGGTCTTCTTCTCAAGAGAGATTTGGTATTCTTCGTTATCATTGGATACCTTTTCTCTACCTCTGATCACTACCATTTGATCGTTACTCCATCATTAATTATGATGAACGAATGTTTAACCTCATTGACCTATTCTCCAAAGGTTTCCATCCAAAGAATTGCTCAATTGACCTTCATAGCCGATCAACTATTGAACTACCAAAAGTTCTCCAAGAGATACATGCCAGAAGTGGTTAATTTCATGGAAAAGGCTCTCTTATTATTGGTTCCAGAACCAAAGAAGATCGAAACCACCTTGTTAAACTCCACCAACAACATAATAGAAAGTAATGTTAATCTTCCAAAGACTCAAAAGTATAAGGTTAGCACCGAACCAATCAGCATATCCGACCTTGTTAAGGAAAAACCAACCGTAGAATTCAGATACAGAATTCTTGTTAAGCTCTTACAATTGGTTGATAGAATAATAAGTACCTGGAAGGATCAAAGTGCATTGGTTGAAATCTTGGACCCATTTATTGTTATTGTTAAGCATTTGGTTAAATACGATTCTTCATCTTCCAGTGAAATCTTAACTAAATTGGTCAGAGTTAGAACCAACGCTGCTAACAGAAAACCATTGGCATTACAGCATCACAGAGCATTGGCAATTGCTACATTTGCACCTAAATTCGAAGAAAACTTCAACCCAGATAAGAAATCTTACGATATTAATAGAGAAAGACAAGAAGTCAATAAGATGAAGAACCAATTGAAGAAAGAAAGAAAGGCTGCCCTCAAAGATATCAGACAAGAATCCAAGTTTGTTGCTGGAGAAAGAATTCTGGAAAAGAAGAAGATGTACGAAGATTACCACAAGAAAATGGCCAATATTGTCAATTCTATTTCTACGGTAGAAGGTGCTGAAAAGAACCAATATGAAAGGGAAAAGAAGATGAGAAAGAATAGAAAGTGAAGAGAATATTCAAAAATAAATAAAAAAGAATCTCTCACATTCTTATAATTCTCATAATACAAGATACAACATTAAAGATAGCTTCAAGCAGGGGCCAAGAATTAATAAACTTAATTATTCAGCCCTATTTAGTTAAGCTATTGGTATATAGGTTAAGTAAAATAGATATTTACACCACGGAAACCAATGTAGATAAATGATAAAAATAATATTATACTGACCAGGCTCAGTCCCCTTACAGGAATAAGCAATGATACGAAACTGCGGTTCACATGAAATTCAGATATTTTTATCATCAAAGTACGTTGCTTAACGGACTCCGTTTTCCAAGATCAACATCAATTAGCTAACTACTAGTTCTATACGATATTTGGGTATCTCTTCACAAATGTGGAGGTTGCAGCTATGCCATTTGTGGTGGCTCATAACCTCGTTTTTACATCTTTTGTTTCGGTCTGTTCGATGCCCCATCAAAACACTCATCAATTTCCGATATAGTGTAACGGCTAGCACGGTTCGCTTTCACCGAGCAGACCCGGGTTC